>JBBMOE010000041.1:1871145-2102564 GCA_037975065.1 Chaetodon trifasciatus
CAAACCAGCAGACTAGCAGAAGTGAGCCACAAGCTCAGCCCTGCAACTAATGCTCTCTCTCTCTCCCTCTCTCTCTCTCCCTCTCTCTCTCTCTCTCTCTCTCTCTCTCCCTCTGTGAATACCATGGGCCTCTCACCCCTCAGTCCAGATTTAGACCTCAGTCTTTCCCAGACATTCAGACCCAGCTGGCTGAAGCTGGCATGTGGTGCACAGATTCCCTTGTCTCCCTTGTCTTTTGCGTCCAATACCTCCGTCCTTCCTTCCTCCGCTACTCTGCTCCTCTTCATCATGTCTGGACTCTTCCATCACTTCTTTATCTGACATGGTAGCAGAGCCTGCCAGATGTCTGAGCTAAACAGCGGGGCGAGGGTTGTAGTCCAGGGTTTTGCCAGTCACTTGGGTTCCACAGAGGCACACTCCCTGCTCCTCAATCCCAGCCATGGAGCCTCTTGCAGAGGTAAGACACTCTGCTGACTCACCCCCCACTCCCCTCTGATTTGTCTGTCTTCTGCTGGCCGTGTCTTTGTGTTGGTAACCAAAATGTGTGTGTTGGTGTGGGTTTGACTTTATAACTGAAAAGCTACAAAGAAAACACACCAGAGCTTCTTTTCCTCTGAACCTAAAACTACTGTGTGCATTAGGCTCAGACAGGACAGAGACTGGAATGGTGAGCAGGGCTTGAAAATGTGGCAGCAGGGGTGAAGGTTAGGCTAGGTGGGCCTATAGGCGAGCTCGACTGGCACTTTCTCTCCTCTCAGCAGGAGATGCTAGAAACATGAAATATGCAACCAAGAGAATCACAAAGACACAACAACTTAGCACTTTTAAGAGGCACTTCAGCTGTTTCATTATGATCAACATGATGCATTCATCAAAACCCTGCTCCAGATAAAAAATGCAGCTAAATAATACCTAAAATAACAGATATTTCCACTTAGTTGGAAACTAATAGTGAAGTGAAGGTTAAATTACAACATGAGATATCAGTGTTACTGGATAAGCATGAAAAACTGAGGAATAGTTTCAGCAGCAGCTTTTAAGTTAGCTTTTCAAGTCAAATCCTGATGCAGTTTTCCGTTTAATGCTTCATCAGCAATAATGAGAATACTGGCAACATGAGTGAATGCATTAACATATATGGTAGAATGCACATAAACAATTACACAGCAGGTTAATTTGATAACATCATGATGTTACATATGAGATTAATTTCCACCTGATTAGTGTAACAAGCACAATTTAAAAGGGGGAGAGAAATACAAAGAGGCCAGTTTTTATCTGCTGTCTGTTGTAAACGCTCATCAAATAGCAACATGCACATTAAAAGCAGATATTAAAATACCATTATTAATGCTCTTCTGAGGCACTGTCAGGTAATGTTTGGAAAACTTGATTTACACCAAACTAAAATATGTGATACAGAATATAATTGATCAGAACTTGTCTGTAGTCAATAAAAATGTCATTGTTAAACTACATTTGATCATTGATATGTAGTGCAACTCAGCCCTTTTCTAGTCTGGTGCTTGATTGTCTATGTAGTGACCAAACAGTGGCTGTGTGCATGCACTGCTACTGTGTTTGTAGCTGTTAAGCTGTGAGATTTAAACCTGAAACCTTGTTTTTAATTTCACAGTTGTTTAAGTCATTCTGTTTTTTGTATGTTTAGTTTTCTATCTGCAAGTTTCTCATTTCCTTTTTTCCCCATGTTCACCTCAAGCAGATTCTAACGTTTATCTTGACAGTGTTTGTTTACTGCCAAACATGAAGTTTAAACACATATCTATTACCATTTGTATCATGCCAGAGACATGTAATCTCACACAGCACAGCATGTTTTTTTATTCACCAACTAAGTATGACAAAGTTTACTGGATGATCCTGAAACATGATCCCGATAAGAGAACTAGCTGTCGACTTTAGCCTCATGAAACATGGTCTTATTTGCACTGAAGCTATACAAGCAGAGGGTGGCTTCTCTTTTGGATAGAAAGAATTTCAAAGTGCGCACACACTTGTGGCATAAGGACATAAGCTTCAAAGTGACAGTGTCGATATAAGACACAGTACACTTTGCCTCAATCAATCACTCCTCAGGTTCATGGTTGCAACAGAGCTGCTGCCACTTCCTCCAGCTATTTCTGGAAATCTCTGCTTGCTCCCAGGCATGCTGGAAGTTGTAGTCATTCCAGGATATCATAGGTTTTAGTCTAGTAGTGAGTTGTACTAACT
This sequence comes from Chaetodon trifasciatus, assembly GCA_037975065.1. Classification (NCBI taxonomy): domain Eukaryota; kingdom Metazoa; phylum Chordata; class Actinopteri; order Chaetodontiformes; family Chaetodontidae; genus Chaetodon; species Chaetodon trifasciatus. Next base: position 1,873,378 of record JBBMOE010000041.1, read on the forward strand.
ACGGTATACATTCATAGGAAGGTGCTGAAGGGATGGAGTGGCATCTGCAACACTGTCTGTGTTACAACAAGTAGGTTTACAGCCATGCTTGTGACACTGTTAGACATCAGCATGCTAACAACACTCGTAATGACAGACTAACCTGCTGATGTTAAGCAGATATAACTTTTATACCCTGTTCACCATTTTATGACAGCATGATAAAACTTGCTTATTAGCAATAAAGGCAAGGCAAGGCAAGGCAAATTTATTTGTATAGCACAATTCATACACCAGGCAATTTAAAGTGCTTTACAGAAGCATAAAAATACATTAAAATCATACATTTCAAAGAAAGAAAGAAAGAAAGAAAGAAAGAAAGAAAGAAAGAAAGAAAGAAAGAAAGAAAGAAAGAAAGAAAGAAAGAAAGAGATTAGAAGAGAATAGAAAAATAAAAATAAAATACAATTAAAGGAAAATTAAAAACAGAAGCCAGTAAAAGACAATAATTTAGCATTTAGAATGATTAAGAAGTCATTGAGCAAATATATTTACTTTAATTAAAAGCTGTAGCAAATAATAATGTTTTCAATCCTGATTTAAATGAGCTGACAGTTTGTGCAGACCTCAGGTGTGCAGGGAGAATGTTCCACAGGTGAGGAGCATAATAACTGAAAGCTGCTTCACTTTGTTTGGTTCTCATTCTGGGAACACACAATAGACCTGTCCCTGATGACTTGAGAGGTCTGGATGCTTCATATGGAGTTAATAAATCTAGAATATATTTTGGTCCTAGGCCATTTAATGCTTTGTAGACCAGCAGTAAGATTTTGAAGTTTATTCTTTGACTCACAGGAAGCCAGTGTAGTGATCTGAGGACTGGTGTGATGTGGTCCATTTTTCTGGTGTTTGTAAGGACTTGTGCAGCAGCATTCTGAATCAGCTGTAGTTGCCTAATTGATTTTTTGTTTAGGCCAGTAAAGACTCCATTGCAATAGTCCAACCTACTTAAAATAAATGCATGAGCAATTTTTTCCTTGTCTTCTTTGGACAGACATCCCTTAATTCTCGATATATTTTTCAGGTGGTAGTAGGCTGATTCGGTAATCAGCTTTAAATGGTTGTTAAAATTCAGGTCAGAATCAATAATTACACCAAGATTTCTGGCTTTATCTGTTGTTGTCAGTGACATGGCGTTAAGATGAGCATTGACCTTTGACCTTTCATTTTTGGGGCCAAATACAAACACCTCTTCATCTCTGAGAAGAATGCTTGCCTCGCCTTCTTTAGTTCATGGTTATAGTTGTGGAGACTGTTTTTGTAAATCTCATAATGAACCTGGAGTTTGGTTTTTCGCCACCTGCGCTCTGCCTGTCTGCAGACTCTTTTCTGGACTTTGACCAGTGTGGTGTTTCTCCAAGGTGCCTTTTTCCTTCCTGACAAAACTTTGGTCTTAATTGGGGCAATGGAGTCAATAATAGTCATAACTTTGGAACTGAAACTATTTACAAGGTCATCAGTTGAAGCTGAGGGCAGTGTTGGTGATGATGTAAAAGACTGAGTGAAGACTGCACAGGTGTTATCATTAATATAACGCTTTTTGATTACCTCTGTTCCACTTTTGTTAAGAATAGCAGGTGTGGCCATTTTAAATGACACACAGTAATGATCAGAAAGAGCAATATCCGTCACTACAACCTCAGAGATATTAAGCCCTTTGGAAATAACCAAATCTAATATATGCCCTTTGTTATGTGTTGAATGTGTTACATGCTGAGAGCCAAAATGATCCAGGATGTTCTTTAGCACATCCATCTTTGAGATTATCAACATGAATATTGAAGTCACCCACTAACACAACACAATCAAAATCATTACAAACAACAGACAGTAGATTGGCAAACTCATCGGAAAACTTTGCATTGTATTTTGGGTGCTTGTAGATGGTTACGAAGACTGATCGACAGGGAGACTTTGATTGAATGGCAACATATTCAAAAGATTCAAACTGACCATAAGAGACTCTATTTATTTGAATGCTATCATTAAACAAAACGGCGACTCCACCTCCTCTCTTATGCATTCTTACTTCACTTATGAAGCTGAAATTCGGAGGGGCGGACTCATTGAGAATTGCTGCGCTGTTATCTTGTCCTAACCAAGTTTCAGTTAAAAACATAAAATCAAGCTTGTGCTTGATGATTAAGTCATTGATTAAGAATGATTTGTCTGCCAAAGACCTAACATTTAAAAGAGCTAACTTAAATGTATTAAAAAGTCCAACATCCCCATGTGTTAGAACATACTGTGGCTGACATGGAATACATGTTAAATTTGATGATGTAATGTTTCTGGAGAGATGGACCTATCTTCTCCTCCTACCTATTGAGACATGAATCAATGAAGCTTCCTGCACAATGGGCCCTGGCTTTTCCTTGGAAAAGTCAGGCATAACATTTGCCTTAAAAGCTGGACCCAGAACACATCAGTTACCAACACAAATAGGTGGCTGTGCTGGGCTCTCACTGGGGGAGTGGAGTAGGTTCAGATCAAGCTGTGGAGGGGGTGGAGGTGGTGCCCGTCAGTGCTGTGGTGGTGGAGGGCGACAGGGTGGTTGTAAGGGGCGGGGTGGAATTTGGGGGGACAGAATCCTAGATGGGTGAGGAGTAAGCCTGATGCCAGCGCTGACAAGTTTGTTCATTTGGTCAGTAAACTCCAGCAGGGGGGAGGAGGGTGATGGGATACCCAGTGAAGATGATGAGCTAGATGGAGCTTGGGCAGTTGGAGATGGTGACCTAGGTGGAGTTTTAGTGGTTGGAGTCGTTGAATCCTCACAAGCAGTGGCCCCTGGTGGAGGACATGAGACAAAATACAGCAGAGGCAGATGGGAATATCATACTGTACCTTTGCAGAGATTTGGTCTTAAACCAAAGTACTGCACAAATTAAATGAAAAGTCACTAGATGAAAAGTCAGGGGATTTTGTCGTAGTCCATTCAACAATGGAAAAATTTCACTCAAAAGCATAAGTGTTAATCTCAAGGTGGTGCTAGAAGACAAGTCAGACTAATTAGGATTCATCCTTTGGATTCATGGCAATCCATCTAATAACTGCTGAGACATTTCAGACCAAAGTGATGAACTGACCCACAAGCCGACCTGGACCTAATCTCCAGTCTAAGGCTGTAACATCCAGGAAGTTTGAGATAGTATTTTCTGAATTTTTAAGATGTTGTTAAGAGACAGTCAGTAATATCTTACTGTTTCTTTGTACAAAATAACCAATCAAACTTACTACAGTTTATATCACCTCAACTGGCTTCTTTTGGTATAGTATGAGAGAAGCAGCACTATTACTGCTCACTCAGGTCCTCTCCTGCTTCTATCTACAGTCCAACAGTCCAGCAATATAGAATGCAGCATCTAATATCTGGATGTACCATCTGTGATGTCCCATCACTGAAGAGCTTTCTGATCCATTCACCTCTGTCAAAGACTAGGCTCAGACCCCTGAATCTTCCAAAATCACCGTCTAGGTTGGGAAGTCCTCCAAGTACTCATTTGGGGCCTTCATTTCTTCAGTCTTGCTGGGAATAGTTTCATAAGTAATCTGATTGTTTCCAGATTTGAGGTTGCTTAAAATCTGTGTTCCATAGATTTTCTATGGTTGTCCATAAATAGCTTTTGTCTTAATTGACAATACCTCTTCACTGACTCTGGACTCAGTTGTGGCAACCAGACTCTGAATGCTTCCTCCCATCAATGCTGACATCTACCAACAGGTTCTTGGCTTGCTGCCATGACATGCATCAGCCAACCTGTCGACACCCCTTACAGCTGCCTCTACACCCAATGTTTTAGACACAGTCTGTTCCACCTAAATATTTATAACTTGTGCCAGAATACAGACAAGAGTTGTTTAGCTGCAAATGAAAAACCACTCAGGGTACATCAGGACTTTCCTCCAGATGTTACAAATGTTTTCCTCTGCAATAAGCTATTACCTCGACGTGATCTTGTCATTGACAAAGAAAAAACGCTGTCCACACAAAGCTGCTAGCCTACCCCCATCAAAGGTGCATTTCAGCCACTCCAGAACTGATTTTTTTTATGTTATATGGGTATTCAACACAGGTTGATATAGGAAACAAGACACTGTGGTACAAGGAGCAGTTCGTTTACTTATTGAAACCATTTCTTGTTCAGCTGAAAACAGTGACTGCATGCAGCTTTTCAAAGGCTGAAACTCTTGGATGTGACTATCTTGTAACAAGATACAATCTGACATGAGCTAACCACAGCATCAGTCAAATAATAGGATATGAGTTACCACCCAGAAACAGGATTAAACATGACTGCTCAAATCTCAGATAGCTGTGTAAGGCTGCTGTGGAGCAGAAGACCTTCAGAACCGCCAAACATGGAGGGGGTCATTGCAGAGCTGTGTGTAGAGTTAATGCAGTCTTCAATACGTAAACTCTGGCCTGTTCGTGAACTGTTGATACACTTACTGTCCCAGGTGCCTTTATTCGAGATTGACCAGGAGGAGGATGAAGAAGAGGATGTTCTCTTAATGAAGAGTAGAGGTAAGAAGAGAAGATTATGAGTGTATTGCTTGATGATTGCTCCTTTTGCATTCCATGCAACATACAATTACTGCTACTCGTATGATGTATGTGCACAGTAGAGGAAACCAATCAGAAATAGTTTGATATTGACCAATTTGATATTGACCTGGCAGCAGTGACAATGTGTAAACAAACCCCAACCTGACTGATTTGATTATGAAACCACATGCTAATGTCCATCCCAAATATAAACTCACAAGATTTAACATGATTATTGCCAACAATGTTGTTGACATTTGGTTTTAACATCATCTTTCTCTGCAGTGGTCTTATCGTATGTGTCAAATCCTTTATTTCTAGGTACATATGCAACGCATGCTCTTGCGCCCCCTGCAGGCACAGACCCTGATAGGTTCACATACATGAACTTCATGAAGAGTCACTGCTGCTACGATGCCATTCCTACAAGCTCTAAACTGGTCATTTTTGACACAACGCTTCAGGTATGCAACTTTTTGTTTAGTTAAGTTCCCTTTTTTGACAGCAAAAAACACAAAACTGCAAAAACCACATGACAATTTCAGGCTGTAATTATTGAAAAAAAATGTTTGTGTGTCTTTTTTGCCAGGTGAAGAAGGCCTTTTTTGCCCTGGTGGCTAATGGTGTGAGGGCCGCGCCACTGTGGGACAGCAAGCTTAAGTGTTTTGTGGGTGAGCCATAATGCATCTCTGTCTACAGTATATGTCTGTCTCTGTGTCTCTGCAGACACTCATTAGAGGTGTTCAGTCCATTTTTCTTTTTTTCTTTTCTAAAATTAAAACATTTTGAACATCTTAAGCAACCTGGTTCATATTTTCAATATTATGGTCATCTATAGAAGATTTTACTCACCAGTCTCGTTGCAGAGATTACAGTTTTAAACAAGTCCAATTTAACACAGTGATCTAAATCCCTTATTTGGAAATTTTAATGAAATAATAACTTGTTTTAATCCTGTTCCAACTCCACAATTATAAGAGAGGGATGTGGAGTCATCATGCAAGTTTTTAAAAGAAACTAACATCAGTAAAAACCAAGAAAATCAATATGTTTAAATGCAATCTGAGTCTAATTTTTGAAGCATCTTGCATTTCACAGGCGTGTGACCTACATTAGGTTCCTTCCCACAGTTCTGGAGGCTAGGTCTGCGGGTTCAGGTTTCCTAGCTGCGGATAGGTGGTTTCACATGATCCAGGTGCAGTTTATGTGCTCACATTTAGAGGAAAGCAGGTCAGCGACAAGACGTTTGTGTTACATGGCAAACGCCGTCAACTCACCGAACATGCAGGACTGATCATCTCACAATTGACAGCCTGATTTGTGGGCCTTCAGTTTCTGCTTGTCATAGAAATGACAACAGCCTTAAACATGCATGTCAAGTAGGGGTGCCATGCAAGCCAAAATTCTGGGGGAGGCAAAATCAGAGCATGGGGCATATGCATCCTTTCCCAGAATTCTGCAACATCTCACAAATCAAAATTCAACCCTGATTCCATAAAAGTTTGGACACTGTGTAAAACATAACTCAAATTTCATTGATTTTTCACAATATACCTGAAATATCTGCTTATTCTGAATTTTATGCAGCAACAAGTTTTGAACAAGTTGGGACAGGAGCAACTAAAAACTGGGAAAGATGTGGAATGCTCCAAAAACACCTGTTTGGAGCATTCCACAGGTAAACAGGTTCATTGGTAACAGGTGATAGTAACGCTCAGTCGTTCACAAGTAAGGATGGAGAAAGGTTCACCACTTTGTGAACACATGATTGTATGAAGGATATTTAGTTAACAGTTCATTTGCAAATAATTGCTTTCTGTTTCCATTTATATGTCACACGGCATCCCAGCTTTTTTGGAATTGTGTTTGTAAGATTCATGTAAACAAGCTAATTTTAATTTCAGCTGTAGAGCTGCACCTGAAATGTCAATGATTTGAGTCATCAGTCAGAGAAGCCCCTAAGTTGAGTGACTCAGTGTACACAACAAAACACAAGGCGACAGTATGTCAGGCTGTAAACATTTACAAACCAAGTCTCAAACTGAACTACCTACAAAACTAACTGGGATGGAGACTGTGTGTGACAGAGAACAGTGTGACTCGTTTTTATGCATCCTTTCTTCAAAGCGTAGTATTCATAATGTCCACGTTACAAAAACTGCATCAACAGTGAGTGAAATCACCTTTAAACCAATGGCGTCTGCTTACTTCCTCTGAAAACTTTCCTTCATGTACGCAACAAAATTTGGAGGATAAAAATTACTGTTGTTGCTAATGACTGCCAATAAACCCATGTTTTATGTTTTAAATGTGTGTGTGTGTGTGTGTGTGTGTGTGTGTGTGTGTGTGTGTGTGTGTGTGTGTGTGCGTGCGTGTGTGTGTGTGTGTGTGAGTGAGTGTGTGTCTGTGTGTCTGTGTCTCTGCAGGTATGCTGACCATCACTGACTTCATCAACATTCTCCATCGTTACTACAAGTCTCCTCTGGTGAGCTGTGCTTCTGAATGGTATCTTTGTGTTAAACATTTGCAGCCAATAAACACATACAGCAGCAGAATAAGTCTGTTGGACGCCTGTGGCCATTTTGGTGTTTTGTTTGCATGATAAATATAACTTTAATAATAATAATAATAATTTTATTTGTATATAGTAATATAGCAATAAAGAGCAAGGCAAATAAAACAGTTTGATCACAATACAATACAGCATTAACAATGATACCAGCAAAGTTCATCCAAATTAAAGACCAAAAGCAAAAGATTTCTTGTTGGATGCTATAGGAACATGCAATGCACCACAGTGGCGTCACATGTCAAATTATCCATTATCCTAAAAAAGCAGGAAATCCCAGGAGTCACTGAGATTTGACAGAGGACCATCACTGTCTGAGGACCATCACATGTGGTTTGATTTGTCTGCAGGTTCAGATCTATGAGCTGGAAGAACACAAGATTGAGACATGGAGAGGTCTGTACAACACAAACAGTTACTCTTATAGTGCCGAAAGCGTTGAAGAATAACACAATGATTCTATTTCTTTGAAAAAAATATCTGTAGTACATGTGGTTTTGGTCGTTTGTGTTAATAACTTGTGTTTCTCTCTGCTGACAGAGATTTACCTACACTCTATCAACAGACTGATCAGCATCACTCCTGACTGCAGGTGAGACCAGCCTGTCAAATAAGTCATTTAACAGCTGTAACTCTTCTGTAACTGTTCTTGTCCATTTAAATATTGTATTATTATTAATTACTTGCATTTGTTGTACGAAAGATGTACAGAAGTCAGAAGTCAGAAGAAGAAGTTTTATCCTTAAGCTCATTGTAAATGGGCAGCTTTCCTGCTCTACAATGACAGAGCACCAGATCTTATTATTCCATCTCACATTCCACAGGTGTGATTATTATCATATTGAATCATGAGTGTTACTGTCTCCTCAGTCTGTTTGATGCCATCTACTCCTTGTTGAAGAATAAGATACACCGGCTGCCAGTCATCGACCCGGCATCAGGAAACGTCCTCCACATCCTCACTCACAAACGCATCCTCAAGTTCCTCCACATCTTTGTAAGACTTCTTCCCTTTGGAATGCTTCTCTGAAGGCATCAGAGAATTTTCAGATGTATTTCTTAATGCCATATAAAACACTGGATCCATGGAGAAATGGAGACATGCTCCATCTGTGCCCTAGGAAAAAAAAAGGATCGATGTATCACAATATAAAAAAACATTTCCTTTAATTCTAATTGATAGAAATGAAGAACTGAATCACTGAGAGTTCAATTGTTGGTCTGTATGATTTCTTTGTTGAATTGATTTTTAAATATTGTGTACTAGTTGTCTTTCCTCCCTCCCCTGCAGGGATCTATGATTCCTAAACCCAGGTTTCTTCAAAAGCGAATCAGCGAGGTGGCAATCGGTACCTTCAAACAGATTGCAACAGTCCAGGAATCAGCCTCTGTCTACGACGCACTGACCACTTTTGTAGAGAGAAGAGTGTCCGCTTTGCCTGTAGTCAATGAGCAAGGTAGTCCAACATCACACTGACATTTGTCAGTTTAATGCACCAGGAAAAGGGTAAAGCGCGTTGTTTTATGCATTAGAATCACAGTTTAATGAATGGAGGGTTTCCTTCTAAAACACTTTGGATCCATTTTGATACTTGAAAGTTATGAGGTAGTGTAACGATTTAACTTACTCTAAAGGAAGAAGCACTGCACATTCACATTCAGGCCAGCAGCAATAATCAATAACTAAGATTGGATGCCATTTTTTATTGTTTGTTTCTGAAAGTTTTCTTTTATGCAGAATACCCTGTCTGCACTATCTGTGGTCTGTACGTCTCTCTCCTCTGTAGGTAAAGTGGTGGCACTGTACTCCAGGTTTGATGTCATTGTAAGTTAATTTCATGCATTCTACATCACTGCAACTTTGTTAGCTGAGACAATAGTATTCATATAAATCTTGTGATTCCCTCAACTGCCTTGCCATGTTTAATCAAATGAATTTATGCTCCATTTTCTTTTTATCACTGTGGAAACCCCCCCCACAAAAAAAAAAAAAAAAACAGACCAGAAAACCAAATTCATGTGAAAGAACAATAGTGTTTTTTCTTTTTTTTTCCATCATTCAGAACCTCGCAGCCCAGAAAAACTACAACAACCTGAATATGACGATGCGGGAGGCCATCATCTCCAGAGCCTGCTGGGTGGAGGGAGTCCTCAAGTGTTACCCATACGAAACACTGGAGACCATCATTGACCGCATCGCTAAGGCTGAGGTAACACGTGTGCTACAGACTGACTGACATATTTTATCAAATGTAGGATGAGTAATGTTCATATCAGGATTAATATATTTATGTTTGTGATTATTTTTCCAGCATAGATCATAATGATATGACCTGCAAGCTTATGGTCAAGTATGCTTTTATATGATGTTTGAGAATAGTTAGTTGCACCAAATCATATTTTATTGGATGCATTTGTGTAACAGCCCCTGAGTTCAAGATGAGGCACCCTCAACATTTCACATGCAGAGGAAAGACAGGGCTTTTGATACAAAGCTACTCTGACACAGGATCAGAGCATTGAAAATGTGTTTTTTATTCAGTATTTCCATCTGCTGTTCTGGACTGTAACCTTTTCTTTCTCTGTCTTTTTTTCCTCTTTCTCATTCATTTCTCCATTACCTTACAGAAGTTATCAGTGATGATTAATTTTGTCTGATAAGGCACAGTAACCAAGTCCCATTGGGTTTTTCTGTCAGGTGCATCGTTTGGTGTTGGTTGACAGTGACGATGTGGTGAGAGGGATTGTTTCTCTATCTGACCTTCTACAAGCCCTGGTTCTCACTCCTGCAGGTATTGATGCACTGTACTCCTAACTCCACCCCTTCAATTCATCCCTTGCTCTTTCTCTCAGTCCCCCGATTATCTGTCCATCTACCTATGTGCCTTCAAATCCTCAAAAGCTTCCTGCTGCTTCTGGCGACCTATGCTCCTTCTCCTGTCAACGCTCATGCTCCTACTGAACGAACTCTTATTCATCCGTTTCATCCTCCTGAAGACAATGAGAGTCTTTCTCTTGTGCTGTTTAATTTACTGACATCAAACTTCCAACTCTGCCAGTTTCCTCCCTGTATGAAATCTCCTGATCATTTCATCTATCCATCTTGTACTCCTACCAAGATCAGCCTTTGAAATCTTTTCAGAAGTTCTGCTGCTAACGATTTCCTCTGCCCTTTCAAAATCAACCACCGCATCAAGAACCTCACGCTCCTCTGAAGTCCTTATATTTCTTCTGAAACTCTCATTTGAAGCATCAAATACAATGTTCCCAGAGACACATCCTACCCCTGGAAAATAAACAGAAGCTCCCTGCAAACCCCCTGTCCAGCCAAAACAACTACTGAAGACTTAAACTTCAAATCCAACTTCAAATCCAGATCAGTTACCTCAGCCAAAATCCTGTGATCCTTCCCACCAACCAAGCAGTTTCCTTACCCTCTACGTACTGACACCAACCCTCCACACCTTTCCCCAAACATCCCTCTTTCACCAATCATCCGCCATCTTCATGCTACAGTTCCTCCTCTACATCCCAGGTAGGAAGCCCAACCTAAGCTGCCAGTGGCTGCCTGTCTGAACTTGCATCTTGCAGGGTCTCACTGCTGCCTGTTGTGGTTCTTCTGTAGATTCTCCAAAAGGGTAAACTGAGGGGGCATTGCTACCAATGTAGTTATGGCATCTATCTCAATCTGCTTTAGCAAAACACAAACACACTGTCAGCACACCTGTGCCTTGTTCACAACTTCCTTTCAATTCAGCGTATATTAATCTGTTACTTACTATACATATTAAGGTAGTGACTCTCAAATCATACACAGTACTGTCAATGTACCCACATTCTGTGATTTTCATCTAAATGTAGTACCATTCCCACCCACCTCTGATTTAGTCTGCTGATATGCTATCTACAACCAGATAATCACATTAATGATATGAGTGGAGACAAATCATCTGTACTCATCGAATTAATGTGATGGTAAAATAGAATGTGTAGTTATGAGCATGTGTGAGAAAGTTCTAATTCCTCACCTGACACATTCCGATTGATTTACTTCAGTTATAGTTTTACTGGCTGTTTAGCCATCTGTGTAGCTGTCTGGATGTTATTCCAGACTCCAGATGTGGTTAGGTCAGGCTTCTCCTGATATCAGACCCTGTCTCCCACCATTGGCTTTTTTCCATTCCTGCATTTTTTTAAATTATTTCCACACCAAATAACTACAGTAAATTATTGCAACAGTTCAAAGTTCATTCCAACTTTGGCAAACTGCAGTTGAGAAAACAAACTCTGCATATTAGTGCTCTCAAGAGTGTTTGATTATATGATATGATCTTCCTCAGCAGACAGAATAGGGCTGCAACTAACTCAAGTTTTAGCTCTAAATCATAGTTTGCCAGGTTCTCATAGATTAGATATTCCTCTTTAGGATCCCTAATCCATGCTGGTTTAAAGCTGAATGACTGGACCATCTCCATCTGCTAATGAGGATCATGTGATATGATCGAGATGTTTTCTCAAATACAAGTGAATTAACATGTTAGGCTGAAGACCATAGAAGACAAGCCTGTGTTATCACTCCTTTCAGCATGTCATTACAGTATGTTGCATTTACATCATACCAGATTTAGTCTAAATATGAGCGGCCATCTTGGAGGAACCGTTTGCACAAGTGGGATGTTCAATGTCCAGATTTGCTCCAGTGGTGGTTACATCTGCTCTCTGAAGTCAGTCAACTAGTTTATCAGATGTCATGACCAAAAAAGGATGCAGTTAATAATTGTATTTCAGAGCTGTCCAACAATGTAAATACCTTGATCCATACATGTATGGATGCATGTATACATAATATAAATATTCCACTTTTTCTGGTTCCTCTGATATGATATGAACATGGCTTTGAGTTTCAGCCTTAGTGAAGCAGTCTATAGCATTAGACTGTGTGCTTAAGTGCTTGTTGTTGAATAGATTCTAGATTTTATGTTGAGAATGTGTTTTAAATTGTAGAAGATGGTGCTCCTCAGTTATCTGAGAACACCACAAATTTCCACCCATCACAAAGTGACAAAAGTGAGGTTTTAGTCACGAAAGGTAACCTTGGTATTGGAATGAAAAAGTTTTCCTCTTTTCTTGTTAAGTTTCTCATTTCATCTTTTCCAGATATTTATGAGCGATCATGCTGTCAAGACTGAAGAAAACAAGATGGAGGTTGCTAACGTAAAAAAATGCCTGAGGTGGCAAAGTCAATGAGAGGTTAGCGAAGCAGGACTGTGGGTCCAGAGCAAGTGGAAATGGAAACATGTCTTCTATGAGCACCAATAACTGCCCTTTAGCAAGGCTTTTTATCCTCAAGTGATGCTGCTCAGTGGTCGCCAGTACACGAGTGCGTTATTGTGGGGAAGCTACCAGTGTTGAACTATATCATGAGTGTGGCTGGAAAACAGCATCAAGTTGATGATGTACATCCAGAGACTTTTAAACTGACCTTGACTAAAGCATCAAATCTGAAGTTATTTTGCAAATTGCATTACTATGTTGATACAATGATATGAAAAAAAAGTGATGTTATGTTAAATGGTTTGGCACTTATCTTTCTGGTCTTAGAATGATTACAGATTAGTCATTCATTTATTGAAAATATTGATTCATGGAATTATGATCATGTTTTTGTAAATACACTGTGGAAAAAAAAAGAATAAGTGTGTTAGTGGTTAGTGGGAACTGCAAATACTTGGCGTCACAGACATAATAGTTTTTTTTTGCAAGAAGGCACTTAAGTTTTGAAATAGTGAATAACATTCAAAGGGGATTCATACTGTATGAATAACAGTGTAACACTGGGGAAATACCATGCTAATTACAAATATAATAGTCTTGTAATATGTTGGTAATGGATAGTGATAATATTGTGATTTCATTTTGAGAATGGGGTAATAATGATGCAAAAACATGAGGGCAGTATTAGGTAATTTAATAACAAGAAGAGATAATCATCTTTTAACTATCTTTTTTTTTACTTTTAAAGATGGATAAGAACAGATGATAAGAAGATGAGCTATGTCAGATCATTTCCTGGAAACGCATATAGTAGTTTCAGAGTAGTAAACATGAATCATGGCTGTAAAATATATACATAAAAAAACACCTGTTTCATTTCAAGTTATTTTTGAGATTCAATAAATTTTAAAAGCATATTCAGCATCACCCTCTGACTTTTTGTTGACAAGTCAGAATGAGATCAAAATATACTGACCTTGCATTAAGTTTGGTCAGAAATGAAGTTTAGATATGTGTAACATAAGTGGAGTCCAGCTGACACTATCACAGTATGAAGTCTACTGTGGCAGGTGGTGAGACAGCTGATGATAAGAGCATGAGTGTGTCTGGGATCCTGCTGATCCTCTCTGACTGACAGCGTGTGACTGCTTTGTTTACCAGGGGTGGTGTTGTTAACTCTGCCAGTTTCGTACATCCTGGTCATGTGATGAACAGTGTACTGCACACAATAACACACACACACACACACACACACACACACACACACACACACACACACACACACACACGCACACACACACACACACACACACACACACACAGCTCTGCTTCTGCTTATATCTACTTATAAGACAGATGACAACTGATGGAAATTACTGTTATTCTTTTAATATTAACACAATCAATAAAACTGCTGCTACCAACAGTACTCAGAGTACTGCTAATATAGTTTCTATTATTATTGTATCACTTCTCATACCATACCGCTAGTGCTACAACTGATGCCAGGTTTACAAAAACAACAAAACAAACAAACAAAAAAAACAGTCAAAATAATATAGCACATTTAAAGTGTGCTATATTTGGAGACTCTCTGGCTCTTGAACTTTCCAGAAGGTAATCCAAAAAAAAAAAAAATCAATAAGGAGCTTCATCAGCTGCGTGCTCCTTTTGCAGCTTCATCCTCTGAACAAACAGTTCAACCACCAATCAGTCTGGTCTGGCTCAACACTTTACCTTAGCGTCTAACTCTGACTATATGAGCCAACATATGCAGACAGGATGCAGTGGTGCGTATCCAGCTGCTGGAGCTGATAACTGACTTCTGACTGCAGCAATGGAGCACAAACCAAGGTAGGAGACCAGCTCTACCCTTTGATTACAGCAGTGGGCCATGATACATTCAACAGGCTAATTTTGTCTTTTACTGTGGTAAAAGTGTTTTGTTTTGTTTTTCTTTAACCCTTCAAACCTACTGAATGTATGTAAAGACACAATAATAATAGTGTCTCTTAGGATTATGCCCATTCTCACCACATACAATGAGAATAAACAGTTCAGTGAAGTGGATTCTGGATTTAGTTAATTGTGGTAAACCATTCAGACAAATTATTATTCAAAAGCAAAGTATTTTCATACACTCTGCATTAAATTTTGTTTGGAAGGGATCCCTAATTCAACTTGTATGGGTGGGCCAACAAGGAATCCCATTGTCTTACAGTGTCTCAAAGACAAAACAGAGTTTAATCAAAACTCTACAGAAGCCACTTAATTTACTTGCATTTTGTTCTTGTGTTTTTAGACTTCATGTCTTTTTCTTCTGTTTTCCGCTTGCAGCTACAGTAGCTGATGAAGTTGCTGCGAGTAGCCTGCTATGGTACTGCTAAAAATGCTCAAAAATAAACCTGTTTGTTATTTATCATGGCATGTTCTCTTCTATTCTGTAGTGTGACATTAAAGAGCTCAAAAAGTTTAGTAGAATGATGATCTCCATTCATGTAAGATAATAAACAGGGCCACTAGAAAAAAGGAAAGTAGACAATGTGTCCTTCTCCACAGTATGATGGGGAAATGGAGATGTGCCTTTCCCTTGTAAAAATATGTCCACTAATGATGGCAGCACATCATCTCTATTCTACAGTCCAGCTGCTGTCTCAACTTGAGGTCATCTAAAGCACCTTGAAGCACTGTGCAGGATGACTTGGCTTTCAGTATTCAGATGCTCTGTATTTCAATTCAGAATAACAGATAAACAGACCTGTCAAATGGATAACTTCACTAACAGTCCTTTCAACTTCATGATTAGAACTCTTGATCATAATCTAATAAATCAACGTAGAGCCTAAAAGAGGTCCAGCTCAAATGAACTTACTGATATAAAATTTCAGACCTTTTAAAACTATTTCATACTCAGCAACAGGTGAATCAGGTATTGTCTGTGTAGCTGATATGTCTTATTCCTCTGTGCCATAGAGTTCCATTTTTGTCTGAAAAGCATGTTATTATGTTTATTTGTGTCAATCCCACATCCTGCAGGAAATACTCACTTGTGCATCAGACACATATGAATCCCTGGCTGAAAATAGTCCTCTGAGTGCCACAGAGGAGAGCAGACGGACCCTTTAATTAGTGCTGTCTATCACTGCTCCCACCCTTAAAAAATGAAGTACAGGAGAAAACACTGCTAAGTTCAAATCCTCTTAAGAGAATGTGTGAATAGTTTTTAAATAGAACAAGACCTACCAAAAGCAACAAACTAACACTGGAACCGCAGCAAGTTAAACAGTGAGAGAAATAAGATCAAAATGTTTGAACAAGGCCATGGGAGCTGAGCTGGACTGTCAGGTTTGTGCCACACATTCAGAGACATGTAAGGCTAAGACCGGATCCAGTTTATTTAGGTGGGCATGAGGAGGCAGGTGTGGAGTGTGAGCAGGCTCTTTTGTGAGTTTCGATAAGTGTTTATTTACAGTGTAGTCATGTCAAATAATAAAGGCACTTCTAGTGAAGGAAGGGCTGTAAACAGTGAGCAAATTATGCTGAGCAGAGATCTGACTGGATAACTCTGCAGTGGAAATTGGCCAAGGCCACTAATCCGGAAAACAGGTGTTTGATAGTATGCTGTATTATTCAGCTTTGTCCAAGAGAGGAACAAGCAGAGAGAGAGGAGGTTACAAATCCTCTGATATCCTTAAGCACTCAAAGGGCAGGACAGCAGCCAGATGTGAGTTAGTGTGGAAGTTAGTTTCAGCCATGAACTGAAGGATCTTAACCCTCGTGGTGCCTGTTATCAGAAAAAGAAAACTTTCTGGACTGAAGCAGAATGGATCATTCAGACAGTCCTGCAACCCAGCAGCGGTGAGCACTTTCACTGTAAAGTTTTTTTGGTTTTTGAACATTTTGACTGTTCTAAATTGTTCATTTGGCCATCTCTGTAGGCTCTATTGTCACATAAATGCATAAAATATTGTTGTTTTATGTCAATTTTTACTTGTAGCATTTCAATTAGGACATTTCTTGTTTTGGAAACTGATGGTGGGGGAAGATGAAGAGTGTGTGAAAAAATACTCTCACATTAATTAATTTCAACAACACAAAACACAAAAAGTTCTAAACACACCTTCATGGTTTATAGCACCTCTCACATTTTACAAGGACTTCCATGAGTTACAATGTGCATATTTAAGGCTGCAATTTTAGAAAGAACACTTCAAGCTATTTTTATACAATGAATTTCCTTTTAGGAAAAATCAAGATGCTTACTGGAACCATTCATAGAGCAAATAATTCCACAGAGTCAGAATCAGTTATCTGGCAAAGTGACTTACATACTGGACACATCTATTTTAGCTGTAGGGTTGCTTCCTTATATACATGAAACAAATCCAAGAAAAAAAAAAGATAAAAATAGAATCAAAATTATATATTTGGATAAAACCTATGAAGGGAAAATGAAATGATGACTGTTATAATTATTACTGACTTTCAGGTCTTTCAAATAATCATCAGATTAATCCACAATGATAATAATCATCCATTGCAGACCTATACAAAATGGTTTAAGACCACCTCAACCAACTACAACAATAAAAGCCTGCTCTTACATTAATGCATCAATAATAATAATCTAGTAGTAAGTGTCATGACAGATAACACAGTAGAAATATATATTTGTAAGATATATAAGATATTTTCACAGATCAGTGCTATTATGTAATGTATACTAACAAATATTAAACCAACCATTTACTTTTTATTTATTTATTTATTTATTTATTTATTTACACAGTTTGATATTCATACTTCAGTAAAGAACCACTGAGGCTTTATTCATCTTTGTACATGCACCAGTGAAGAAGAGAAAGACCAGTTCAGCTGTTTTGTGTTCTGCTGTTAGTTGACAGTATTTATTTCGTCTTCCAGGAAGATTTTATCAACTGTTGTTTTTTTTTTTTCTTTTTTCTGTTCAGCTTTTAACTGTGGTCTTTCTCTTTCTTTGCTAGTTTCTTTTTTCTCTCTTTTTCTTTTGAACATGATATGCAGATCACAACACACATTTCAGGCATGAGGAAACTGAAGACAGACTACAGAGCAGATTCTATGCAGCAGAAATAGCTCCTGAAAATAAAAATGAAAAGTAAATGGCACAACTCAGTCACATGACTATGGAAGTTATCAAATGAATCCAGAATGCATCAGTACTAGTGCTATGCTGTATTAGCTTTGATAACCAACATACTAAATATTTGTGATACGTCAATGACTGTGTGACTGACAGCGAGAACAGACACTTGGAACCACGAGGCCTGTACTGCAGCCATCTTTATCTCTTACTTGTTGTATGGGCTTTCTTCCTAGCAGTCTGATGTTTAGCCAGTAATAATCATGCTATGTTTGATTGATGCCAGGTGACACTCCACTTTCATTTCACTGATTGGCCAATAAAAACTCATTGTCCTTGAATTAGGAGATGATGCATTAAACTACAGTATCCATCCAGTATGGATAATTAAACCCTTGAACACATTTACAGCTGAATCAGGACTTTAACCTCATACTCATTGTTTCATTTCAGCGCACTGTAGTTATGTATGAAGGTCATTTGTAGCAAATCAGAGTGAAAATAAGATTTGACTGACTGAAAGTCTTCCTCCTCTGAGCAGCAAGGCCAAGATGATGTTTGGATTGAAAGTGAAGAAGAAGAAGAAGAAAGTCAACACAGACTTGGTCCTGGCAAACAAGGGAGTTATGGGTAAGGCCTGGAAAATAAACACACGCACACACACACAATCTCACAATCTCTCACCATCTTTCTTGTATCTACAGTGTACTATAGAGTAATTTCTCCTGCCATATCACTGTTGGTGAGACTAACCCTTGTCAAACAGTCATCTGTTGAATACTGGTATACATACTAATAGAAGGCTAACTATGTTTAATTTAGGTTTTCAAGGACAACACAAAACATCATTCATCACAGTGTCTTGTGTGCTAACAGGTCCTATGAGATGATTTACAGATGGATTTCTTCTGTGGTTTGAAATGTTTCTGCATCCAACAGGATGTGAGAGTGGGATGAATCAGTATGGGCTCAGTCTGACATGAACATGTACATATTAATGAATACTCCAAAGTAAATTTTTAAAGTAGAACTTTATTTTCAGACACCAAAATCCACTCCCCTGTTTAATGTTACTGCTGCTAGTGCTTATAGGGTAAAATATGGCTGACAACCAAGACCTCGCACAGTTTGTAATCATGCATTGAGAAACCTCATTGACCTCTTCCTTTAGTAGTAGTAGATTTGTATTTGATGGAATTTGTATCTGGTTTCTGATTTTATTTGTCTTGGCTACTTTTTCATCACCACAGTTGCCAAGTGCTTGCTCATGGGTGAGCTGTTGGGTTGTTCTGATTCATGATTTAATTTGATGCTATGTGGTTGTACAGTTGTCCAAAATACTGTAAACTGTCTATTTTTGTATGTGTGTAGATGTGGGCGGCTGTGGCTCAGGAGATAGAGTGGTCGTCCACCTGTCAGGAGGTGGTTCGATCCCTGGCCTCAACAGTCCACATGCCAAAGTATCCTTGGCAAGATAGTGAACCCCAATGCTGCGGCATCTGTGTGTGAATTCATATGTATGTCGCTTTGGATAAAAGCCTCTGCCAAATGACTAATTGTAATTGTAATTGTGTGATGTGTGGACGAGCATTGCTCATGTTGTGGGGACATATATGTTCACACAGTGACATTGTGCAGACTCACCTTCCTTATGGGGACAAAATGCAATTCCCCATAAAATAAATCATTAACTGAGGACTTGAGTTAAGTTTCAGGTACATCTCCAGGAAATGAATTAAAGTCCATGTAATGTCCTCTGAAATGACGCAAACATGTGTATTTTGTGTGTGTGTGTGTGTGTGTGTGTGTGTGTGTGTGTGTGTGTGTGTGTGTGTGTGTGTGTGTGTGCGCAGACACTGAGGTGAAGGTGCCTTCTGAAGTGTCTCCCATGCTGGAGGGAGAAAACCCCGACAATCAGCCTGGAAGCTCTGCAGTCATAACCAGAATAATACCAAATAATAAAAGGTATGAAGTATTCACACTCCATAACTGTTGCGTACAGTATGTGGGAGCAGATACTGACTGTTATACCGAAAACAATTAGAATTCTCTCTCAAAGCACTTATGTGTCCTGTCACCTGTGTGTCCAGTTTACTTTCAACTTGGGGCTTGTGGTTGACTGTGCTGTGATGATCTCTGGGTGACTGCTTACTCTGTTCAGATCATGATTAACTGTTACAGGCATATGCACTATTTCTGTATTACTCTATGAATAATCAGATTGAGACACTTACCTGTACAGCAAAACTTTCACAGGGCCAAACTGAAAACTCGCATCCAGGACAGTGAAGGGAAACCACAGAGCTTTCAGGTAACAACATATAGAGTAATTATGGACTATTATTTAAGTTACATACTGTTTCAAATGTAGGATTAAATTTAAGGAATTCTCAAGGGAACATGGACCAGTAACAGTAGTAACATGAGAGAAAAATTGCCATCTTGGAATAATAAGATTCCATCTGCATTCGGTTTTGAGGTACTGAGATTCAGCATTTTTTGTATTCCAAATAGCAAAACTTATATGTTGGACAAATCTATTTTATACATGAATTGACCTTAATATATACTAAATATACAATATCAAAATCCTATCAAATTTGTAATAGAACTTTATGGAACTGGTCAAATACAAATGGAACCTTCTAATCTTAAGAACTTGCGGTTTTTATCTTGCAAAAAGAAGAATGAAAAGAAGCAATGTTTTTTCAAGGAACACAAACAGTTTAATCATAATTTGTTGTAAAACATAAAATTAGCGTTGTAACAGAATGTGTACATGTGTGAGGAAAGTTCAATTTAATGCTTTCTGTGACACTTTTAAGACATTTCTTTATTGTTTTAGGACTAATAATCTTTTCTTGTTCAAAAAAGCATTACAGGTTAGGTATAAAGGTCAGTGCTAGATATTTTGTCTGGTGCTAAGGTCAATTTCAGGTTTGAATATGGTTGGTTATTAAATACGTTATTCCAAGAACCATTTGTTTAAGTTTCCTTTGCATTAGACAGCAAACAGCTATGAATCCAACCAGGACTTTACTCCACTGAAAGTGAGACAGGTCTAACAATTTCCTTGATATTCTCTCTGCACATCAGTGTGGCAGGTAAAGAAAATGTGTGTTGGAATTCATCTACTATGGGAATTGTCCCAGCAAGTAAGTGTAGCAGGTCAGTATAAAGGCAGTTTTAGGTTTTGATTTATAATAGAAATGTTTAATCTAATGAACTGAAATATATCTTATTTTTAGAGGGAAAGAAAGAAAAAAAATAACTATTTTAAAGCATAAAGACAAAAACAGAAAATGACAAAACAGCACACTTTTATAGTGTAAGTAGTTAATAGAAGAAATGAAAATATTTTTGATATGAAGGATATGCACACTATAATGAGAACAATACAAAAGACAGGATGTAATGGTAACAAGGTATGTAACTTATTACAGTCCCTTGGCATTCATGACACATAGGCTGGAGCTCGACTGGTGCACAACCTTTTATTTCATCTTTGGCACCGTGAAACTAAAACACACGAAAAGATTCAATTACTTGATTGCAAATATTAAAACATACTACACAATAAATTCGATACACACTCCTGCTCCTCGTCCATATTCATACAGTTTAACAACATTTCATTCATAAAACCAATTCATTGTAGCCATCAACCCATACAAACAAATAAACAAATATTTACCTCACTTCGCCTACCAAGGGCGTAAACTCTTTGATCCCACACGTATCTCTTCTGGCAGTGGCTAAACAAACACCACAGTCACAGTTGCATTTACACACACACAGTCGTATCAAAACAATGTCGCATCAAACGTATTTAAGTTACATACCATGTCCTTTATTCCTTTGATTTCCTCAACCCCAGCAGCTACTCTGGTAAAGCTTGGCGCGTGTGTAACAAAGAAAGAAGCATGTGACGACACCTCATAACCCCTATACCGTTTCCGGAGCACCAGGAAAACAGCATAGAATCAAACCAGATGAGAACCCCCCTGCTGGCCGCTTACATAACTTTTTGTCCTTCTCATAGATTTCCATTAACATCACAGAGGCCAGGCAGCTGGTAGGAGAGAACATTGACCCCAGTGTCGTGATTGAGATCGGAGATGAGAAGAAGCAGACTTCAGTCAAAGAAGGAACCAATGCTCCCTTTTACAATGAGGTGAAAATAAATTAGTAAGACCTGCAAAAAAAAAGTGATTCGAGTTATCTGAGACCTCATTCGAATCATCAAGTTCTCAGTCTCACTGTCAGTGGTTAATATTTTTAAACCTTTGTGCTTCATTGTCTTTTATTCTCTCCCTCTTTTCTTTCTATCAGTATTTTGTGTTTGACTTCTTTGCTCACAAAGAAGTGTTCTTCGACAAAGTCATCAAGCTGACGGTGAGTAAAAAAACTGCAAAAGAACATTTCATAGAACATTTCAAAGAAATGCAATAATTGTTAATTATTCACTCTCATGGTCTTGTAGCTTTGGGCTGTGGGTATCAAGCTTGAGTTCTGTCCCTTTGTGTATATTCCTTATTCTAGGTGATGCACTCTAAAATGCTGAGGAGTTTCTGTATTGGGTCCTTTAAGCTGGATGTGTGGACAGTCTACAAACAGCCAGGTACTTCACCTCTTTCTGACAAGGCTCTTAATTTACCAAGAGAAGTGCTCAAAAGTTTCAATCAAGTTTCACCTCTTTGTATTTAAATATCATCATCATAAGTACAATCTACATTACCTATAAGTATGGTTTAAAAACCACCAGGACAGTCAGTTGCCACCTATCACTTCTACTAGAGTAGTTTGGGAAATGCTTTGCACAAAGGCACAGCAATTATAACTTCACTTCTAAATTCATTTTCCACCATGTGGTCACCCTTCTGTCTTTTTCTTGCTCCCTCAGGTCACCAGTTCATCAATAAGTGGGCAATGCTGACCAATCCTGGTGACATTAGCACTGGTGTCAAAGGGTATGTCAAGTGTGACATCAGTGTCTCAGCAAAGGGAGACGCCATGCAGCCAGGACCAAAAGCAAGTACTGAAGAGCAGATAGACAAGTATGATACCCATCTTTTTTCTAAATGTTGTCTTGCAGTACTTTTGTGTTATTTGACCAGTTAGAAAGGTTACAGACACATGAATGATATATGAGAGGTATGATGTGATAGTAGTTGTGAGGTAGCATCTGACATACAGCATCAAACTGTGTGGTGTCACCTCTTAAACCCTGCAAGAGAATTACAACCCCAGAAGTGTCGCAATATCAGTTTGTAAAAACCTGAAAACTAAGAATCTCCAAAGATACCAAATATTTTACATCTGGCTGTAATTTGAAGAGATGCATATTGGTGCAACAGACATGTAGAAAATATAATATTATCCAATATTAAATTTGTTGTGCATTTTCAATCATTCTTTTTCTCTTGCTCCACCAGCATATGTTTACTGCCTTCTCCTCCCTAATTTCAGTTTATAGCCAAGCTCATTGCATCTCTTTATATGCAGATGACATTTTGCAATTTTTAGATAACATTTGATAAATCAACCTTGAAAGCAGAGAAAACATTTTTTTGGGAACTCTCCCAGAGGATGGGTCCTAGTTATTTTGGTGACCCTGTGACCTTTTGCCATGGTCCAACATTAGATGAATATGCAGTGTCTTGGAGTTATACTATTAGTGGGGCTTTAGACTCTTGCTCTAATTTGTTTTCTCTCAAGCTATTGCTGATAAACCTGGTTGTTAAAAGGCTGAATGGATCAGTTCTGGCTCTGCTGAAATGTATTTATGTGTTGCTGTGATTTCCTCCTCCTCAGGAACCTGCTAATTCCAGAAGGTTTTCCTTCTGAGCGACCCTGGGCTCGTTTCTGTGTGAAGGTGTATCGAGCTGAGGGCCTCCCACGGAACAACTCCAGCATCATGGCCAATGTCACCAAGGCCTTCATTGGAGACAACACAGCACTCATAGACCCATATGTAGTGGTCAGCTTTTTCAAACAAGTGGTAGGATGAATATCAACTACTATCAGAAGACATTTTTTTAAGTTGATTAATTGCGGATGCATTTGTAGAAATTTCATACTTAAACTAAACAAGATTTTTGGTTGCAAACATGTCAGTTATTAAAATTGGTCGGTGTGCTCTTTTTAAATATTATAGGCCAAATGTCGTCACTACTGCTTTGTCCTGAGGAAAGATGAACTTGTTGATTTGACTGTTAACCAGCAGGGGCTGAGCCCAGATTCTACTCCATCAAAAAACCTTTAAACCTGTCTATGCATTTTTTTGTGAGGGTTGCACATTGCTTAAAAAATGGGAAAAGGAAGGGTTTGCACTTGATATAATCAGTGCATGAATATTTCAGCCAATTTAATGTCTCAAACTAAAATGAGTATTGTATTGTGATACATACTAACATTATTAATGGGCTTATATGATAGAAAATCCTTAAATCTTCTTCAAATTAGAGTTGAAACACTGCTAAACACTCAAAGTAAGTAAACTTTCATAATTCAATCAATCAACAGTGTGGGGTGGACAGAACAATGACAATGGCACCTTTTTTTCTATTGTAAATAAAGCACAAACAGGTGAGGCAGTTTCTGGCAATTATTCGGCCACTGCTTGAAGGCATTATGTTCATTATTGCTGACACTGACCTAAAGCTAGAACAGTTTAGCTGGCTAATAGTCCGATGCAAACCACATTAGCTGTATGTACTGGGACTTGTGCTCTGCTCATATCGTCGCATAATTTGGAGCTCATACAAACATTTACAGAGCTTGTTTTCATGGCTCAGCATTATGTGATGTTTGTACCACTGCTTCAACTTCAACCCCATTATTTTAAAAATCTTCATATACACCATTTTTTCTTTACACTTACAGACTTTCTCAGCGAGCGTTTGGTAACCCCATCAGTCAAGAGACCTGTCAGTCAGTATTTCCACGTATTTTCCTGTAGACCCTCTCTGATTGGTCTTGCCTCCATTTCCTTCACTTACATAAAAGCTAAAGCTAAAGAAAGTTAAGCTAAAGAAAAAAAATTCAGTGGTACAGCCCTGAATGTCCAAGCCAGAGACACCAAATGACAAAACATAAAATAGCTAGGTGTACTTGCTACTGACTCACTGAATTCAGTGCAAGTTGTTTTATGTTAGTCTAAATCATCTTTTAATCTTGTTACTTTGCCTCTCAGGGTCGCACATCCACCCAAAAGTCCACAGCAGACCCGGTGTGGAATGAGCAGATTGTCTTCACAGAGATGTTTCCTCCTCTGTGTCAGAGATTGAAGCTCCAGGTCTGAATGTTATTATGTGTGAGGGGAATGACTGATTTTATGCTGCTTTTACCATGATGTACACAATTTAAATATACAATTCTATTCTACATAACATACATACATAAACATCACAGGAGTCTGGCTTCTCTTGCCTCATAGGTCTGGGATGAGGGAAGCATGAGTGATGTTGCCATTGGAACCCATTACTTCGACTTGAGACGCATCTCCAATGAACAGGATGGCGACAGAGGTAAGGAGAGTTGAAGGGAGGGAATGGGAGCAGAGATAAAGTCAAGAAGGAGGGGAAGGTGAGACAGAAGGTGAAAGAGTTTAGGCAAAGGAGAAATATGTGTAGGGGTCTGAGGAAGGAAGTAAGGAAAGATGGCAGCCATAATCCAGGTGAGAAGAATCATTGCAGGAATTGCTGGTTGGCTCATGGTGACTGTCGCTTGTCCTACACATTCCCTCTCCATCTTGTTTTCTTTTTCTTTCTCCAGGGTTTTTACCAACTTTTGGTCCTGCTTGGATTAACCTGTATGGCTCTGCCCGAAACTTTTCGTTAGGTGATGACACAGTGGAGCTTAATGAGGGCATTGGAGAGGGCGTGTCCTACAGGTCATTATGAAAAGATGATGGTTATTCAAATATTTTCTTCAAAAACTAATAATTAATAATTAACTACAATTTACCACCATTAAGCTGTCCAATTGTTGCTGTTGTCAGGGGTCGGGTCTACATGGAGCTGGCAGTGGAGATCCTATCAGGAGGGTTGGGTTCAGTCTCCAAACTAATCAGAATAGTCAAGCCTGTGAAGGACGCTAAAGCAGGAAAAGCGGGAGGGAAGGATGGCAAGGCTCCTGCAGGAGGAGGAGCAGGAGTAGCAGCAGGAGGAGCTGCTGATGATGACAAAGGAAAAGCTGTTGCACCAGAAGTCCTGCCTGTGGAATCTTCTCCTGTGGTAAGAACAAGGAGTTTTCTTTGTGGTATCATAGTTGTGCACAGGTGAAGCCATTCAGTGGTACGCTCTCTATGAGAAATTTTTAAGGAAAAAAATATGAATTTTTGACACTTTACTAATATTCTGACAAAAAATACAAGGTGAAATCACTGAGGTGTAAAGGCAAGGTAGACTTTACTCTCAACTCCCGAATGAATGTTTGTACACTCTGAACACTCCCTGATATCTATGTTCCCCTTTCACTTCAGGATGCTTCTCTGGCATTCACTCCCAACTGCTTCAATAAGGCAGCACAGAAAGACAAGACAGGTTGAGGGTCACATGACCAACAGAGAGCAAAAATTTCGAAAGACAGCAATAGCGTGTAAGATCAAAAGTACATTTTGACCACAGTTTTATTGTGCTTTTGAAATCTGAAAAAAATATTCTTTGTTGCCAGTTTTTGCTTAGTGCCAGTTTTCCTTGATAATTATATTTGAATAACAGTTTTAGTAGTGTTTTGTTTATAAAAACCTAGATGGAAAAAAAGAGCACAAAATTATAGAAAGCTGTTTTAACACATTTTCAACTTTTAAGGAGAGTTGTTTTCTCTTCCCCACTGATTTTATAGTAGAAGCAGCTTAGGTAGAACAGTAAGCGATGTTGGTCATTTTTCACACGACCATTGTCTTGCACGCCATAGAAGCTCCTCATACTAGACATGAACAATATGATATCTGGGTTCTTTTGTTTTCAGAATGTTTCAAAGTTGAGGTTGAAACTCAAATAAGCACAACATTTTTTAAACAGAGAAATTAATTGTTCAAAAGTAAACCGATTTAAACTGCTGGAGGTTTTATCAAGGTTCTACAAAGCATAATCTGTAGTTGCAGCCCACTATTACCCATGTGGACAAATTAAGTTTCAAATTAGTTTGAAGTTTTGTTAATGTTTGCAACAATAAAATAAAGTGCTGTGACTATGACAGATTTGTTGATATACTGCAAATAACATTGGCAAGCCTTCCTCATGCTGTGTAGCACTGTGCTGTAATACACTAAGGCAAAGTTAATAGTTTCAGCTTTCCCAAATGGTAGATTGCATACAACAGGTGGGGTCTTTATCCACTGACAAAGGTAATCATCAGGTCATAGAAGTGCCTGACATTATGACATGGAAAGTCTATTTGACAAACAGATAAATGAGAAAGTGTTTATGTTTCTGTGCCCAGCTGGATGAAGACAACAAGGAGAGATTTTTGCTGTTCGGAGCATTGTTTGAAGCCACCATGATTGACAGGAAAATTGGAGACAGGCCCATCAGCTTTGAGTTTTCCCTGGGTGAGCCACCAACCCACTCATGTTTTTCTCTCCTCAGCCTTAGAAGTGTTGCTTTTGACAGAAACACCTCACACATTAAAGTCATCAGACTTTGAGACACTCATAGTTTAATGTATGTTGATGCAACTCTTACTTTTTGAGAGGTTTGTGCTGTTGTCACGTTGGATTTGAGGATTGCATTATTTTCACACATCCTGAAGCCAAAAATAAAATCACAGTATAGCATTATTATTTTAGGTTTAATTTCCTTAAAGATTTGATGGCACTGGTTTCTTTTCCACCCCTTCTCATGTATCATGTATTCCTATTTTAACATACTACTTATTTACTTGTATTATTTTCCTGTTCTGTTTTATTGTTTTGTATTAATGTGGCTGTTGATACATAAAAAAATCCCTCTTCTTCTTTTGTTTCCTTCCTCAGGCAACTATGGTAATGTCTTGGAGCCCACAGGCCAGGCCAGCAGCAGTGCCCCTAGTCCTGCCTTCAGTCGGAGGAGAAGTCCCAGAAAAGGGCTGGATGTCCCAGACAGCAGTGACATATTTGGCTCCTCTCCTCTCAGCTCCTCACCTACCTCCCTGTCTTACCCCCTCCTACCCAGAGACACTCAGGACACCACCTTGACCTCTAAGTCCACCACACCTCCAGAAAAACCACTCATTGTTGAAGGAAACAGGTTGAGTCACACTGTTGCTTGATTCTTGATGCTGTGCTGAGCCTTAACAGATGTTTCATTGGAACAACATTTCCAGAAAAGTCACCACTGTGGCAATTACCCATAATGACACACTGACTTTCACCTAATTTTCTAACAATCTTTGAAGTCAGTTTTTACTTTAATTACTAAATTACTGTGTGTGACAGTACATTCTTGACTTTGGAAACAGTATTTTAACCAAAAATATCTTAACTCAAGGTCTACTTGCTAAGTTTGCTTAGTGCTAAGTCTGCTATGGCTGTAAAATATAGATGTCAAATGATGCTGCTATGCAACATGAACAGTGTGGATCACTCAACTGTAGCACAAGCAGAGAAAGTCAGCAAAACCAATCAGTAGTGTTAGATACACTAGCAATATTTAAAGCTTGCTAACATTAGCCATCATAAGCCCCTGGTCATACAGAACAAATAAGGCTACAGCAGCAAAACTCCTGAATGTATTAAACTGAGAAAGAGTGCCTAGCTTATGAATTCAACTTTTCATTTGTAAGAGGAAGATTGTATTATGTTGCCTTCCAAATGTTGCATTGTCTTGCTTTGAGTTTCAATTCAAATTACTCCAGCATTTGATAAATGGGACTAAATGACTGCTGCTTGAAATTAAATCCAAATGTTTAATATTATTGGATGTACTAGCTATTTTGACCTTTTTACATGTAGTCATTACCAGTAGGAGAAAGAAAATAAGGGGTTTTGCTCCCTTTCCTCAGCTTGTTGTAAGATGGTCAGTGATATAATCATTGTGTCTTTAGTTCCTGCGAACAGGACCATTTCCCTGGCTGTAGTATATTGCTCTTCATCGTCTTCTATAGTCTCCCAGTTCATTGTGTGGATAACTGTGTGTTTGCATACGTGTATACATTTAGGCACTACATGTATCTGCCCCTGGAGAAGCAGAAGCCATGTGTTAATGTGCTGAGTCACTGGGAGGACAGAACTTACCGACTGTACAACTCTAACATGCTGGAGCATATAGCTATTCTGTTTGTATGTACACACACACATACTGATACACACTGAGATCATGTTATTTTCACTACTTGCATTTTGTCAGAATTCCAAAAACCGATGTGTTCTCTTGCTCCATTATGTCTGATTTGACAGAACTATGGAACTGTGCATCTTCACAGTGCATTCAGGAATTTAAAACATTACAGTTTTAAATTCCTGATGTGAAAACCTGATGTGAAGAGTGATTATAGGTTCTGGGTTTTAAAAACCTACCATTAACACTATAAGCAGTTTCCATGGCCATCCTTGTAAAACATAAATAAATAAATAAATAAATATTATAAATAAATATTTTTAACTGTCTTTTAGGAAGAGGGAGTAGCCAGTGCCGCCGAGCTACACAGGAAGTCAGATCCAGGGACGGAGCACATGCTTATAACCGTCCTCAAAGAATTCTGTATGGATGCCAGGTATTCAGAGCACGATAAGACTGTTAGTGTCTCATTGCAACAGTAGTGGGAAGGTCTTGCTTGGTATTGCTTAATGCTATTTCTTTGTAAATAATAATAATAATAATAATCAACCCATAACTGAGAAACATAAGAATCCAAACATGCTCAAACTTTGCAGCATAATCATCTAACCTGCATTAAATTAGGCTAGGAGCTGGTCCATGCCAGAAATTCTGTTGACAAATCTGCTGTACACAACAGCACCATCTGGGATCTCAGGGTTGTGTTTTGATTTTTAAAGGACATAATGCGGTTAAATCCTGCTGTAACACCTTGAGTGGTTAAAATTAAGAGTATTCCTGCTAAGCTTGTTTGAGACCTTGACATCTCAGTGCTGTTGTTGTGATTTACTCTTTAAAACATATATGTGTACATGGCAGTTGATGTGTGATATTCTTCGAGACAAAAAGCATCAATTCATATCAATATCATTTTTTTTTTTATCTTGCCATTCTCAATGTAAATCACATCCTGTTCAAGTGGGTGTGTGTCAGTTTGAATAATGGAACAAAACTGATGAATTTAAGAATGTAAACACAATTCCTGCAGAGAATGTAATTAAGTCATGAAACAGCCTGATAATGTGCGACACTTCTGTTTAATGTTACAGTGGTGTCAATGGGTGAAATCTGATGCTGAAATGAAATTTAACAATGATGCTGTACACTGTGACGCACAACTGTAATTCCACCATAACTCAACTGCTGTCCATGGGAGAGTGCAGACAGACATGATACATCGTATCACCAGCTGCTTCTTCTCATCTGATGAGCGTCACTGGGATGGTAGTTCACAGTGAATGTCCTCACCAAAATAACAACAGCACTGATATATGCTCTGTTTTCTGCAGGAGTTTCATAGCTGCAGCAGAGGTCAGGCTGAAGACGGAGCTAAAGTCAAGCTACCTGACACAGCTGGACAAGAAACGCCTCACCATGTGTAAACAGGAACTGGTGGGAAATTGTGAAAAACACGCACACACTGAAAATACCTCCTCAGATATGAGCAGTGCTCAGAATGCTCAGTTTGCCCCGAGGCCTTGGGTGAATCTCTCTGTCTGTCTTAACTACTTTCCACAAACAGATCCTGGATCTTTAGGTCTTAAAAATACTGAAAAGTAAAATATTGAGCTGCGACAAGGGATTTTTGAGTGGGTTAATGTTTGTTTGTTATGCCAGCATACCCTAAGAACCATGAAAATTAGATAAATTATGAGAAATGAGGAAGAGAACTTCAACGCTGGTCTGTCCATTTTGCTAAAAATGTTCAGTGACACAAGCCCCAGGCTGGTAGTTTGTGGTCTTTCAAAAGTGTCAGGGGCTTTTTTTTAAGCTACAAACTTTGACCAAAATTGAAATCAGAATCATGTTTCTCTTCAGTGTTTACAAAAATGCTCCATATGTAGGACTGATAATGACCTTTAGGTGGGAGATGGTGTTTTTCCAAGTCAGCAGTTCATATAAAATGTGTTACATTAAGCCTAACAAACACAGAGTATTTGTGCAATGATTTGTAGGAATGACGCATCATCAAAATGTGTGTGTGTGTGTGTGTGTGTGTGTGTGTGTGTGTGTGTGTGTGTTGCAGGAGAGTATGATAGGAGAGGCACAGTCCTTGGGAGAGAGGAAGAGAAAAGCTGGTGGTGTGAAAGAAATGCTGCAGGATGCAATGAAACTCACACAAAAACTACACTTTCTTGTGGAGGAGGTACAGAATTTATTTCAGATAAAGTCAATTTGTGTGTAAAACATCTGTTTTTTTTATTTACCTTGTACATGCTACCTTTTCCGATACACACCTGCACGGCTTCACACACTTCAGCCCCAGCACACAGTGCCCGACATCTTTGTGTGGCTGCTAAGCAACAACAAGCGTGTTGCATACGCTCGGGTCCGAGCCAGAGACCTGCTGTTCTCCAGCAGCCAGGAGGCCAGAGGTGTCCACTGTGGCAAGATAATAACACTGTTTCTAAAGGTAAACACACACAGACACAGAACTTAAAATGTAAAAAAAGTACTTTTCAATGATGTGTGTTTGTATGTGTGTAGTCTCCAGGGAAGCGTGTTGTAGGTTTGTCAGTCCAAGCAAAGCTGGATGTGTATCTGTGGTATGGAACCTGTTCAGACTCCAGCCACATGCTGGATAACCTACCTGCCGGATTCAGTCCAGCCACAGGGGGCACTGATGCCAGCAGCCCTCCTGAATATCTGGTCAGCACAGGTGAGAGACCCACACATTATTTTATCTTTGACTTTCTGTGGTGACCTTTGGCATTTGTCTTTGAAATTCACACATTGCAACTGCTCACTGTCTTTGCACAACAACTGCACACAGACAAGACTGGAGGTCAATGTCAACACAAGCATTTCTAATTGTTTTGTTGTACCACTAATGGAAATTGAAAAAACATGTTTTGGTGATGAGGGTAAACTGATGCTTTAAAGTAAACAACATGTTCTGTTGTGTGTGTGTGTTTGTGTCTCCAGAGCAGCATCAGTTCCAGCTGAGGTGTCACATGTATCAGGCTCGTGGTCTGATCGCTGCAGACAACTCAGGCCTGTCTGACCCTTTTGCTCGAGTCACCTATCTGTCACACAGCCAAACCACCAATGTACGTGTGTGTGTGTGTGTGTGTGTGTGTGTGTGTGTGTGTGTGTGTGTGTGTGTGTGTGTGTGTGTGTGTGTGTGTGTGTTCTGTCTGAATGTGTTGTTAGTCAGCTGGTGGCCAATCAGCTGCACTTGAGTAGTAAGGAAATAATGGTCTTGTCAGCAGTGTGCTAATTGTTTGATAAGTACTTTGATCGTTGCCCCCTCCAATGAAAATAAAGTTAGTGGCCATATTAGCATGTCCACGTGTTTTATGTTACAAGACAATTCAGGAGACAAATAAGCAGTCACTGCTAGGGCTAAGCATTTCTGCTTTGGAACTACAGTGTGGCAATGAAAAAACGGCCAGGGTGTCATATGTATGTACATATGGACTGCTACCAGGAGCTAACGTAACAAAAAACAAGCATAAGTTTGTATGTTTGATGAGTAGAGTTTTGTTTGTAGGGTTTGAAGACATTGGGGGCTTAGTTCAGGCTTCTGTATTTTTTATTTATTTATTTTTTTTGTATAGACAAGCTCCATTGTGTTGCTTTTATGTGCTCTGGCACCTTATTTAGATTTAAAGTACATGTCTTGACTGAAAACTGATTGTGATTTTTTTTCCTGGACGGTGTCATTGACTTTGTAAATAATATTAGTATAATAATAATAATAATTATTATTATATATTATAATAAGTGATTATAAGCAGCCTACTTTGCTGGAATGGAAGCAAGTAATGACCTGTTGCTAGCTCCACATTTCTGCTTGCTATTAAAAGTGAACTATGGCTTAAAGGCTTGGAGATGGAGGTAGAGGCGGGGGACAATATATGCATACTACATGAAGGCAGAAGATGTAGAGTTACGGTGAACCAGGCGAGGACTTTCAGTGGGTTATATTGTGCAGTGTAATTGTTCTTACTGTGAATAGGTTTGTGTCTCCTGAGCTGGTCTCAAAGTCTGATTTGTTTATTTGTGTGTGTGTGTGTGGGTGTGTGTGTGTGTGTGTGTGTGTGTGTGTGTGTGTGTGTGTGTGCTGCTGTCAGGTGATCAGTCAGACTCTCAGTCCGACATGGAATCAGTGTTTGCTGATGAGCTGCCTACTGCTGGGTGGAGATCTGCAGCACATCCAGCAGGAGCCGCCACGCATTCTCATTGAGGTGTACGATGACGACGCACTGGTAACACAATATAGATAGACAGATAGATAGATTAATCAAGCAATGGTTTAATTACTGTTATAGATACTCAGCTGCTAGCTGCTGACTCTGACCTCCTCTCTCTGATGTTACCTGGTCCCCTGCTGTGCGCAGGGTAAGGCGGAGTATCTTGGAACCACAGTAGCAGTACCTGAGGTTCGCTTGTCTTCTGACCCTTACACACCTCCAACTCTGCAGTACAGCCCGCTGCACTGTGGCAGCCAGTCAGGAGGAGACCTGCTGGCTGCATTTGAACTGCTGCACGTCAGTCACTGACATTTCAATAAGCATTCAGTTTCAATCATGATGATGCAGGATGCAGCATGAAGCACTAATAATGAATTATCATTGTGATGAATGTGTGTGTAGGTCCCAGAGTCTGGAGAGCAGATTGTGCCAGTGTTAGAGGAAGAGGAAGGAGGCATCTACACTGTTCCTGCCAACATCAGACCTGTTCTCAGCACCTACAGGCTGGAGGTTTGGCTGTGTGTGTGTCTCTGTGTGTGTGTGTGTGTGTGTTTTAGGGCATTATTTAGACTTTTAAAAAATTGAAACTATATATCTGTGACCCTGTTTTTAAAGACCTTTTCTCGGATAAGTTTTTTGTTCCATTTGGTAACTATGTCAGCATCTGTAATGAATGCTGAAAATGAGCAACAGCATGACTCGACACACTCATGTATTCTGAACGGATCCACTGCCATTTTAGGAGAGAAACATTTTTTCTCTTGAGAAGCTGACAGGTTAGAGGTACAAAGTTTGCACTGTAATGAAATGGAAATGGTCATTTCTTTTTTCTTTCAATGTAACAAACAATTACTTTTGACCAAATAATCCAACCCAAGCACTTAGCTTCAACAAGCCTTTGTGTGTATGCGTGTCTCTCCACCAGGTGTTATTCTGGGGTCTGAGGGAGCTGAAGAAAGTTCAGCTGTTGTCGGTTGATCGCCCACAGGTACACACACACACACACACACACACACACACACACACACACACACACACACACACACACACACACACGACGTAGCTACTGACTCCTGGTGTCATCACACACAAAACTTAATGCATTCAGAGAATTTGGGTTACGCAGTAGTACGACTTCTTCGTATCTTCCTCTAAAGCATGTTGTATGTGCTTCTTTCTCACTGCAAGACAATTTCATTTATGTTGCCTAATATCACAGACCAAAAATTTGGCTCAAGGGGCTTTACAATCTGTATAGAGCGAAACATGAGGAATCCATTACAACTGGGAAACAGGATCCTGATTTCAGGTTAATTTACGCATTAAGAAAGAGAGGATCTGGAGAATGTGAAACACTGAATGTGAAATAATGAAAAACTGATGGAATATTAAATAATATAGCCCTTCTCTCTTTCTCTAGGTGTTTATAGAGTGTGCTGGTAAAACATTGCGCTCATCCGTCATTCAGAAGTACAAGTCCAACCCAAACTTCAGCACGCTGGTTGATGCCATAGAGTTGGTAAGACCAATACAGAAGTTATAGTGAATCATAGCTTAAGTATAACGTGGCCAACATTCTCACCACAGTAAATCTTATTAGTGGGGAGTCCAGGTAGCTGATTGGTCTGCAGACGCTACATAGCCAAATGGGTCCAGACACACCTGTCCACGTGTAATGATATTTCAGCAATAGTGTGCTTCCAACTTTGTGGCAGCAGTTTGGGGGAGGCCCTTTTTTGTTTCATCATGACAATGTCCCTGTAGACAAAGCCAGGTCCATAAAGGGATGCTTTCGAGTTTGGTGTGGAAAAACTTAGCCGGCCTGCACAGAGCTCTGACCTCAACTATGGAATCAGATTTGTGTCAAAATAATCAAACAAAACTTCTTCAATATCAAACAAAAATAAAAATTTGAGAGAGAATAAAACTCACTGAAGCAAAAAAAAAATGTAATCTCAAAAGTAAAACTTGTAACTTGCAAACAAATTATTTGTGCAATTGAGTAAACTATTGGTCTTTTACTTTTTGTCATATCCTGTTTCTTTCTCACTGCTCAGACTTTTCCTCTCACCGTCAGCTTTGCAGTCACGCGGCCAGCTCTCTCCTTTGCAGTTTTTTTTGCGATTCTGACACAAACCTCTCACGTGGGCGGGCTTTTCCAGGGGTGCGTCGCCATTGGCTAGTGAGTTTTTGAGTGACAGCTCAGTGCCCGGAAATTGCTCAGTGCAGCACGCGTGAAAAACAACACAGATCCCCTGAACGGCAGCACTGGGCACGCACTTCTTGAACTTGTTCTTTATGGTGTAAGATAGCTGTCAAAAAGATGTGTCCATATTTTAACTTTGTAAAGTTAACAATTTGTATGTCATAAAAGGTGTTTTACACAAAATTCTGCTGTCACATACGTGAGTCTGTGAAATTGGGTTCGGGTTACAGTTGTTTTTCTATGAGTCTAAAAGCTGTGAGTGTAAAGTCTTATGAATACAACTCATTTTTCTACGACTACGAAGTCTTCACTGTGAATACGAATTCAAGTTTACGGTTACGAGTCGAAAAGTGCTGAAATGACGTCACTGAGGTCACAGTCAAGTCGCAGGGGAAAGTAATCGATCCGCGATTCCTCCAACTGCGCATGCGCATGCCCCAGACGCAAACATGCAGCGCAATGCCGCCAGCCCCGGAGAGACTTCACTGGCAAAGCTCTCAAGTCTCACCCATTGGGCGAGAGACACACGCATTTCAAACCGGTCACATGCTCACACGCCATATCTTGTATATCTCACGCAGAGAAATGACCAGGATAAGTTGCGCCACTATTTTTTAAAACAGTGAAACAGGAAGAGGAATTGGTGATGTGTCGGTCGCGAACGAAACGGGGAATGGCAGAGGTTACAGACACAGCGCACGCACACACACACACTTGCACTATGAAATGCTGAATTGAATAAATATTTTTATTTGTACCAATTTATATGTCATTTATCAGATCAGACCCCCGTCCCCACCCCAACCCTCACTGACGCCGCCAAAATGTCACTCTGAACTCCGTTCAAAACTTGAGAGCCCTGCACAGGTAACGTCAATAATAACGTGCATAGCCATTATTTATTTCAGAAAATCGAACCATTTTATACAGTATACATTTATTGAACTCACATACTTGCTTTAGCTTACAAGATAAAGATGAAGATGCCGATGAAGCTAGTTTAGTGCTATCGTTACTGGGATTAGAAGTGGGCCAGTGCTAATTAGTTAGCACTAAACAGCATAATATGAAACATATAACGTTACACCCCCCCCCCCCCCCACACACACACACACACACACACACAGACAAAAATGCATTGTCCTCATAATTTTCGACCAAAGCATTAACAATCAAGCCTGATTTGGGATGAGTTAACGTGACCAGTAACTTGTCTCAAATTTATTATTTCACTCGTAAACTGTCCAATAAGTGTGACGATTCATCATGTCGGGGTTTATTTCTCCATATCAACCTTCTCACTCTTTCCGTGTTAACTTTACACAGAGTTACTGGTTCACGTTAATTCATCCCAAATCTGGCTTGATTGTTAATGCTCTGGTCGAAAATTATGAATGATAGCACCCAGTAACGATAGCACTAAGCTAACTTCATCCGCACGTAAATATCTTTAGCTTGCAAGCTAAAACAATAAGTATGTGAGACCAAGAAATGTATATTGTATAAAATGGCTCGATTTTATAAAATCAATAATGGCTAATCATGTTATTATTGACGTTACCTTTGAAGTCTCTCCGGGGCTGGCGGTGTTGCCCTGCATGTTTGCGTCTGGGGAACTCATGTTTCAAGTCACTCAAAAACTCACTAGCCAATGGCGACGCACCCCTGAAAAATCCCGCTCACGTGAGAGGTTTGTGTCAGAATCGCAAACAAAAACTCTGGGAGCACAAACGAGAGAGCTGACAGCTGACTGCAAAGCTGACGGTGAGAACAGAAGTCTGAGCAGTGAGAAAGAAACAGAAGATATGACAAAAAGTAAAAGACCAATAGTTTACTCAATTGCACAAATAATTTGTTTGCAAGTTACAAGTTTTACTTTTGAGATTACATTTTTTTGCTTCAGTGAGTTTTATTCTCTCTCAAATTTTTATTTTTGTTTGATACTGAAGAAGTTTTGTTTGATTATTTTGACACAAATCTGATTCCATACCTCAACCCCATCCAACACCTTTGGGATGAACTGGAATGCTGACTGTGAGGCAAACATTATCACCCAACATCGGCGTTGGACCTCATTCATGCTCTTGTGTCTGAATGGGTACAAATCCCTGCAGCCAGGTTCCAAAATCTGGTGGAAAACTAATACAGAGCATGTTAATTCTAATGGTTTGGAATGTGATGTTCAACAATCATACAAGGGTGCAATGGTCAGGTGTCCACATACTTTTGGTCATGTAATGTACTGTGTAACCAGAGCATGCCTGGATCAAGTCTGCCCAGGGAATCAGTACATTTATTGGATAATTCATGGAATTTATTTTGATAACAAGTCTGACTCTATTCTATTGTCCTTTAGGAGTTACCAGAGAATGAACACCTCCATCCTCCTCTCAGTATCACTGTTGTCGATTGGCGGGCCTTTGGTCGTAGCACGTTGGTTGGAAACCGCATTATCAACAACCTCAAGGCCTTCAAATACACTCCACCTCCAGCCCTGCCTGGTTCCATACAGACACACAAACCTCCCAAGGACACACATACCCCTGGCCCTGCCCTGACACCAGAGCCACAAAGCACCAAGGGTAATAAATGTGTGTATGTCTGTGGCTAACACATTATCATTTTCTATGTACATTACTGGTGTTATTGGTTGGCTGTAGCTGTAGCTGAAGGCACATTTCTCCCTCATCATTGACTTCCGGTTGACTTCCGTGTTTTAGCTCTCAGTCCGTGTTTTAGCTCTTGGTCTTAACACTTGGTCTTTTAGCCTTTTAACTTAGTTCTGAGAGTTGGATTTGTGAAAGAGGGCTCCAAGCGGGACCCATGGCAGGGCTCCTTCTCCCCCGAGCCTGCCGTTCACCAATAAGTATGCGGCCTTATCCGTGAGCAAGAAGCCGGTGGCCCGGGACCAGCACCAGGAAACTGCACCTCTTTCTGTGGCCTCTGCCATCATGCCCCCGTTGATGGACACCACAGCCTTTCTTCCACTCACAGCTAACTGCCCTCCAACAGAGGGGTGCCCTGCATCAGGTGGGTGTCCAACAAGGGGCCGTTCGCCTCCACCGTCCCGCTCCTCATCCTCATCCCAGCGCAGGTGGCTGGTTAAGGATGCGGTGTGCTGGCACTCCTCACGTTCCCCCCACCAGGCGAGGGATCACACCCGGAGTCCTGGTGTGGTAGGCAATGTGGCTGAGCTGGCTTGCCCCCCTGAAGATCAAGTGGACGCTCACACAACCCTCGTCATCGGGGACTCCATCGTGAGGCACGTCCGCATGAGTGGGGCGTCCACCCTGTCCTTCCCCGGCGCCACCATTATGGACATAACGGGGAAAATCCCGGACATCCTGAGCTCGCATCCGCGGGCAACAAGGGTTATTGTCCACACAGGAGCGAATGATATCGCCAGGCAGCAGTCCGAACTTTTAAAGCAGAACTTCACCCGCCTTTTCAACACCGTGTCACAGTCCCAGGTGAGTGTTTTCATCTCCGGCCCTACCCCCACCTGTGGCAGAGGGACAGGCAGCTTCAGCAGGCTGCTCAGCCTCAACACCTGGCTCTCCACTGCCTGTAACTCTCACCATGTTGGCTTCATTGACAACTTTGATGTCTTTTGGGAGAGACGGCATCTCTTCGGTCCAGACGGACTCCACCTGAACACAGCAGGTGCCCGCATGCTTTCCGCCAATCTGGCATATGGTGTGCAGCATGCCAATCTCCCCAAACCAGCACCAGCTGATCTGTCCGCAGTACAATCACACCCACGTGATTGACTGCCTGCACGTCACACACACACACACACACCCCACACCCCCCGTCGGCCCACAGAAGTACCGTACAGTCACCGCCCACACCATTACAACAATCATCTCCCATAGAACACACAAACCAAGGAATGTTTTCAGACCACGCACACAGACTATCATTCAACCATTTCACTACGATGAGTGCACATTCAGCACAAACATTAATGTGGCAGTGCTGAGCGTGCGCTCTCTTTTAAACAAGATCTTTTTAATGAATGATGTGATTTTAGATTATAAATTAGATTGTCTTCTTTTAACCGAGACATGGCTTGGCACTGACGCACCTGTTGTTCTCACCGAGGCTTCCCCTCCAAATTTTAACTTTTTATTTTCTACTAGAGGGGGTAGAAAAGGAGGTGGAACTACGTCAATCGTAAATAATGCACTGACTTCTACTGCAGTGTCTTTTAACAGTTTCACATCATTTGAGCACCACGCCTTTGTCTTTAGCAGCCCTCCAATTCTCTGCATAACTCTATATAGACCACCCCATCACTCTAGCTCTTTTATCAGTGAATTTTCAGATCTTTTATCAATCATTCACACCTCTTACAACAGGATTTTAATAACTGGTGATTTTAATCTACATGTCGATGACACCTCGGACCCAATGTCCAGAGAATTTTTAAATCTTTTAAACTGTCTAGATTTTAAGCAGCATGTCATGCAGCCAACTCACAACAGGGGACACACCCTGGACTTGGTCATAACCCATGGCCTGTCCATTGGTGTGTCCTCTGTTGTCGACCTGGCTGTGTTGATCACTACTGTGTGTTTTTTAACATCACCAGTTTTGACCAGCGCGAGGCCCCGGTGAGAACAGTGAGGAGATGCTACCTAACTTCTGAAGTGGTTGCAAATTTTATTGAGATTTTACAGAGTACTCCTGCTGACATTTTACCTGCACTCTGTGATTTTATCGTTGACAATTTTAACAGTAAACTGAAGTCCACTCTCGAATCAGTAGCTCCACTTCTAACTAAAACAATCACAAGAAAACCTACACTCCCGTGGAGAAACAATGATGAAATACATAAACTGAAAAGACAATGCAGGTGTACCGAGAGGAGATGGAGGAAGTCTAAACTAACAGTCCACCTCGATATTCTACAGCAACAACTCAAAACCTACAATAACACAGTTAAACAGGCAAGAATTTCTAATTTCTTATCATAGACCACAAAAATAACTAACGGTTCCTCTTCTCCACCTTTGATATTTTAACTAGCACAAATTTTAATAAAGTTTTTAACATGCCATCTGATGCTCTTTGTGAGAAATTTGCAGACCACTTCAGAACTGAAATCAAGGACATCAGATCCAGCCTTTTATCCCAACAAGTTTTATCTGTTAACACACCTGAATTGTGGTCCTTGCCTGAGGAAACACTGGAGAGTTTTGCCCTGGTTGATGCGAGGACACTTGGTCAAGTTTTCTCCCAAGTAAACCCAACAACCTGCCTTTTAGATCCAATTCCCACATCACTTTTAAAATCATTTTATGGATTCTTCAAGGAACAGTTTTTAAACATTATGAATTGCTCCCTTCAGACGGGTGTCTTCACCACCGCTTTTAAAACAGCTGTGGTGAAGCCCCTTCTGAAGAAGAGCACTTTAGACCCCAACATTCTTAATAACTACCGACCTGTGTCCAACTTATCCTTTTTAAGTAAAATTTTAGAAAAACTGGTTTTTAACCAAGTCAAAGACTTAAACAGAAACAACATCTTTGAGAGACATCAGTCTGGTTTTAGGATGAACCACATTACCGAGACAGCACTTTTAAAGATTTTAAACGACATCAGATGGAACTTAGATAACAAGAAACTCACAGTCTTGGTTCTACTAGATCTACAGCCTTTGATACAGTAGACCATCACATTTTATTAAATAGACTCAGACACCTGGTTGGCCTCTCTGGTACTGTTTTTAAATGGTTCCACTCCTATCTCACAGACCGATGTCTTTATGTAAGTATGGATACTTGTTCCTCAGGAACCCATGAAATTAAGTGTGGGGTTCCCCAAGGCTCAATTTTAGGTCCAATTCTTTTTAATCTGTACATGCTTCCTCTTGGAGATGTCATCAGGAGACATGGCATCAGTTTCCATAGCTACGCTGATGATACACAACTGTACATTGCCGTGTCTCCTGATGACACTGAGCCAGTAGATACCCTTTTTAACTGCATTTTGGATATCAACTCATGGATGGCAGAGAATTTCCTACAGCTCAACCAGGACAAAGCAGAGGTTTTAGTTATAGGTCCTGAAGGCCAGACTGAGAAACTTTTACCAAAATTACAAGATTTTAAACCAACACAATCTGCAAAAAACCTGGGTGTGATTTTTGACTCTGAGCTGACTTTAATCCCACATATCAAAAATATAACATAAATAGGCTTTTATCATCTTAAGAACATAGCCAGAGTCCGCCCGTTTCTCTCTCAGGCCAGCACAGATGTGCTAATGCATGCTTTTATTTCCTGTCATTTAGATTACTGTAATGCCCTGCTCTCTGGTCTTCCTAAAAAGAGTATTTGAAACCTCCAATTACTGCAAAACTCAGCCGCACGCATGCTGTCGAAGAGCAGAGGGTGGGCCCACATTACACCAGTCTTACAGTCGCTGCATTGGCTTCCTGTCCGATTCAGGATCGATTTTAAGGTTCTTTTACTCCTTTTTAAATGTCTTAACGGCCTTGCGCCCTCTTACTGACCTGCTTTTACCATATCAACCCTCGCGGACCCTGAGGTCCTCCGGCACCGGCCTTTTATCCATACGAAAAGGCAGAACAAAAACTCACGGCGGCATTTAGCCACGGTTAAAGACGCATCTTTTTAATCAAGCTTTTAACTGACCTTTAAATTCTTCTTATGTTTTTATCATTTATCTTTTGTTGATGCCTTTTATTTTGTTGTTTTATATTTTGTATTATTTTATCCTATTTTATCTACTTTACTTATTATCTTATGAACTTCTCTTCTTTTAACTGTTTAATTTATTTTCTAATTCCAGTGTTTCCTCAGGGGGGTCCTCCACACTAGGAGTTGTGTCTGGTCTGCTGCCGGGGGTGCTGTCCTCGGGCCCTTCGGCCTGGCTAGTGGGGGGCTCCCTACCTTGGTGTGGGGATCTGCCAGTCTGTCAGGGTCGAGGGGGCCTGGGTGCCGGCGCCCCCTGTGCTCATAGTCCGTGATGACTTCTCTCTGTGTGGACAGCCCCAAAGGTGGCATTCTCCTCAATCCTCAGTGCCTTGCCATGTCTCGTTACTCCTGCTACTGTCTGTGGTGAGAATGTCTGTGCATGTGTGTGTGTGTGTGTGTGTGTATGCGTGTAGTTGAGGATGTGTGTTAGTACACATGGAAGATGGGAGGGTTGGGTTTTTAGTGTTGTTCTGTTTTGATTTATATTGTTTTTAACTCTTGTAAAGCACTTTGTGTTGCATTATATTATGTATGAAAAGTGCTATATAAATAAAGTTTGATTGATTGATAACATTCTTATCAGAATATTTGGAAAATGATGATGACACAGGATACAAGGATGATTCATCAATCCTTCAGATCAGTAGACTTGGGCTTGTTTGATCTTGTTCTTGTCCCATAGGAAGATTTACCTTTGTCTCTTGACCAATAGAACTGTCCCAGCACACTGAAGAGACCAGTGCAACTGCAGCAGTAACAAATCAGGATTTCCTGATCACTGTGGAGGATGAAGCTTTACCCCCGCCTGCACCTAAGCAAGAATCTAGGAAGAAAAAGGTGAAAGTTACTGCATATATAACTACATAAATAATTCATGGATACTTCATGTTTTCGTGGATCACATGATCCACACTCTAAATATTCTTTGCATGTGTGCATATTTTAAAACCAGGACAGCAAGACAAAGAGCACTCGCGGGCGTTCCACCAAGCGAAGGAGGCGGACGATCGCTGATGAATCAGCAGAATGTGTCATTGACTGGTGGTCCAAATACTATGCTTCTGTCGAGAAACAGGTAGCTGTGATTGTTGAGTTTTCTTACCAAAGATTCAAAAATACTTTTTGAAAACAGAAACAAGAACATGTGTTTTTGTTCCAGGCCAAACAGCAGGACGGCTCTTCATTCCCCCAGGTCTTTGAAAAAGGTAAGAACGCCTGTCACGTGACATTGTACCTCCATCAGCCATGTTGAATTTACTCTGAACTCAGTATCAAAGGTCCATATGAGTGGACTGGTTCCCGTCTACTGTTATGTGACTGAAGCCTGAAAGACAAAAACCTACGATAATATTTATCACATTATCTAACACTTGTTGCCATTAATATTAGGTCCTCCTCTTTAACTTCATTTCCACTGACTATATACAGTGGTCCT
This sequence comes from Chaetodon trifasciatus, assembly GCA_037975065.1. Taxonomy (NCBI): domain Eukaryota; kingdom Metazoa; phylum Chordata; class Actinopteri; order Chaetodontiformes; family Chaetodontidae; genus Chaetodon; species Chaetodon trifasciatus. The sequence goes on from JBBMOE010000041.1 coordinate 1,916,790, forward strand.
GAATTCCAAAATGTTTGGGCCAATAGTTTTAGTGTCCCAATAGTTTTGTGTATACTACTTCTGGGAACATGAGGAAACATAAGCAGCCCAAGTGCTCCATTTATGGTAAGAACTAAAACTATGTCCACCCTAACTTGGCAAAATCCCAAGACATATTTTCTCTCTGTTTTGACCCCCTGTCCACACAAAGAGACCATGAGATTTTTCTCAAAAACTGTCTTTATAGTGGATAAATCTGAAAACATTGGCATGTGTTGCTTGAAAATCTCTCTATGATCACTCATTAACATGTATTATGTATTATGATGACTTTGTAAGCATAGTGATCTGATAGATGTCTCATAACACAAAATGCTGTTTGCTGAGAACTATTTTAAGCTGTATTAGTTGTCTGAAAACAGCAAAAAAAAAAAAAAAGCGTGAGAAAGTGAGTTTAAGATCACTGTGTTAAGCTCTCTGTCCCACAACATAACTGTTTTGTTTCAGTGTGCTTATAGCAGGCAGCTGTTTTCATTGAACAAGTACTAAAAACCCACTTTACACTACCTGCACTACACTACTACACTACAGCAGGCAGACTCAGAGACTAGCTGGTGAACATAGTGGAGCATTTAGCAATTAAGGAGCCAAACATTGCCCTCAGAAGTTGCTGAGACCAAAACAGTGCTAAAAAGACAGAGAAAGCTGGAATTGCAGTATATTCTGCAGGTGGTCAGAAACTCTAAATAAATGATAATGTTACTCTGTAACCGCTTGATCGGTGAAAAAGCAACTGTTTGCTAGCGAGTTTGCCATAGCAACCTGAAAGCAGCATGAACCCCCACAAAGAGTAGTACAGGTTCCCCTCCTGACTAGATGCTGGTTGTGGTGTGCAGCGTCATGAAGAAGAAGACATTTGGAGCTGTTCTGTTCCTATTGGTTAGGCCTTTCAGCATGTCTTCCAGGACACATGGACCAGTACCAACAGGAAACTCTGCACACACGTCACTTTCACTGATTCAAAATTAAGTGTATGTCAAGCTGATAGGAGTGAAGAATTCATCTGCACGTTAGAGAACATTATCAATTATTAGTAATTGTGATCAGGAAAATTGTGCATTTTAGTTTCACTGCTGATACTATCAGTTAAAGTCTGTTATGAATGTTGTGAATAAACTGCTCTTAGAAAGGATTAGTCTATCATTTTTCCCCTGACCCACACACATGTTGTTGTGCATTGCAGCTTTGCCTTACCAGAGTTTGCTCAGTGATGGAATAGACTCCTTGGGTAAGGACAAAGACATTCAACTGACTGTACCTCATTGGTTTCTGTGGTTCAACACTATACATAGACAGCACTGTTGATGAGATAGTTTGGTGTTACACTGTGTATGTACTGGATGCTACCACTGTAACCCTCCAGCTTCTGCTTTTTGGCATGCTATAAGCAGCAGTGGCCTTTGATTTGATCTTAGATGGATTAATATGGTATTCTTTATGATTCAGATGAACAGAACTGAAAGATTTCTGACAGTGTCTGAAGTGTTTCTCTGGTGGAGATGAGGGGAATGTTAAATTACAAACATCACTCATAACATGGAGTTTCTTATGTTACTACAATATTGACTGAACTTACTGTAAACCATTGTCATCACAATGCAATAAATATTTTTGCTTCCTCCTCACATCCATGCCAAGTGCTCCGTGTCAGTGTTAACGACTGAAAATATGTCTTTGTTTCATCAGTCAGCCCCTCAGAGGGAGACAAGAAGAAAAAACAAAAAGGAAAAGGAACCTTGGAGCCAAAACTTGGTCTGCATCCTAGATTAGCCACACTTAAGGTAATCACTTCACAAACACTGTGCACAAACTTTTTTTATGATCAAACCTGGTATGTTTTTGCAAACTCAAACTGCATGTGATTAATTTAAAAATGGTTGGACAGCTATGATCTGAGTGGAAGGTGTGATTTTCCATCCAGCATGAATTGACTATTTCCACCATTCATAGGGAAAAGAAATCTCACAAATCTTTGCTATTTTTTTATTTACTTTCTACAAATCACGCAATATATCTTAGCATTGATATGTATGTCAGAAAGAGAAATGCGTGGAGAGAAACTGCTGACAGTTTCTCTCCACAGCTGTACAACAAGGAGCTGGAGGCAGAGTTCGGGCCCTTTGACGACTGGGTGAACACATATGAGCTGTTCAGAGGGAAAGCCAGTGAGGATGAGGGTGCGACTGAGGAGAGATTTGTTGGCAAATTTAAGGTGAGATGAATATGTTGAATGTCCTCTGTGGGAGCTACCTTGGGATCATATCTTCACAATTGATCTAATCTACTATGTGCACATGCAGGGCCGATTCTGCCTGTATAAACTGACTGAGGACTTGGACGAGGAGTGGGATGAAGCCGCTGACACCGGGCACTTCACAGTCAACAGAGGAATCCCTCCCAACTGCCCAGTCCAAGTCCTCATACGGGTTTACATCGTCTCTGTACGTTCTCATTTCTAATCATCATTTTAGAGGTTTTAAATGATCACATTGAATGTTCTTAAATGCTAACAAGAAGCAAACAAATGAGGAAGAATTTTGGATGCCTAAAATTATGATTGAATAAATCATGAAAATGTAGATTGTAGTAGCAATCAGAGCTTCCAGTTTGCTGCATTTGCATTTCGTTGGCTAAAGTTTACAGAAACACACTTAATGTGCTTTGACCAGACTGTCTGGCAGAAGTTGCTGTTAATGCATGAATCAGGAACTGCAGTCCAATCAAAAATAGTTTGTTTCCAGAATAGGAGCAGAATGCATGTTATCATCACGCCATCCCATTATGTAAAATCAAGTAAATATTATGTCCATAGCTCTCTAGAAATAAAATAAAATCTCAAGATAAATGTTGGCACTGTGAATCACAGGAGGTTTAACAGGAACCTTTTTAGGAACTCTCAAACATTTCCAGCATTCAGTCAGACATACCATGGTACATTTAGCTCCTGCTGTATAGTTTCTACCATTCAAAAAGTCCCCTCTTCAGGCACAAAGCAGTATATCACAATGACTAACATGACTTCAACCAGTATTGTTGCTTGTTGATATTGTCATTTTGTTGAGTCGAGTGGCTTCACTGAGCCCCATAGTAGTATTAGTAAAGGCCAGTGACAGTGTAATACCACATGCAGATCTGTTACTGTTAAAATCCAGGAAAAATTCATGCAAACAGAGACACTAAGCAAATTCCACACATGCCCCCTCACTTGTATGAGGTCACTATGCCAAGGTGTTATATCATGTAATATTCTCTCCTCTCTCTCCAGGCGTCTAACCTGCACCCAGCTGACCCGGATGGGAAGGCTGACCCTTACATTGTTCTCCGGCTCGGCAAGAATGAAATCAAAGACAGAGACAACTACATTCCTAAACAGCTGAATCCTGTGTTTGGAAGGTACATAATTGGTTGACTGCAGTTTACCTCCATATTTAAAGTAGTAAATACTCCCAATAGTTTCACGTTTTAACTTCTCATGCTGTTTCTCCATCCTTTTGTCTTCCAGATCTTTTGAGATGCAGGCGACATTTCCTCAGGAGTCTCTGCTGTCTGTGGTGCTCTATGACCATGACTTGGTGGGAGGGGATGACCTCATAGGAGAGACACGCATCGACCTGGAGAACCGATTCTACAGCCGACACAGAGCCACCTGTGGACTCCCCACTGAATACAGCCTGTAAGTCAGCTCTATGAGTTTGTGAAGCAGAGGGAAGAAATTGAGTATTATTCATCCTGCTGGTTGGAGTAACTCTTACTTCCTACCTAATTCATCTTCGTCCTCTCTTTTGATGAAGATCATTTTCACCTGAACCATTAAAGCAGGAACAAAGACTGCTGTGCTTATATGATTATGTATAATAATCACATGAAAACAAGTTACTGTGCCTCCTGTGGCCCTCTCTGTCTGTCTGTTAGTGAGGGTTATAACGCCTGGAGAGACTGTCTGAAGCCAACAGAGCTGCTGTGTAGGCTGTGCAGAGAGAACGGTCTGGACGACCCTGTTTTCAGTCCAGGACGGATCACTGTGGCTGAAAAAGTTTTCACTGGAAAGACGCTCTTCATGCATGAAGGTAAAGATTAAAGACTGGACACACTACACATTGCTCGTGCTCTAATCTTGTGGTGTGTCTGTGTGTGTGTCTGTTTGTAACATTAAAGGCGTGTTAACATGTCTCAGATGAACCGGTGGAGTCTTATGAGCACCTGTCTCTGAAGATCCTGCACCGCTGGGCAGAGATCCCAGCTGTGGGATGCCAGCTGGTGCCAGAACACATCGAGACCAGAACTCTGTTCAACAAGGCTCGGCCTGGCATGGACCAGGTGTGTCTTAACAATAAGAAAGTGAACTCTCTGAATGTGATACGTGATAAAAACCTGCTCTAAAAAAGGGTGAGACATATGTATGTTGTCTGCCAGCCTCAATCTTTCAGAATAAAAGCATAATTTTTACATACAGTATGTAATCCGATTAAGAAAAAAATTAAAAATTATATTTCTAAAGACTTCTTTTAGGTAGTACTTTATCCTTATCCTTATCTTTTATGAGAAAGATGAGTTTGTTGATGCTGCTATACTTTCTCATGGCTGCCGATAGAGGAAACATCTTTTCAGCACTAATACTAGACAAGAAACAGTTCTTGATTCTTTTGCTGTGTGTGTGTGTGTGTGTGTGTGTGTGTGTGTGTGTGTGTGTGTGTATGTGTGTGTAGGGTCAGGTCCAGATGTGGGTAGACATGTTTCCCATGGACTTGCCTCATCCAGGACCTTCAGTGGACATTTCTCCTCGAAAACCAAAAAGGTAAGAGCTGTATCTTTCAGCACCTGAAGGCAGCATTTCCCTTAAAAGTCTTGATAACATTTGTTTTTGAAAAGGAGCAACTAAGACCCCAGTGTGTGTGTGTGTTTGGGTGGGTGTGTGTGTGTGTGCGTGCGTGCGTGCGTGGGTGTGTGTGTGTTCAGGTACGAGCTGCGTATCATCATCTGGAACACAGAAGATGTGATTCTGGAGGACAGCAACTTCCTGACGGGTCAGCAGTCCAGTGACATCTATATAAAGGGGTAACTACAAGCTCTATTCCACATGCAGATACTTGTTAGACTCAGAATTAGCTTTTAATTCTTATACAGAAATCTGTTTTAAGACCACTTTTCCCTCCCTTTTATATCCAGACTGTGTCTAGAAAAATGTCTATGTTCATACTGCTGCTGTTCATCTTTCTCTGTAGCTGGCTGAAAGGTTTAGAGGATGATCGACAGGAGACAGACGTCCACTACAACTCTCTGACTGGAGAGGGAAACTTCAACTGGCGCTTTGTGTTCCCCTTCAGCTACCTGCCTGCTGAGAAGGTACAGACAGACAGACAGACAGACAGACAGACAGACAGACAGACCGTCCAACCGACCTTGAATCCTCAGCGGCTCCAGCTGTTAGGCTAGTGTAGAAAAATAACATGTCTCCTGTTTCCTCTCTCTCACAGGTAGTAGTGGTGAAGAAGAGAGAGAGTATTTTCTCTCTGGATAAAACAGAGCAGAAGCTTCCTGCCATCCTCAGTCTGCAGGTCTGGGACTTTGAGAGGCTCTCCTCTGATGACTTCTTAGGTGTGTATGACTGCTTCTCCATGTGTATCGCTTTCTCTAGTTGTACATTTGAATGATTAAGTGTTAATGTGTGTGTGTGTGCGTGTGTGTGTGTGTGTGTGTGTGTGTAGGCACGGTGGAGTTAGACCTCCATGGTTTCCCTCGGGGGGCAAAGACAGCAAAGTCATGTAAGGCAGACATGTTGACAGACTGGACGGAGAGAATCTCCATCTTCCAGCAGAAGAGATCAAGAGGCTGGTGGCCCTTCACCAAGTCTGGAGAGCTGACGGTACGTTCACTGACACTCACATGCTGTACAAGTCAATGTAAATCATACAGATGGGTGAACACTTGCTGAGACTTTCATTGATAGGTGTGGAGAGTCTGACTGACAGGTGGGTGGTGTGCTCTGAATCCGTCAGGGGAAAGTGGAGGCGGAGTTCCATCTTGTGACAGCCGAGGAGGCAGAGAAAAATCCTGTTGGCCGAGCCCGCAAGGAGCCAGAGCCGCTGCCAAAACCAAAGTAAGACAAAATCTCTTCAAAATGAGCCACAAATACCTGTTGCATGAAGCACTTGTGTGCTGGGGACAGTAAGCTGCACACACTGCAGTGTTCCTTTTTTCAGTTGTTTGGTCTTGAAACATGCAAGTGTAATTGAGTTTGGAGCACCATGCTGACCTTACTCCTGGACCAGTGTTGAGTTTGTAGCGGTGCAATTTTGACTTTATGTAGCTTGTAAATGAATACTGACATTTTGGTTAATTTGTTTATTTGTATTTTTACCAGCAGTGACATAAGAAGAGCAGCATCATGTCTGTGGGTTTAGGGAATAGTTCAACATTTTCACCTTTCTAATTAACTTGATTTATGTTGTTTCTTTAATCTGTACAAGAGGCAAAAATGTGGTTTTCTGGGGTGTTGTGTGTCACTGTTTACTTGACTTCACCAGAACTGCGCAACAGTGACATTTAAGACATCAAGATGTTAATGCCATCATTTTTCCACTTGAGTTTTTGTATGGATTGAACACATGAGTTATTGTTGTGTTGATTATTGTGTTTAATAAATGAACAGGTGGTGGTAGACAATTTTTCTTTTCTCTGGTCATAGGGCAGGCAATTTCTCCGTTTCTGGTGTTTATGCTAATCTAAGCGCTATGCTAAGCTAACCAGCTGCTGGCTTTAATGTAGCCATCTCTATGCAGCACAGACATGACAGTGGTGTCAATCTTATCATCAAACTCTTGGAAAGACAGCAAATAATGCCAATAATGCTAGCCACAACAACAACAACAACAATAATGATAATTATGGTTTGGGATGTAACCATTCCTTTGAATATAAAGCACTACCTGGACTTTTTCAGCCTTCATCGCTCTGCCTCCATCCAAAATGGAAAAATGGAAAATAAGCTTGAAGTTTAATACTTGTTGTACATTAAAATTCTTTACAGTTTCATTTGCAGCCTGACATTCAGTCAGACATTTCAGTGACAATCATGAAATAATACATGTACAAAACAGCTGTGGTATTCACTGTGGACCTCAGGTTTTTCACTGTTCATTAAACAGACCTGACCAATAGGTGGCCGCAAATACCTCAGGATCTAATAAGGCATCATTATAACTTCCAAAAATATCTAACTTTTACTCCAAGTTTCCTTTGTGTAATTTTCAGCATTTTTCATGCTGCTAAATGTGCTACTGAATGAACATTCATTTCTCCTCTCTTTCTCCCCCTCCCCCAGTCGTCCAGACACCTCCTTCTCGTGGTTTGTCAATCCATTCAAGTGTTTCTTCCACTTGGTGTGGCGAAGCTACAAGAAGTACATCATCATCATCATAGTCCTGCTCATCACAGTGCTGTTCCTCGCCCTGCTGTTCTACACACTGCCAGGAGCCATCTCTCAGAAGATAGTCAATGGATAACACACACACACACACACACACACACACACACACACACACACACACACACACACACACACACACACACACACACACACACACACACCTAGACTCTATTCACACTGTAGTTCTGAACATCTGTTCAATGACCCTCTGTGACTGGCAATGACAGTGGATATGACAGCATATGTAATAACAGGGCAACAAGAACGTTCCCATTTCAGCAGCTCCTCCAAATGTGACAAAGAAGGATGTGTGTCCTTTCAATTCCTAAAAACTACAGTGCCAATGTTTTTTTTTGTTTTTCTTTTCAATGGAAGTACAAGTTCTTGACCCATTTTACAGTTTAATGTCTTTACATGAATAGGCTAAAATGGGCTTATGGCATAGAGACATAGGCACTGAGTAAAATATTGAGGCACCAACTAACACCTTAGTTTATGGTCTTTTCAAGGAAACTGTAGACAATAACAAAAATGTTGAATATCATCAGACCAGGTTAGTTTTATCTAAATATAATAGTCACATGCCATATTTATAGTGAAAGAAAGAATTCATTGTCCTCTCCATCTCCATCTCCTCTTTATTCTGTCAAGTATTTTTCATGGTAGCAGCCTTGACATGTTTCAAGTAAGCAAATCTGTCAGTCACTGACTGTCAAAGACGGCTTCTCAGAGAAAAAGTAATACTTCTCAGGTTATTTCTTTGTGTCGTCATCAGGCCAAGAAGAAGCCAACTCTACAACAAAGTACACAAATAAATATCACCCCTGCATCGGAAAACCTATTCTGTCCATATTTAAAAGACAGTCACATGCAAACAAAAAAAAAATCGTGACAAACGGTCCCTGTGGCACAATGTTTCAATCAAATTAAACAACAATTCACTTCAAAATACATAAACAGGTACAGAAGAGAGAGAGTGAACTTACTCATATAGACACAGTTTATACACTTGTAGACATTTAACTATCAAGAACTAATTCCAAATATTTGTTTGCTGTGTATAGAATAAATAGTTTAGATAAGATTTTGAATGTTCTGAAGTATTTTTATTTAAATATTTGATTGCATTCCATTTTCTGAGTTTACAGTGCCTGTCTTGGTCTACTGATACTGGATGTTATGTGTAACTGATGTAAAATGAGGGTAAAAGATTTCTTTCAAGCTACAGCCCACCAGCAAAGGCAAGGTGATCCATATCGGGTGCTAATCTAATTATGTTGTTTGTACATATGCAAGCACCTTATCGTGACAATAAGGTGTAAGTTTGGCCTGATGAAGATCCACCACGGATTGAAACACTGTCATCTATGCTAAATAAAGAAGTGAATTCAGTTTTTGCATGCAGTCTCTGCTTTGAAGTGTTGTGAATGGAAGTTGTATGTTAGGAAAGCAAACTGATGGACTACTACCCAGACAACATTCTGCACACCAGTTCTAACGCCACCTGAACGCCAACAATGACATAGCTGACAAACATATTCTGAAAATCTCTGCACACACAGCTCTGATTTCAGACATCTAACTGCAAGATATCTGCATCTGTCAGAGAGATATTCTGCTGTGATGGGCTGACCTGGGGGCAGGAGGAGGAGGATGATGATGTCACAGCGTGCTGATGTTTAGCCATGCTGGGGCCTCTCAGTAGCAGAGAAGAGGGGGTGGAAGGTATGATGGGGAGAGTGGCAGAGACGCTGTTTGCTGCTGACATGTTGAGGAAGCTGCAGGACTGAGGCAGCACTGAGCTCTGTCTTTGATGAGTACTGGAGGTGGCAGCTGAAACACAACATGACAACTCTACTGTAAAATGTAGCAAGTGATAAGATTACACCCAATCTCAGAAAGCGCCTAGTTTTTCCATTAGTGGATTCAGCCACAGGATGTTATGGAGGAACAATCAGAGGCACAACTGTGACATTTTCCTCCTTTGCTCGCAAAAATAAAAATCCTGTCCACACAAGCACTTTGTAAAAAAATCTCCTTTCATATGAAAACACAGAAACACAACTGAAGTGCTGTCAAGAGTATCCCAAACCAACAGGCCGCGATACAACCCTAACCCTAAAGCCATGTTGTCCAATCAGCAACCTGAAAAATTACCGGTAGGCTACCTGTAACTAGAGGTGTCACAAACCAAAAGCTATTTTTTCCCTGTCACCATGACAACACTGCAAAAGGAGTTTCTGAATATCTTCACCTTGGAAGGAGCTTTCTAAAGCACCATTTTCACTGACCTAAAACTGTGTTTGTGTGTGGACGAAAGGCCAGATTAGGAGGAGGAAAGAATGCAGCTCAGTTATGGAGATGAAACTTTTTGCTCCAAAGCTACAGGTGCTTTCACATTTTTACAAACCAATTTAATATATTCATTATGTTCTCCCTGCACACACATGACATCTTACTGTGTTGAATGGGCCTTCCGAAATAGCAGGATCTGTAAGTTGCATGAGCGAAGAAAACTGTGCGAGTGAGGAATGACACAGGCAAATGACAACTGCTTCAAAAGTGACTCATCTTACCACAGGGCACTCTGGGCTGCTGATGCTGGCTGCTGATGGGAAATCCGGTTGGAGAAACACCTGCAGTGCCACCTAGAGCCTAAAAGTGAGGAAGACAAAAATGACAAGCTTTGCCTTATTGAGAAGGAACGTTCATTCTATGTAAATAACACTTGTGTCCCAGTGACTCCTGGTGGTCAGTAATAGTGAGGTCTGTAGGTTGTGGCTTACTTGAATTATTTAAAACCATGTAGCAGATACTGTGCAATTTGGTAATGTACTGACCATGAAAGCTTAAGTAGGATCTGCTGCTGTAATGTTAGTGAAGATATCACTTACTAGCTTGAGTGTAGTTCACTGACAGCACTCACATAAAGTTGTGTGAGTCCATATTAACTCTCTCTCAATCACTGAATACTTCATTCAAAATCAGCCACAGACTCTAACAAAGGACGTCTCATGTAAGTCAACCTGAGTGACAGCTTTGATAGCTAAAAATTAAATTTTCCTTCCGTGCAATACTTTCTAAATAGGACACTTCCTTGCATCAGTGATATCACCCTTATTTTACTCATCATTTGCCCTTTTCTGCGATCAAAAAAGCTAAAGTCATTGTGAGGGAATTTTCTATCACAGGCCTTCTGTACAGTTAGGAGCCCAAAGGTCTCCAGGTTGGACAACACAGAGACCTCAGACAGAGACACATTAACATAATATTTAGAGACCAATCTAACAAGAGCAGATAGGAAACATCTCCCCCTGATCTTACTATGGAGGTAGCCACGGCCTTATAGATAAACTATACAGACATAGACCAGACCAATTCTAGGAGGACTGCTCGAGTTCACATTTTAATAAGGAATTAGAGGTCAAAGTGTCCTCAGTTAGAGGGTTGGAGGTCAGGGCATACGTAAGTACGATAGGAGCTCCTGTTTAGTTTTGACTATCTAATAGAGTACCACATGTAAAAGGTAGGTATAGAATATGCGTAATAGGGAATAGTTCAAGGAGTAGAAAGGAAAACATGTGACATTGAAGGTATTAATACCCCCCATTAGAAGGGACATCTTTAGGATTTGGTGTGGCACTACCTTGGTTCACTAGTGGACATTGTGTTGCTCATCAACTTCTCCTTGATGCATCAAGCCTGCAATAAATACTTCTGCATAAGACATCTGAAGTCTCTTGGTGAACTCCTTCCTTCAGCTCACAAGAATTTCCACCACAGTCATGACTGACCTGAGCCTGGTTAAGACAGGCCTGGAGTTTCCTTTTTGCCCTCCATCTGGCCACCCTCAGTCTGGTCTTCTCTCGGCGCTCTCTCACCTTCAACACAACATCACCATCATAGTTTACAATATAGAAAACTGTAAAAAGACGCTTTGATAGAAAATGCCCCTTTAAACTATACAACCTAATAAAGATTTTATATGAATTTGTCACATAATAGGTATATGAATGTAGAATATTTGTAATTATCTATAAGGATGGAGTCCGGCCTGAAGACTAAAGTTGACTAACCAGATCTGCCAGCAGAGGCTGAGGCAGCGTTTTCTCCAGCTCTCTGCGTCTGTTGAGGCTTCGCCGGCGGAGCTCGTTCCTGCGCAGTTTATATTCTTCGTAAAGGCTGAGGTCTTTAGTCCAGGGCCGCACCGCCTGACGAGACGGGATGCTGGGTGGCAAGGATGACAGCAGGGAGGCTGTAGGCTGAGGCATCACATCTGAGAGGACACACATTAAAAGGTCAGCAGGGGTGGGGCTTTTTAAATCAATTATAATGAGTTAAGATTAAAGATATATCAGACTGCTGATTTATATGACTAATATTAGTCTTGATTGTAGCACTGATCAGTTTTGTTTTTTTGTCCATGGGGGATAAGTAGGGCGACCATATCCTTACAATGAACACTGCAAAGCTCTTAAAACCAGACAGACAGTATAAACTCAGAGGCATGTGCATGACATCAGCTCACATACGCTGATCTACTCACAGGTGCTCGGTCCGGCTGAGCTGAAGGCTGTAGTGTGATTTCTCTGGTTTCCTGGAAGTCCTGACCACTCTGTCCCTGAACTTTGAGCCTGGAGGGACATACATCAATTCTCTGTCACAGATGGTTCTGGAGAATTGACTTTAATTCAGTCACTTTAGTTTTCTTGAATCCTTGATTTTTGCTAAATCAGAACTCATTATGTCTCTTTGGCTGCACTGAAAGTTAAAACAATCAGCATGCAGTCTTTCTGAGACCGTGCACTGACAGACTTGTTAAAACAACTTGAGCACTGACTATTCTCAGATTTGATATTCAGTTCTTACCTCTGACTCTGGGAGATGACCCTGCTGCACCTGGCAGTCCAGCAGTAGTGTGGCCATCACCTCCTGCTCATCCTCTGGCTCCTCCTTGATACAGATCACCTCCTCCGCCTCCTGCTTCACCTACATGACAACAGGAGAAAACCTGGGCTGTAGGACTGTGATGAGAAATCAAAGTGCAAAACCTCCACTGCTTTACTTCTAAAGGGTGAAGACTGTAAGGTGACATATGTGCATCTTTATTCAGATTAATACTTTTCTGTCTAGGTCTGTTTTTTGTGCCAGTATATTCTCTGTTGAAAACCATACAAACCATATAACCATATATAATTTCATCTTTACAAGGACTTTTCTCGTTTCTTGCTTTTAAATTTGCAATCTCATTTTTTCTGTTTGTTTGCATTTTGTGTTATTCTACCAAGCACACATTTTATAATTAGTTCGACACAAAATGTATTATTTTCATATTTTCAGAACTACTGTATTCATTTAGTATCAATAACAGCAACATTTTTACTTCTATTGTTTCTACATGCTCAGACATCACCAGCAAAATCAAAACTAATCAAATATGACCCAAGGAGTGGGATATACAGAGCACAAAGAAAGGCCACTTCAGGAGGGTGTGTGTATTGTATGTGTTGTCACCTGTGGGGCAGAGGATGGCAGAGTGGAGCTGTCAGCCTCAGGGGAGCCATCTGCAGACAACGAGCCAGTAACTGGGTGCTCCCCCAGATCCAGAGTCAGGGCCTGGACCAGGTGAGGGGCCGTGACAGCATCCACACCTTCTGCATGGGGCTGCAGAGTGACGGTCCACTCACAGTCGTCCTCCTGGTTGTCATGCTTGTTCTGAACTGTGTCTTGCTCTGATGGACAGAATAAAACTGCACAAACAGACATATTCAGTCCACTTCATCCATGCAGAGATGCATATTCAGCTCACTCTCTTGGGTTCCTGTGCTCCAATACAGGATTTTAAAGACATTTTTCCTGCGTGACAACATAAAATTTAGAGATTTAGATCTGATCTATTTCTACCTTTAGTCTTACTTTAGGCAACTACTAGACATTTGAAATGACATGTTGCACACACACACACACACATGCACGCACTCACATACCCACACATACAGCTCTATACCTGTACTGCTGTCGATAGATTCTGTTGGTGAGTTCAGAGAGACTGAGACAGGCAGCAGCAAGTCAGACGGGTCAGAGCTGGCAATTCCCACATCTGAATTACAGCGCACTCTGATTGCGCGTCTCATGCTTTGTAGAGAGGTGCATTCTGGGTGTACAAACACAGGAAGGAGTGAGAGTCATTGGAGTGTAGTAGGGGTAGGAGTCAGTCAATTTTGTGATCATTACCTTGCTTGCTCCTTGTCATTGGTCCTTCAGAGGTCCTGGTCTGAGTCGAGCATGATGGAGAGTTCTCATTGGAGGAAACACCTGCACCACCTCTCTGTGCTTGATTGAAGGTGGGCGGGTGGATGCGGACCAGAGTGGAGGTGGACGCTCTCTGCTGCAGCTCCTCCTCCACTCCCTGCCTGTAGTACTTCAGCTTCAGCTCAGTATAGCGCAGCTTGGCTCGAATGTTGTCATTCTCCTTCTCTTTTAGGGCCTTTTCCCTCTGCAACGCCGTGATATCCCTCTTCATCAGCGCCACTTGGGCTTTCAGCTCCTCAAATTTAACTCCGACCACTTTGAGCATCTCAGCCAGCACCGTCTCCACGGCTCCGTTCACTGCTCGCTCAACCACAGCACCCATCTGGCCTCGGATCAGTGATACAGCAATGCTGACATCCATTTTGAAAGATGTCTGAAGAAACTTCTCTAGCTGTTTTGGGGTCAAAGTTTCACCTGTATGCATTAAAATATCAAATATGGATAGAAATAAATCACACTGAACATTTAGACTTATCATTACTTATTACTTTTGTCAAAGTTACTTTGTGGCTGTGCTATAATGCAGTTATAAGAAGGGACAAAAAGCTCTCTCAGCTGCAGCCATGCTGTTGGAACATCAAATCCAAAAGAACAACTAAGCAGGGACAGGAGAAGGGCATCCATCCCAATGAGAAACTAATGATGGTTAAAACTAAATTAAATATGACAATGACTTATAACTGGCACACACATATTGTTTTCAATCATAATATACAACTGAACGACATCAAGAATCAGATCAGTACTCTTAGTACTGCATTAGTTAATACATTTTAGATCAGGTAAGTTTGTAAATAATAGGAACATAATGTACATACCTATCTACACAGCATGACATGCCAGGGACAGGATAATGAACCATATTGTAAAAGCACAACACTGGTGTTACAATTAGCTTTAATATCTGAAGACCTTGTTACATAGGGTGATTTGTACAGAAAAATCTTGGGACCTCCGACATGTAACTAGTGTAACAGGCTAATTGAATTAAATCTGCGATCTTAAAAGCAATGCTTTGGTACAAAAACTCTAGCTGACACACTTTAGACTCTGGAGCAGATACAAACCGGCTATGTTCATGTCGACATTAGTGCCGACGCAGTTTATGAACTAACATTACTGCAGCACCTGTCTCTTTCCGTCCGTCCGCTCTCTCTACTGGGGACACTGTGCTGACTGGCGCCTATTAAAGTCAAACTGGGTCGCAAACATTTTACTTACCGTCTCTGCTTATTTATGTTCAACAGTTCAGCCAGTTAGCTGAAGCTCCTAAAACATTATGTTAGCTTGTTAAGCACAAAATTCATAACACTGCCTTGTTCTTAAAGACGGTTATGTTTCCATTCCATAGGCTCTCATTATATAACAAACAGCAGACATGTTTTACTCTCCTCTTTTTTCGAAATAAATGTGGGAATAATTACAACAGGACCGTATAGTTCTGCCATAATAACAGTTACGTTAACGCGAGAAGGAGAAGTGTTTCCGAGGTCAATACATCCAGGAAGTAAACAGGTGAGCAAAGTTCGTCTATTTGGAAGATGATCACTCTGAAAAGAAATTGGTGCCTTCTTCTTTCCCTCCTTCTTCCGGCGCTGCCGCTTAAAATCAGTTCCCTTCCGTTAACAGACACTGACACCTGACAGAGTCGTACTAAAGGGTTCAAAAGTTGTTTGGGAAAACTCATGTCTGCAGTGTGCTTTGGCCTTTGACATTCAGAAAGAACATAGAAGACCTGCCATTTCCAGTACTTCCATACTAGTATTTCCATTTTGGATTCTGTTTACGTCCAAGATCGTTTCATAAATCAGAGAAACTGAACTTTTGTTTCTATTGTGAGGCGCACCACTGGTAGGCTAACCAGCCAGGCCTACTGGAAACAACTAAAGTGGAACAGATGTTTTAGAATAGTTTTTACAGGAGAGTCCAGAGTGTATTGAATAAATGTCAGAGGACATCACAAACTGAGAGGCCCTCTCCTGGCATGTATCCCACAACTGGTCTTTCCATGTTTGGATGAGGCAAAGGAGGCAGTAATGAGCAGGTTGCAGATCACCATGGCAACATGCTGCTGCTAGAAACTGGCTGGAAAAGTCTGCTACCTTGAGAGTTTGGTAGCAAGTTTTTCTCAGCTGGAGAGCATCACAGATTAAACTGGCCTGCCCTCAAAGCTAAGTATTGTCAGACTGAGAAATCTTAAGTGCTTTATTGACATCTGCTACAGAAGGGCTAATAGTCAGTTATTGGTTGCTCATCTGGGAGACTGGGCCTGTACTGGCTCCTTTTTGTAATATTGCCTATTGCTAGTTTTTCCACGGTTTCTTATTATGTTCTAGTTAAGTGATTCACCTGACCATTTTATCTCATCTCAATACTTCAGTCATGGTTCTGTTGTGTGGCTTGTATGCAGCTGTTAACAACCCGACTCTTCTGTTTGGAGCTCAAAACCTGAGTACTAACAGACAGCTTCATGATACTGGTCATCCAGGATCACCAGTGTTACTTTTAGTGAAAAAAGTAACCAAAAGAGAGGCAGAGGCCTCAGGACAGCTAACGATGTAGTGGTTGGCTTCTAACCAAGTTCTGCAACTCTAGTGTAATGAACTTCAATACATGTTGTGTTTTTGTCACTTTTGGGAACTTAACATAGACTTACATTAATTTCCTGGAGACTTACACTAACCATAACCATAACCACTGCTTGCCTAACGCTAACCCTTATCTTAACTTAACTTTACCCTAACTTTCATCCAAGTCTTCACCCTAAAATTTGGTAAAAATCCCCATTATCATAATTTCTGACCATGCTCCAGTTTATTAATGAAAACACCCTTAAAACGATGCGCAAGACTGTGTTTCAACACATAATTTCTTGAAGATTGTGACAGCATCTTTCCCTGAACTACATGACTGTCCATAACCTCACCTATACCGCTTTGGGAATAAGCAAAGATAATGGTGAGAGGAAATAGAATCTCATACTCGACCAATAAATAAGACAAGAAGAAAAACTGAAGAAAGACCATGAGCAGAGAGGAGGAGAACTGAATGGTATACTAGCTCTAAAGCAATCTGATGATATATATGTAAAAAAATAACTGAAAAGCATTACAAACTTAATAACATCATAAATAAGTTTCTTATACAAAAGCTAAATCATTACTTTGAACACAGTGACACATGAGGAAAATATCTGGCAAATAAACTCAGATGACAACAGCAAAATACTACAATGCAAACTATTAAAAACTCAGAGGGGACACACTATTTATCAAAC
Source organism: Chaetodon trifasciatus (assembly GCA_037975065.1). NCBI lineage: Eukaryota > Metazoa > Chordata > Actinopteri > Chaetodontiformes > Chaetodontidae > Chaetodon > Chaetodon trifasciatus. The sequence continues at coordinate 1,933,844 of JBBMOE010000041.1, forward strand.
CCCTAACACAGGCATGTCCAAACTATTCCAGAAAGGGCCGTGTGGCTGCAGGTTTTTCCTCCAACCAATCAAGAGCATGCAGTCTGTCCAATCAGCTGTCTGAAGACTGAGATCAGCTGATGAAATGAGTCAAGTCTGGTGTGTTGCTGCTTGGTTGGAAAGAAAGCCTTCAGCCACTTGGCCCTTTGTGGAATAGTTTGGACATGCCTGTCCTAACAGCAGCTATCCACTAAGATGTACAAATCAGCAAAATCACCATTACCAATAAAACCCATAAAGTCAAGTGTATTATTGTTCTGTATATACAACACTATCAGCATCACAAACATACATACAAACAAATCAGCTTTTCCAAGTTGTTTACTTTGTTATTTGGGTCTCCACTGTGATGCAGTTTGATTACTTGCTCTTTAATGATAATGAAAATAATCACATATTGACCACTTGTACTGTAACAACTGTACATCCAAGTGACCTCTTAATAACAGCTGTGCCCTCAAAGGTAAAGTCATTCCATGTGCGATTAAAATGAAAGAAAAGACTGTATAATAAAATTAAATCTTACATCTTTTTGACAACTTTTACTGGAGTGTGAAGTATTTGCTTGGAGGAGCATCCCATGAGGCAGTAGCTGTTGGGTCATACACTAATTAGCTGTTTGAAGCCAGGCTACAGCCAGGCCTGTTCCCTGAGGTCTGTTCATCCCTGTAGAAGCTGCACACTGGGGAGGTCACAGCAGAGGACCTAATGACACTCATTACAGTGAATTTACATCATCTCTGGGCTTGTGTGTGTTAGCCAGTGCTATTGAAATTACTGTGTCCAAATAAATCTGATGGTTGATTACATCACTTGTGTTTTATCAAGTTCACACACACACACACACACACACACACACACACACACACACACACACACACACACACNCACACACACACACACACACACACACACACACACACACACACACACACCTTCAGAGAAATCAAAAATAATTCCTTACCAAATTTTTAGGAGGCATGTGTAACCATGTCATACAGGAACTTCTTGTTTATGTAATTATAGAGTCTATAAAATGATAATACCTGAATGGAAAGGCCTCCAGACCTAGTATGTATACATGTGGTCCCTCCTCCATTTCTTCTTCTGTGGTCTCCATCATAAATTCCTGATCCTACTTCATACCCACTTTCTCGGAAGCCCTCCAGAAGCTGGAGGCTGTGTGGAGTTTGCATGTTCTCCCCGTGTTCACCTGGGGTATCCTCCATAAAAAACCCCACTTAAAACATGCAAGAAGATCACCACCTGACCAATGGTGACGAAAGGAACTGGGTCCCTGGGCGCCGCTGTCGGCTGGCAGCCTACCTCTCCTGGTCTGCCGCGGAGGAACGACTGACCAGGATGGGTTAAAAGCGGAGGAAAGAATTTCACGAAGTATGTGCATGATGTGTTGTTGTGTTCAAAGCATGGAATGTGCATGTGTGTGACGAATAAAGTAGAGTTCTTCTTCTTCTTCTTCTTAACCATGCTGAAGCAACCTTTGGCGGAAAACGTTGATTCCACGGTGTCTTCTCCACAAACGGCAAAGGCAGCTTGCTGGCATTTTCCGGTTTCTATGGCACAGATTAAGCAGTTGCTGATCATCCCGTCTGGTAGTCAGTCATGGTCGTCCTTTGGCATACTGCCAGTGGCGCTGGACGAGGCATAGCCTAGTGAAGTTCTGTGTCAAATTTGGTTGAAAATTATTTCAGAAAATTCTGAAAATGTGGACCTATTGCATGCAGGCTTTAGGCAGGAAATGAACAACACAGCAAATGTCTTGTCTTTTATAGCGCCAGCATTTAATGTTATGCATGAATTAATTTCACCAGGGTAATTGGGACAGATAATGTAATCATTGCACCTGGTCAAAAGTGATTACTGCTGCATTTAAACAGGAATAAACAGAGGACTGCATCTGAAAACAGAATTGTAGACAATTTACTGTAAGATAGGATATCCCCAAAAATGTTTTTTGTTCCTGTTCCCCATTGATGTTAGATGAAGACATAGGAAAACCCTCCAAGGAAGTGACTTTGTCCCTTATAACCCCTTATTAGGTTAGAGATAAGGATTCTGAGTGCATACTTGAATGTTAACGAAACTATAAAGGATATAAACCCAGATAGTTAACTAAACTTTTTGTATGCCTTTTTTTTTGAAAGTTTTTGTTGTTGTTGTTCACATATCCTAAATTAAGAATGCATCAACTCTGCAGTGAGAAAACTGAATGGTAAACCTGCTTTGGCATCACCTCATTGGCCCAATGTTTGACCCCAAATGGGACTGTAGTAAAATGAACCCTGGACTCAGCACTAGTACTGACTACTCTGAATTGTGACAATGATTTTTAACAGTATGATAAGAAATTAAATAATCTAGACTTCATGTTTTTACTCAAGGTAACTTGAGCAAATGAGTAAGGTAATGTAATATGTTAATATGTTAATATGTTTTACATCTAAACGCTGTTCTAAATGCTGTTAAATCAACTGCATCTTGATGAATTCCTTGGTGTGCTTGCCATGTGTGTTTGCCTCCTGAAAGCTGAGTATCACGTATCCTGTAAAGATTCAGTAAAACAACTACATATATATTTTGTCTCATTACTGGGATCATGGAAAATACAACAGAAATTGTATCATTTGTTTTGGTGATGTATGGTAACATAGGAAACTTTATGCACCTATATTTCATCCTGGCAATGCTATGTTTCATATTAGTTATTAACCAACACCATTCTTACTGTCACGAGCCCATGTATCTATTCCTACGCAGTTTATTTGTTTTACTGCCATTCACTATTCATTTAAAGCTTTGCAGGACTATTATTAACAAAGTTCACTGTGACAACCATCTTGTAGTTGAACTTTCTTGTTCACCAGGCAGAACAGTGTCATATAGTCACATATCTTGTTTTTGACCTTATTTTCCACTGTTGCTGTTCCTCTCAGTTTCAAGTCATTTCAGTCAGTCACATTTTGTGTCACTTTTCTTTGCCTGTTTTTATAACCTGATTAGTCAAAAAATTTGACATGGCATTTGTTCCACTTGAGCTATGTGTTATTTTGTAAATGTATGGACTGAACAGGTTTGTGACATTAAAAATGTTGCAAATGTATCATACAGTGAAGGTATTTGATTTTCATAGTTCTTTACTAATGGCTATATATAAATATTATTACCTACATTTTGTTTATTCCACACACATTTTTTCCCCCCAGCCTTTCCATCATTACTTATAATGGATGATAACAGTCAAAGGGTTATAGTTTCAACTTTCTTTGGATTTAAATCCAGCAACTGTAACAAAGTGAAATAAGAGGTGATCCAAGGCCTGGAGATACCCTGGGTTTTCTCCAGACCTCCAGCCTCCAACACAACACCCCTTTTAAAGGCCAACTGCTGCTGCAGCAATGCCATCTGTCTGCAGGAAGAACAGAATGAGAGGGACAGGGAGACAGAGAGAGAGAGAGAGAGAGAGAGAGAGAGCTGTAATTACAATAGACAATTTATTTCTCTATATATTTTAAGATGTGGGATCTACCATCTGTCCTCTTCCAGAAATGTAAAGCAGAGGAAGTGTAAAACACTGTATCTGAATGTGAATGAATTTATAATAGCCCCAGTTTAAGGAGGCAGGCACACATATATACCTAGCAAGAATTTGAGCCTGCAGCTTGGCCTCCTCAGCAGCCCACAAGGCGGCCTCCTCTTCCGCCCTTTTACGCTCCTCTTCTTTGTTCCTCCTGTCATCCTCCTCCTGCTTCTTCCTACTGAGGTACTCCATCCTCTCATTCTCATCCATCCCCTGTAGCTTCTTGGTCTCCTCCTCCTGCCTCCTCTCCTCTTCCAGGTGCAGACACTCTAGTTTAGCTGGAGCGGACAAAACAACATAACTTCCAGGAAATTAAATGACTACCTAACAGGATAATGCAGTTGCTGCAGTTTTCTTCTTCGTCTTCTTTTTTTTTTTTTTTTTTAATGCTGTAGTGGGGACCCTAATGCAATTAAAAGCAAAATTGAGCCTACATTCAACCCTGCTTGCCTTTGCAGTTTACAAAGAATAATGATAGCAGAATTGAGAGAATGGACAAAAGCAGTCTTCTACTATTTATTTGGTGACCATCAATTTTGCCCACTGAAATGCCAACTGTCACTGGAAAATTTTAGCAGCCATAGATAACAAGTTCATTAACAGCATAGTATGATTAGTAGTATGAGTTGGTAGTACCTGCCTATTGCTTCAGGGGACCCCTGGGCCAACCGAGCCTCAAAGGCCTCCTTCAGCATGACAACTTCCTTAACCACTTTTGTCCACCAATGGGTTCTTTAGTTTCTATCATAAAGACTGTCAAAAGGAGCGAACTGAGTGGGTTCAAGCCTCTTGGTAGAATTCCTTTGTACGTCCCATACTGGGAGGAGCCCCCGGGGTAGAAACAACTGCCACTTACTGTAGGTAATACACTGACTATTCATAAGTTCCTCATACAACCCCACCTCACCAAAAGAACCTGAATATTCCTTTAATTGCCCCTGTTGGTGTTAGTCATTGCTTCCTCAGTTGTTGAGTTTGGATGCCCGGGGAGCACTAATTTTGATTTGTCCTTGAGTTTTATGATAGTTGAGTTTGAGACGGAGCCCTCTGAAAGCAGTATCCAGTTTGGGCTGGCTGCCTGCCATGATGACGATGCTGAACATCAGCTTGGACTCGCATGTCACGGGCCAGTATACTGCAGTTACGGTGTCAGTTAGCCAGGATGATGCATCCTTCATGTCGCTGTACCACCATGTTGCTGAGAGACAGCAGGTGTAGATCTCAGTCATTCCAACTGGGTGATAGCCTTGTACTGAAGTGCATCACACTGTGTGTGTGTGTGTGTGTGTGTGTGTGTGTGTGTGTGTGTGTGTGTGTGTTTGTGTGTGTGTGTGTGTACCCATGTATTACTCACGCTGTGGGGACTCACCTTACTTGTGGGGACAAAATACAGGTCCCCACAATTTAAATCACTACATTTTAGGGTGCAGACTGAGGATAGGGTTACAGGTTAGGTAAGGTTAGGTTAGGTATAGGGTTAGGAATAGGCAAATAGTGGTTATGGTTAGGGTTAGGGTAAGTCTCCAGGAAATTAATGTGTGTGTGTGTGCATGCGCGCGCGTGTGGCATGTGTGAGTGTGTGTGTATCCACATTAACCAATAGACCGACCTGTATAGCAGTCAGTGTGCAGCCATGTTTGGTCTTTGGCATTCCTCTGGTAATACTCAGTGACTTCTTGCTTCTTTACAGAATGTTTATATGTATGCCCCCAGGCATTTCAGAAAATACTCATGCACCATCTGTGGATAGTGCCACAGTGTCTCATGGGAGAATATACAAAGAGTAAAAGCCTCATGAGGACATAATTCAGGATTTTTCGCACCTATTCACTTTAAAACAGCAATGAGAAAACTCCAGCACTTCACCAACCAATGCTGTAACTTCATCACTCAATGAGTCAGGGACAGACTTTTGCATTTATAGGACTGTCCTGCCTTACTGCCATCCAACCCCAAAAAATATTGAAGATATGTGGTTGGCTGTATGTTTGGTCTGAGTGAGTAAATGATCAATCACATCCAGTAACTGGCCCTGCACTTTTTACCTTGATTGACACATAAAGACTTGACATGAAGTGGCTTTATGAAATAAAATGGTGTGGTATGGTACCTGGGAAAATGGCGTTGTGAAATGAAGATATAAATTATTTTTTAAAGTAATTGCTTGAGTTAAATGAAAATTACCTGCAATCAAATATATATAAAATTAAAAAGTTATATCATTATGTATTTCATAATGTCTTATTTATTTATTTATTATTTGACTCTATTGAGTCTCCATACATGCATGTTGTTTTTCTTTCTGCTCTCTCCTCACACACTTCCTTCCTCTTGCTCTTTCTTTTTAACTCCTCTCCCTTTTTCTCCTGCTCTCACTCACCTTTCCTCCTCTGTTCCTCCTCTTCTCTCATTCTCTGGAGGTGCTCCATCTGCCGCCTCCTCTCCTCCTTCCTCCTCCTCTCTCTTTCTCTTTGTGCCTGTTCCCGTCTTGCTTGGCCCTGCTCCTCTTCCTTGCGTTCCCTCCTCTCCTCCTCTTCCACTAGTCTCTTTAGTCTGGACATAGAGATTGAATGTTAATAAAGGGACTGTTCTGCTCACTGTTTGAGTGCATTTTAAGGTCCAGTGTATAGAATTTAAGGAGATCTGTTGGCAGAAATTGATATAGTATTCAATTATGTTTTCATTAATTTATAATCAGCTGGAAATTAGAGTTCTTGTTTTTCATTAACTTAGAATGAGCCCTTTACATCTACACAGGGAGTGGGGCCTCTTCCAGGGCGTCCACTAAGTTACACCACCAGGTCTATATAGCAGCCCACGATGGACAAACCAAGCACTGACTCCAGAGAAGGTTTTTATGCATTTTTAACAGCCACTGTAGAAGGTGGGGTGAAACAAGGGCAATTCAGTTAGTTGCAATCTGCAACCTCACAACAAAATCCTACACACTGGACCTTTAAAACTGTTTTGAAATTTGTGTGCTGTGATGTACTCTCCTGGTCGAACAGCAGCAGTGGTCTTAGAGCAGTGCCCTCTATCATACCTCACTAACTCCCTCAGAGTTAGTGAGGTATGATAGAGGGCATGGTACTAATTATACATCTAAGTTTATTGCTAATCTTAACTGAATGTGAGGACAATCTGCAAAAGTAAATGAATGCTTGTTTTCATCCAGTACTACTACTAAAGAGTTGATCTTTATAATGCTGTACTCATAAAGAAAAAGTAGGACCTGAGTTCCTCAGCTCTTTTCCTCCTCTCCTCCTCGAGCTCATTCTTCATCTTTTCCTCTATATGCGCCCTCTCCTTTTCCTCCTGCTCCCTCCTCTTCTTCTTCACCTCCTGCAACTTTCTTTCTTCTCGCTGGGCCAGATGCAGAGCTGTAGTCTCCTCTTCCTGACTTTTTCTGGGCCTGGAGGACTAAAACACACACACAGCCACATACACATACACAGAATATTATTTTGATTAAAAGAAGGGCAATACATTCATCATGATACTATGGTATTATTAATATTACCAAAAATCAAGTCATAATTTGATAATCATTTATATAAAAAACTACCATTCAGACAGCATCAGAAAGGTTACAAACAAAAACTCAAACACATGAAAAAGTAATATATATTCTGTGTGTGTGCTTCCTACCAACCTCTGACTTTACTGGGTTCAGCATCAGCTTTTCCTCCATTACCATGACAGTTGAACATGACGACAGGCAGCTATGCGATGAAACGAGTCCCACTGGGCTGGCTGACATGGCCCCCTCGCAGGAAGAGGCAGCAGACCTCCTCAGCCTTCTGTGACTGAACTGGGATGCAGAGGCAGTGGACCTAAGTGACCGCACTGATCCAACACTGCTGTATTTGTCCCCATTGTTGGAAAGATAGTCTGTGCCTTTCTCTGAATTTGTTTTTGTTTTGTTATTGTGTCTTTGTGTTGCAGAGGGACTCGTGGTGGATTTTAGGTGAGGCTCTTTTTCCACTTCCTGGTTAATCTCCACCTGCACTTTCTCCTTGATGTCCTCTAGGTTTCCTACGTGAAAATACATGCAAAGGAAAATAAAAGGAAATTTAAAAGACAGGACAGGGGTGCAAAAGAAACGACATGCCAAACATGAAAATATAGCTGGCTACTTTACTACTAGATGCCTCCAATATGTTCTTACAAAATTAATTGTATTCTTTCAACTGTTCACCTACAAATCTCCAAAGGGCTCACTGGTAATAAAATGTCATTAGCCTTTATGTCTACCACAAAACACATCCATACCAAATGGACAAATGGCAATATTCTAATGCATTCTGGACAAAGAGTGTTAATTAGACTCCACTGACAGTATTGAAATTCATTTTGTTGCATATCGCGCCTTGAGAGTCCAATGCTGACAACATTTTTGCGGAGCCTCTTTCTTGCTCTTGCTATCTGAAAGTCCTCTGTAGAAGATGTTTTGTGATTTTGTGATGTAAATTTGCACAATATGACAATCACTGAAAAATCCAAAAATCAGTGATGAGAATAAATGGATTTATCTATTTACAGGAGTAATAATTTGCAACTGAAAAATTAATGATGCACTTACTTACCAATTATTACATCAATACATGTTGCATATATTAGCTACATATGATACAGGTTATTTTGCAATAGATGTAGCGGGTGGTTTGATAATGAATAAATTAAAGATAAAATTTTGCTTTCTGTCATTACTCTTCCCTTTCAAGATTTACCTTGATTCTTCTTACCTTTCACCTATGTATGTATGTAAATTAACAAATTTCCCAAGTTAGGATCAATAAAGTCTAAGTCTAATTCATTATTAAATAATACTAAGACGAGTTTGTCCCATCATCTTTTATAGAAAGGTTTCTCACAAGAAATAAGAGAATTTCCACCACACCCCCTCACATAATATGTCAGTGTCATGTAGTTTTTTGCCTGAATGTTTGCAGTGTAATGCCTTACCAACAACTGCCTCTTCATATTTCAGCCTTCCTCTCCTCCTCCTCCCAGCAGACTCTTCCTTCTGCCTCAACACTTTTCCTCGCTCCTCTTTCTCCTCATTCATCTTCACTTCTCTCTCTCCTTCTCTGTCAGTCATTTTGTTTTTCTGTAAGACAGAAAACTAATTGTAAACCTGAATGGCCTCACATGTAATGCATTGCTTTAGATTTAAATGTTCCTACAGAAGGGAGAGCAGACTGGTGCTGAGCCTCTGTGGAATCTCTGGTGGTCCTCTCCTCTTGTTTCTGGCTCCTCATTGATTGACCACCATTTCCAGTCTTTTGTTTTAGCCATCTTCCTTCTTTTCTTCTCCTTAGAGTTTTCTGTCCATCGGATTCTGCATTTGTCACTGTTTTCATATTCGTTGTCCTAAATAAATGGAGGACATGGTTGTGTGTATGTGTGCACTTTGGTACTCAGTTTGGTACTCAGTGTGTTAAAAAATCTAATCAAAGTGCCAGTAATTTTTTAATATTGTAAGAGTTTGTGAGTGTTCCTAATTTACCCTGTGGGTACTGTAGCTTCCTCAGTATCCTTCCTCTTAGTATTCTTCCATTTTTTGTCCATAGCGTCCTCTGCTGTTGCTTCATTGGAGTTGATGTTCTGTTCGCTGCATAATACATCATCTTTAAAATGCAGCTTCTCTCTGGACAAACAGACAAACTCCAAATGTTTCATGTGTCCATTTTAGCACCAAGCATTTTTCAGTGACAGCAGATCATGGACTGTAGGATCCTGTTGTTTTGCTACATCTCAAATGTGAAGGATTACTCTCAACATGTTTTTTCAAAGAAGTAAAATTATTTTAGTGTAATGGTGCACAGCAACCATTTTTTAAACTGGAAATTGATCCATATAGAGGTATCTTCATTGTCCAGTAGGATGGAAATTTAAGAACATCATCATGCAATGTGCAATGCCATCAGTAAAACAACCTATATCCTGCAAAGACAACAGGGGGAAAGACGCAATGTTGGTTGAGAGGCCAGCCTATTGTTTGTCAACTGGATTGGACCCTCAGAGTGGTCAAATTGGATTTGCATACAGTACATCAAATGAAACTTTAATAACCCATAACAGGGATATGGGGAAACATTCACTCACAGAAAAAGCTCCCACAGAAACTGCGGAGTCTTTTGCCTCACCCATGAAAGTATTCAGTAACTATTCACAGCAATTGCATTTACAAAGAACAGGATTGAAGCAGCTACGCTCAAAAGTTTTAGCAATGTTGGACAACTCAGTTCTGCTGAAAACAAACAAAATGAAATGACTGTCTTGCAAAACTCACCACTCATTTGATGATTAAGTTAAAAGTGAATTACACCAACCCTGGCTGATGTATTCCAGACAAGTGACTCGTCTGTTCTGTACTGCCAAGGTCTCCCTCTTTGTCTTCCTCTTCTGCCTCATCGTTACCTCCTCTTGGCCCCTCCCTCCCTACCTGCTCCCTCAGTGGAGGCATCCAAACATTTTTTTTAGCACCCTTCTTTGATGCCTTCCATGTTTCTGTCACTGCCTCTGCATTCTTTGTTTTTTTCTTGGCCACAGCCACTAGAAGAGAAAACAAAATATTTTGATCAATTTCATTCAAGTTTAAATTCTGGCCAAATAAGCAGCAGATCTTTACCTGGGTCTGTGTGGTTGCTGGGTATGTGGCTCTCTCTTGATCTGTGAAGATCTAGGAGCTGGTTGGAGATCAACAAATAGTGAGAGATATTCTATCAACACAAAGGATGCTCAGTATCTAAATAATAGAATCAAATAGTGCCAACATGGCATGGTGAATTTGTACTAAACAAAATAACAACACAGACATCAGCTTCTTGTATACTGAAACTAAATAGTATTTTATCAATATCTGCATATCATCGCGAGGATACAGCAATGAAACTCACAGTTATGGATATATACATATACAGGAGATACAACATTTCATTCTGACTTGCACTACCAGTATGGGGTGGTAATGATGGTAGTCATTGGTGATGATAGCAACAGATGATCTCTTCCAAAATCTAACCAAGTAGTTTTGGTGCTTAAAACTATCTAACCTTCAACCGCTGCCGGAACTTTTTCTCAGCATGTTTTATTTTGAAAGTACAGCCAGTGAAATTGAATGATGATGATAATTAAATGATGTTGTTTTCACACCTAGGTGATGCAAAGTATGACAAAGACATGTTCGACTGGCAGGTGTATTACAAGCAAAAAAACATCACTTCACCTTGTGTCTAGACTGATGTTGCTGGACGTCACCTTCAGGATCTGTGATCAGGCCCATCCCTCCCTCGGCACACACTGCAAATAGAGTTTTGTTTTGTTTTGTTTTGTTTCATAACGAACAGATTTAGAACTGGTTGCCTCAAAATGTTTCTCTCAGGGCACAATGAAATCAGAGGTTCTTCAACCCCTCCCCCACCACCTCAAATTACAGAAACTATGTTGTAAATGTCATTTTTATCATCTTCAATTGCTGCAATATAATACACTAACCATATTCCAACATGGTGCCACATAAGTGGCAGCCTGTTACAGCAGGTCTTGCTCCCCATAAAGCCTTCTTCTCTCAGTTCCTTTAATTTAGCTTGTGTTTTTTTTAGTATCTTATGTGTGTAATTACTTAGTTGAGTTTGCTCTGGTCTATCAACTGTTTTTTGCATTGTATACAATCACATCCGGGGATCCTGAGCACAGTCATGGGCCCATTTGTTACTCCAGGGATCAGCCAATAGCACTCCATAACACTGCAGTGCTACCCAGGAAGAGACTCAGTGTTCCCTGCAAGCTGATGAAGAAGACACGGTAGGAGGCAGCATTACAAGTCTCCCATTGATCATATGGAATATGGGATCTCTCCCCAGTACGATGGCGCCAGAGAGATTACTGGGAGTGTGGCATTATGCCAGAGCAGCCTTAAAACCATCTCTGGCTGAAAAGAATCTGACTCTCAGCCTGCTGGGGACCACAAGTGGGTGAATGATCTGAACTTTTTCTTCAGTAAATTTTATCAGTCATCTGGTCCTCCTCCTGCCCAGTCTTCCCTGCTGCAACCCCTCATTGTCTGCAGCCCTTGTATACTGCCCCTCACCCCCCTACACCCCCTTCCACAAAATTCAGCCCACATCCACCTTGTACACTGACTGCATTTCCTGTCCAATACCCTAACTCCCACCCATAGCCTCAACATACAGGCCCCCTTCCCCTATCTGTCTGTCTAATGGTGAGTTGAAACACTCACTCTGGATGCAGATTTCCGGGCTCGGTTCTTAACAGTCTCCTCCAATTAGAACTGTGCTTTATGATGAGGGAGAAAGTGTTTTGGAGTCTCTTCACTGAGTTTCACAAAGTGTCTTCGGTCTCTCAGAAACAAGACTTTTCTAGACGCCACAACAAAATCATTACTGCCTCTTCTACAAAATGGCCTCATCATTGTGCTCCATAAACAGGATGGTTTGAACATAATGCAAAGAAAACTGCAAAGAGAAGCTAACTAAACTAACATACTGAAATTCTTGAATTATGTATAATATATAGAATTACAAAGGAGCAAGTCCAAGCTCAAGGACATGACATCCAAACATGGCACAAGGTTGCAAGCTATGTGTGAATTTGCTCAACCTGTCCCATATCTATTTTGTGATGGACAATGGAAGCCCATCCAAGTTCCTCAATCACATAAACCATGACAAAGGAATACAAGCCAACAGAAATATCCATTAATGTTTCCATCCACTCTGTTGTTTTGCTGGGGGATTTTAACGCTCACATGGGTAAACCTGGAGGGGGGTGATTGGGAAGAATGGCCAGCCGGATGTGAACCTGAGTGACGCTTTGTTATCAGACTTCTGTGCGAGTCATGGATTGGCTATAAAAAACACCATGTTCGAGCATAGGGGCATTCATAATTGTACTTTGTACCAGAACACCTTAGGCCATAATTCAATAACTGACTTTGTGGTCTTATCATCAAATCTGTGGTTGTATGTCTTGGACATTCAGGCAAAGAGAGGAGCAGAGCCATCAACCGATCATCACCTTGTGGTGAACTGGTTCAGATGGCAAGGGCTGCCGGACAGATTTGGTCAAACCAAATGTGTTGTCAGGGTGAACTGGGAACATCTGGTAGAGACTGCTGTCCACAATGCCTTCGACTCCCACCTCTGGAAGAATTTGTCATGTGTTCCAGGGAATGGTTTGGCAGCTGGAATCTGAGTGGGCCATGTTCAAAGCCTGTTATAATGGCAACCGGCAAGTGGACAACAGTGGTGAAGCTGGCCATCAAGCTGAAGAAGGAGGCCTTTCTGGCTAGGTTGGCACGGGGTTTTCCAGAAGCAGTCAAGTACCAGAATGGCTGTGGCTTCGGTGGTTTCAAAAAACCTGGGTGTTGGAGGAGTTCAGCAGTTCAGTTGGTCACAAGGAAGTTCTGGAAGTTCATTAGATGACTCAAAAAGGGAAAGCAGGGCTTGGCTCAGGCTGTGTTCAGTAGGGGAGAAGAACTGCTGACCCTGACTGGGAATACTGTCAAGAGGTGCAAAGTGCACTTTGAGGAACTCCTGAACCCAACCAACACATTGTCTGTGGTGGAGGCAAAGTTTGAAGACTTGGGAGAAACGTCATCCAAATATAGCAGTGAAGAAGCTCCTCAGTGGCAAGGCGCTAAGTGTGGATATCATTAATTCTGTTCAGAATTATGTCTCTGAGAAGAGAAGGGGCACCTCATGTGGAGACCATCCAACTGGAAGGCGACCCTGGGTTAAACCCAGAACACGTTGGATGTATTATACATACTGGGTGCAACAATAAGAGAAAACAAGGACAGACAGACTCAAGGTTAATTCTCAAGTTAAAGATTAAAATAAATTTAATACAGTGTGTGTGTTCATGTGTGTATGTTGACCTGTATGTGTATGTTCAGGCTGCAGGACAATGACCCAGGGTGACTTCTCTCCATCTGCAGACAAAACCTGGAGAACTGAAAAACTTAAAAAGTGAGTTATTGTTCTAAAGCTGTATTCAAACATCAGATGAAGAGTGCAGATTTTGGATCTCTTAATGGAAATTTTCACATCAAGAGTCATTCAGGATACCTTGCTCCTGTCTGCCACCATCACACTGAGATGGTTCCTGGCTGTTGTGGTACACCGAGAGTTGAATGATCTCCCCATCAGGACCCAGGATCAGGCTGCCAACAGATTTGCCATTCTGCAAATCTAACATAACACAGCAACTGTGAGGAATGGAGACATGGACCCTTTGACAACTGAATGAAAAGTGTTACAACATCATCTCTCACCCGTTGAGTTAATGTCATTATTAATGTCGAAAAGGAGGGGAACTGGTCTGTGAAGTTGAGTAACCACATAATATTCTAAATATTAACTTAACTAATATGGAAAGACAAGGCTCACACAAATTATCATATCTATTGTAGGTCAATTTCCTGTTTTAGTTTAGGTTGAATTCTATGGCTGTCTTCCCTTTGACTGTTTTTTTCTGGATTCTCTGGTTATATTAAAGGCCGTAAAATGGCAAGAACTGGAAAACCCAAAATCTAGACTGCCAGGCTCAGTAAAAACTCAATGAAGTGTATCCCCAGGGTGGGTTTAGTGGATGTGATCTCTAAAAATGTTTCAACATTGTCAAAAGATGGTCACCAACTATGAACTTGTTAAAAATTAAGTTACAGGGAGTTTACAGAGACTGTGATATGCTGTATGTACTGAAAACATTATTATCAAACAGGCTGTGAAGAACTAACAGTTCTGACAGTATATCAAAAACATTGATTGATCACTTTGATGAGGAAATAGTTAATATAGTTTTGTGGTCTCAGTAATTTAGCTTCACATACCTCTCAGCTCCAGAGGAAGAATACCCCTAACCACACTTCTGTTATCATTGCTGGATTCAGAGGAATCCCGGAGGTCTAGCAGTTGGTTCTGTAAGAAGGCCAAAGAGCTTTGCTTGCCTGGGCCTTTCCATCCTGCAACACAACCCAGCACTCCTACTGGAGAAGGAAGATCTGAAGGAGATGACACAGCAAAAGAGAAGTTAGTGTGATGAAAACCAAGAACAGAAACCTTTGCAGAAAATATTCTCAAACTGGAGTGTATTGCTTGGGATGTAACTCAGTTGAAGTCTTGTGTTTACTTTGCAGCATCTCCACTTCCTTAAAAGTGACAGAGGTCATCCCAAAAGAAAAATTTTGGCACAGTGTTTTGAGTATCAGTCAAAAGATAGGGATGTCACAAAAGTGTGTGCATTGCATGTATGAGGTTCTTTATTTAACTCCTGGCATCTCCACTTCATCTTTACAAAGAAAGTAGATTATTCATCTGAAGGGGAAATTGCAGTACTACATCAGCCAAGTCACACATGAATCATAAAACAACATGAGGACACACAAAGCTATGGAAGACAACAGCATTTGTCCTTGCAATTATTATTATTTTTTTAATACTGTTTTGTTGAGATCACAAGTAAATTATTTTGTTATCTCAAGAAAAAGAACTTTATTATCTCAAGATAATATCAACCCTATATGACAAGAAAACAAAAGGTCATTTCCTCTTATTACTTAGTGTGGGATGAGCAGATAAATTTAGTTTGTAGTAGGGTCGTCAATGCCACGTAGGGGAATTTCGGGACTCAAGATGGTCACACATATTTGAAAACACTTAGCCAAAGATGTGATCCCAAAAACAGATATACATTTTATTAACAATGTTGCTCTTTTATAATGACAGGCAGATGAAATCAACAAATTTTAAATACAAACTAGCACAGTAACCAGCACAGTTTCCTTTCCCTGATCCTCATGTATTAATGTACATTATATAACACTGTTAAGACCTGAGCTCTGCTCCAACAGCCAGTAGTTTCCTCAGCTACGCCGGTGGATCAGGGGGCCTAAGTCTTAGACAGCCATGCCTATATCGATAGAATCTACTAACTTATAGACTTTAGCTCTTAGAGCTGTCAGTACTGGATAGGTCAATGCCGACTGTGACACTGAGGTCCGCAAGATGAAAACGACACCAGTTTCGAACCCTCACCCTACACAAAGCGTAATAAGACGTTATGTTAGCCCTGTGTGGAAAAACGGGGGCAAGGGATAATGACAGTACTGCTGCTGCTGCAGAAGGGAGGGACATTGATCTTCATGAGAAGCAGAGGACATGATGTGGGACCTGAGCCTCTCTCCAAACACAAGCACTGAAAAGTAGATTATGTACCTATCACTGGGAGTGGAGGATTAGCCATCCAGCTGTGACAGCGCATCTCTGCACCATGGGAGCTGCCACTGTTTCTCCGACACCAGCTGCACCATGGTTGGAAACCAAGATGCGCTTCTGTATTCTGGTGCCACCAGAATGAGCTAGATTCTCCTCCTGAATGTTTACTTGGAGGCATCAGGGGAACAGGTAGAATCACAATAAGGGGACCTCTGGGCCTTGCCCAGTGAGAGAAAGCATCCACTCTGAGTGGAGGGTTGTCTTGTGCATTCATAGAGACAGTGTGCATGCTCTCTTGAGGCAAACAGATCTACCTTTTCCTTCTTGAACCTGACGAACAACATCTGAACAAAACAAAAACAAATAACCAAACTCTTACTGAGAAACCTAACTATTTAAATCTATGTGCCTTGTAATATTCTGCACATGGCTAGAGCAAGTCTCATACATACTGTGTATTTTGTCGTACTGTAATGGCAAGGTATGTCACTGGAACTGCATCGATGAGTATTTGGAGTAACTATACCGTGAAAAAAATATAGTGGTTTTTTTTTTATGACTGAGTTGAGAAAAAAAAAAACATTTAACAGTGTCATGTTGCTGTTGAGCTCATGCTGAGCTGATGAGTTTGATGGACAGAATTACAGCGCATTTGCACACACACATCAGTTCAGTGAATTCTCATTGAATTGAATTAAATTATCTGACGTACCATTTCACATAAGTATATGTGTGTGCTGTACCTTCTCCTGGCTCCTGCAGGACCAGAGAGCCTTTCTCAGAGGGTTCCCTTGCTCCTCCTAATCCTCCGCCTCCCCCTGTATTTTTTTTAAAGTATTGTCTTTCTTTTTGTTCTTTTCCCTGTCTTTGCTTCCCATGTATCTCTTCTGAAAGACACAGAGAGAATATAACACAGCATCTCAACAATGACAAGTAGTTGAAGCTATCATTTCAAGTATTGGAAGTATCTGAAAATTCCAGGGTTTGGAACACTGGTTGCACCAGCTCAGATTTAGTCAATAGGTATTAAGTAAGTGTGGACACTAAGAGATTTCCACACCACTGAATTGAAACAGGTTGCACAACACACATTAGCTCTTACAGATAGATTAGGTTCATTCATTCATTCATTCATCTTCTGTACCCCCAATTATCCCTTTCGGGGTTGGGGTGGGGGGGGACTGGAGCCTATCCCTGTCAACGGTTCTGTTAACTTTAACTAGCATAATTGACAAAACTAATGTACATTTTTTCATATATGAACCATAGGATAAAGAGCAAAATATGGAAGACATATCTGATCTGATCTTTATGCTGTTTGATAATAATGTAAACTGGGAATAGTTTAAATGATATTTCACAACAACAGTATATAGAAATAATGCAACTGAATATTGTTTTCCCTCCAAAACTAGTAAGCAATTTACACATGACTTAACTTAACAAGTCTTAACTAGCTAGGATATTTCTAAGCTTTGATTGTGCAACCTGATTTAATAAATCATGAGTGTGAAACTTTTAAGTGGTCACTAAGAACATAGGAAGGATTTTACAGGCAAATTTAGTTGATTGAAAAATTGCAAACTAACCCAGGACTGCGTCCAAAATCACTGCCTTGCTCACTCATTCACTACTCACAATTCAACAGACACAGATGGTTGAGTACATTGAGATTTGAGACACTTGTCATCATAAGTTTCCATTACTAACTGTTGTTGAGTTGCACAGCTGTAATTTTCACATTTATATAAAAATCAGAAAGCAGTGTAGGCTACATGCCATGTTTCTGAGGGCTCTAAATAGTTGATAAATTTAAACATTGACAATTTGGACACAAATTAAAAGGTGGACAGTAAATGTAGTGTACTATATAGGCCTAGTAAATACAAAGTATTTTCAGACACAGCCTGGTAAATAAAATCTTATGACGAATGGTCTTTTCAGATGGGGATTGACTGAACCTCCTAGTTTCTTCCTCATAGCAACTAAATGAATAGAAACTGCAGTTTACTGTGTTTTAGATTGAATGGGAGGTAATGTGCTTGTGGAATCAGGAGAATTGCTTACACATCTATCCACCAACAAAGTTAATGTGTTTGTAGTTGTCTTTTGTGTGTACTTCTGTTACCCTCCTTCCCAGGAAACAGCAGAGGAAGAAACAGAGGTTGCTGATGGACTTGATTCAGATTTTCTTGGGGTTGAAACCCAACTCTTTCTGCCTTTGGTTGGGCATCCTTCTGTGTCTGAGCTGGGATAGCCTGGCCAAGGACAACAGTACGACTCTCTACTATGGGCGGTAGGCACTGTGCATGGTGTTCATCACTGCTGGGGCCCTCCCATCTTGCCTGAAATATTCAACAGATGCATGTCTGCCATTTGGATGTGTTGTTCTCAGAAAATATACTGAGAAATTACAAATTAGGAATTCAGTCAGTATTTTGAATTCAAACAACGTTGATGTCCTGGAGAACACTGTCATGGTAATGATGCCACAGACTGGGCTATTACTCTTAGTTTCTTTAGCCTCTTGGCTGTGCTTGTTTCTCCCCCCTTCAGCTCTGTCATACCAACCACTGCTGGCTGATGTAAAACACATCACTACTGGTGTGCCAGTGGAAGAATGTCACCACAGACAGATCAAAAAAACTGCACTACCTACGTGCAAAACAGAGAAATTTACATGGCAGTCATAGGCTCAGTCAGCATTGTATTGAACCTGTTTGACAAAGGGCTTGAATGTAACAGATATTCAATTCGATGTAAAAGTCCTGCACTGCAGCTTTAAATAAAAATAAAAATGTGCAAGTGTGGAGCAGTTCCAATTAAACAAAAAAATGTGTGCCTCAGTCAATGATGTAGACAATTAAATGCCAGTCAGTGTCACTAAATGTAATATAATAAATAATACATTCATGCCTCTCTTTGATGTTCAGACTGGAGTGATTTCTTTCTCCCAATTCCATCCCATCATGATACTTTTCAATGTACTGTGATTCTATATTACAAATTACTGCAATACTGTTTGCTTTTTTAACACTACACCATGGGACAAACTTGAGTCATACTCTTCTTGAGACAGTATATCATGAGTCATATTTCCAAAAGCAATGCTCATTACATGTCAGTCAGTCTTCCAGCAGCAGTTTTATTTCAGCAACATCATTACTGTACTACATGACATATGCACATCAAGCTAGTGCTATGAAAATAACTGATAAAATAGAATATATTTGTATATGCAAAAACACATAGTGTCCACTTTATTTTGACACCCACTGGGTTTTTGAGTTTTGGTCCTTTTAGGTTGCTGTAGCTGTAATGTTTAAGCTGCAGAGTAGTAGCCTGAGTTCACAGTTATCGTGGTCACAATGCTAATTTTTATGGAAATTCCCATTACGTGTCAGCAGTCAGCATCAACCTAATAGACTAGCAGTATCTATCTATCTATCTATCTATCTATCTATCTATCTATCTATCTATCTATCTATCTATCTATCTATCTATGTGTATGTTCAAACACATAGATGCCATAGATGTGTATGTTCAAACACATAGATAGATAGATAGATAGATAGATAGATAGATAGATAGATAGATCTAAGAAATACCTCATGGTACACAAGTTCAATTACATGTCATCACTATTGGTTTGAAAATTTACTAAGTCAAATAAGTCAAGTATTTGATACCTGGGTGAGCACTGAGCTACTGTAAATAATAATCTTCTCTTGTGGTAAATAGTAACATATGTCTATTCTACCATCACTGACACTCATCAGGAGCCAAATTGTTTTTAAAATGCTGTCTTACCTTGTCTGTCTTCTCCCAGCAGGGTCCATGACAGACTGAATGTCCCTCTGTCAGAGAAGGAAGGAAGCCTGTGTGTTGGGAAAGTAATCAGAGCGTCAGAGTTACCAACATACACTGTAGAAGATTAGTACAAGTAAAATTTTGCTGTTTCAACTATTACTTCTTCTGCTACTGCTAGTAGTGCTTCTAAAATGGACTTGGTGTTTGACTTTTGTTCTGCTCCACATAGTCTGCCTAGAGAGCAGTCAGGAAAATGCAGTTTGGAATTGACATACTGAAGAGACAATAATAATAATAATAATAATAATAATAATAATGTAGGTGGTGAGTAAATGGAGATAGCTCGCACTTTAATTCATTACACATGAACAACTTTAACGTAGGACATCAATTTTGTCTATTATGGCAGACCATAGACACACACACACACACACACACACACACACACCTATCCTCCCATGTCCATTTGCACTCATTGCTTTTCCACAGTTGCCTTTATCACTGGTTGCTTCACTGTCTTGAATGGAACAATGATCATTTGCCATGTCATGAACACAGTTCCTGTCTGGATGATGAAGCTCCCCTCTCATACTATGGTGGTTTATTTCAGCATGCCGTGAACTTTCTGTATGCTGCAGTCTCTTGTCTAAGTGTGTCTGTAGTTGGTAGGAAAGACATTTGGCCAGTAAATTTATCAACATCAAAAACAGCATTTATACAACAATTCACATACTTTACATTTAGGATAAAGATACTGTATATTTGAACAAATGTGTTCAGATATACAGTAACCTCAGATATTAGCATGTCACCTGAGCTTCTTCTTCAGGGGTTATTGTTACATTGTGTGTCCAGGGCTGAGACTCCATCTGTGGAGTCGTGGAGGTACAGGGTAACTGAAGGAATAGATCCAGCCTGACTCTCTTCTTGTTGCCCTGCTCCTCCTCTTTATCTGCAGAAAAGCTTAATATTAGGATCTAACCATACACGGTTGGTTTAAATAGATTCAAGAGAGCTAATGTGATTGTATTCTTCCAAAGCAGGACTTGTAAACAAAAGTGACATGACTTCTAAGTTTCATAATAGTTTTTAATAGTTTTAAAAATTAGTGATTTTTGTTTTTTTGCAGAATATGTAAGTTGAAATCATGAAGAAGCCACTCCATGTTTCAAATAACAGTATTGGGGGCCTTAAAACCATAAACTTTGTATTTGAATTTGGGTTGTTTTAGAGGAAATTCCCGCTGGTTGCTTGGTCCTAGTTGGGGGTGTGGCGATTCAACAGTAAATTAGCATACTGGCTTTCTTTGGCTATTCACGTGCTTCTGTTCTTTTTTCGGCCAATCAGCTGCACATCAAAAGGGAACCACATGGCTACTTATGCAGCTTCTGGTTATGCTGACAACAATCTCAATTCTGATTCTGAACCCCAACTAGAAGATGAAACTGAAAAAATCGACGAGGGTGACTGCATTACACTGGAGAACATCCCTAATCTACAGTTTACCTTAGCTGAAGATGAAGACGATGAAGAATATGACGAAGAGTAGTAGTAGTGATGGCAGCGCGTGCGGACGCAGCGGCTCCTCTCCGTCCCGATAATGTGGTGTCTACATTTTTGTCTTCGTCAGTGTGTTCGAGTGATTTTATGTTTTCATTGCGCTTGTTTCACCCAATGTGCACATACAGCCGTGGTCGTACTCATCAATGTACGCTCCTTGGACAACAAACTGGACTATATACACCTTCTGAGATTGACCCAGCAGACCGTGAGAGAGTGCTGTGTTTTCGTTTTTACGGAAACATGGCTCAATAACAGAATACCGGACTCCGCCATCCAGCTGGACCGGCTAACATGCTGCCGAGCAGACAGATCCGTGGCGGTGGGGTCTGTGTTTATATCAGGGATGCTTGGTGTCAAGATGCTGTGGTGATTTGTAGACGCTGTTCACCCCTTGTGGAGTTTATGATCATCAAGTGCCAGCCTCTGTCCTGTACATATAGCAGCATTGACAATACAGTTGACTTGGCTTGACTCATTCAGCAACAGGCTGATCCATCCCACTGCACCACAGAGTGACAGAATTAATTTTATTTTATTTAATTAGAAATAAGTATCTACATTTGCTCCTTCTAACTCTTAAGTCTATTACCTTTCTTGTTTTTCATTTTTATTCAGGGCTTTTTGTAACAAAAGAATTTCCATTTCCATTTGATAACCATTGATCAAACTACTAGTTAATTTGAGTAATGGTTAGGGGGTTGGACTTATATAAATGAGATGCAATGAGCAGCACTGTGTTACCTGGCTCCCCAAGGTGAGAATCTTTCAGGCTGGATTTCTCACTAAACTAGTTTGAGAAGTGTCTACATTCAAATGGCCACCTCTTCTTCAAATATTTTCAGATTTTCATGTGTTAGACATTGTTGGAAAGCTTAGAAACTACCCTTTCAGAATCTGTAAATAACTCAAAATGCCCCCAGGGAGACTTGTTGCTGGTTTTCTCGTGGCTTGTCGCATTTACATTAGATAATGATGAAATTTATTCCTTAATGTTATTCAAGTTCCATATTGGGTTGTTTTTACATCAGATTTGTCACATTTCCTTTGCTCACAACAGGGTTTCCAGAGTTTCAACATACATAACATATTTCAATGCATATTTTGCCCCATCACTTTTGACTTTGTGATTTTCACCAGAGTTTCCATTTTGGACTTTGAGTCTCCACCTATATCAGTTTGTATCAGTACATATTTCTGTCTGCTCAATTTTTTACCTTCAGGTTGGTTCTCCTCTTCAGTGTTTTTCTCTGCAGGAAACCTTTGGGGGTTCATCTGTACAAGACACTCTGGACTGGACTGTTGTCGTGTGGTGCAAATAAGTGGTGGACTGAGATGACGAACATCTGGAGCAAGAGGAAGACTAAGAGGAGGAAAGGATGGCCGACTGGACCTCGAAGAGGTGAACTGGAGAGGAGACAAACATTTGACTTGTAATACACTGCTAGCACAGCATGAAAAAGTTTGGAAAAAAAAAAGAGTGACAGGTTCAACAAAGGTGATATAATTCAATTGTGACTGAAAACAAACTGCCTGCAGCTGCTGGGAACAGGGTTGATGAGACCACTAAGACTGAATCACACAATAAATGTGCCGTAAAACCGAAAGTGTAGTAGTGCTGAAATGTCTGGGTAACACCTTTTCATATTATACAGTATGATGTAATTTGGAAAAATATTGATTAATGGGGCTTCACCTTCCCTAAATGCACAGTAGACTTAAATGATTAAAATGAATAATGTCAATTAACAATGTCAATCTGGGCCCTCATTATCAGCAACATTGTCTGAGTATGTACAAACAAAATCTTTTGATGTAGAGCAAGGCCTACATGAACATTGTACATACATACACAGCAAGCCTACATGCATATAAACACATAAGAAATTATTCCTATTGCATTTACCTGATTGTTGCTGTTGCTTGAAATGGATGCTGTTAGTTCCTTGAGAGTGCTCAGCTGCTGTTCCACTTGCTGAGTGCACTGTTGAGCAACCTGCTGCTTTCTGTCTCTGGTCTTCGAGTGGCAGCTGGTTCCCATACTAACCAAGTCCTGGACACAGAAGAAATTGGAAAAAAATCAACTTGAGAACAGAATTCAGTAACCATACCTAATGTTTCACTATAACAGTGCCTGGCCAAATTTCCTGTGTAACTTTATGGCCATAACTGTAATAACGTAGACTCATACACACAGAGAGTTACCTGCGAGTACAGCAGAAGAGGTCCCCTGCGAGTGCTGAAAGTCTTTGGAAGGGTTGACTCTGCCTCCACGAGCAGACAGCCTCTGCTGGACAGTTGCAAGAGAGAGTTCTGGGACTTCCAGATGTAGTAATCCTAGTCAATAGATGGATTATATTGATTATATAATGAATGGAATAATGATAGATTAACTGAATTACTGATTGATCAATTGATTAATTGGTTTGTTGACATAAATGTAAGAAAGTTTAACAAAGACTGCAATCAAGCAACAAACAATTTGGCCAATATGCAACTAAAGTGTATTTCAAAGCCGATGTACAATCCTGACATGTATTCTAACATTAGAAATTGTACTGTTACAGGCTTTGTGACTGTGTAAGAACCTGTGGTGTGAAGCAGACGTCCAGCCGTCCACTGTGCCTCCTTGTGTTTTTGTTGGATGAGAATCGACCACACCCCCGGCTGAGCAGGGACAAAGACAAATCCTTCATGATCTAATTTTGTCCTAGAGGACAGCTGTGTCAAGGAGAACACTTAATTAGTTTACTCCATTGATTCAAAGCTAAGCAAGATAATAATGATAGAAGTATAGGAACTGCAGTTTTTCACACTTCCCCTTTGGCTTCATTTTTCAGCCCTGGAGGTTGCTGCTTGGTTTTGATATGCTGGTGTTTTAACAGTTGTTATTTGTCTGTATGTGTGAGTGTAAATGTGACCATGGAACTGAATCTTTGCAACAGTCAGTTTTGAAAAGAACTTTTTTATGAATTGCCCCGCAGGTCAGATCAAATGGCCTGTCAGACTGTTTACAGCCCGGAGGCCAGAGGTTCCAAATGCAGGCCTTAGAATGAGCTCTAGCTACAGAGGGAGTGGATCCTCTTCCACAGACTTGTCATGTTGCACCGGCATGTTTCTACTGTAGTCCAGAACAGACAAACCAAACACGGGCTTTAAAGAGCACCTTTTGCCACCATGGCTGTGAAAAATGTCTGAGACGTCTGAGACTCAGACGAGGGGCATTCAGTTCCTTGCAATCTGCAACCTCACCACTAAATGTGGTGTCTTACACAATGGACCTTTAATGAAGCACTGGGTGAAACAAAGTTTAAGATAGAAAATAGTAAACCTATTGGCAGAAGTGTCAATGTATAAATTCATTGTGGAGCACAGCTCATGCTACTTTGTGCTGTACTTCCACCTTACTATACTACAACAGGGACAACATTGCCTTGAATGTAATGAATGGATACAGTATAAGCAGATAGCACATAGAAGAGAAGAAGGTAACTTCCAGTGAAAGCCATGGATCATCAAGCTTTCTCGTCCTCATCCAGACTGAGTTGATAAACAACAGAATAAATTCTTATTTTCCTTCATCACCAACATTATATGTAACCAATAGTGAGGGTGTCAAGGCCTGAAAAAAAAACCTTTGAATTAATTGCATGAAAAGGTTAAGTAAGAATGGGAAATTAAGATGAGCACATTAAATTTATCAGCTGTGGGTCACATCTTGATTTGTATCATGCCTTCGAGCAGAAATAATCATTAAAAGAAAAAACAGTGGACGTACCTGCTGTCTCCCTCACAAAGACTGACCTCTGTGTGTGAATGTGTGTGTGTGTGTGTGTGTGTTATTCAATCCCTGTTGCTAAGTTGTCCAGAGTTGGTACATTACTTTGTGTTTCTGTTGCCATGGTTGCAATGACATACATTGGAACACACACACGCATGCACGCACGCACGCACGCACGCACGCACGCACGCACGCACACACACACACACACACGTGTGGTCGTGCTTCCATCACTTCACATTACCTTGACTTTGCATTAATTTCTTAACTGTTACTATAACCACAACTATAATAATATATAATAGCATTATCATTAGACTTTTTTGCCTATTATATTGCTTTTGGTGCACGTTGATCCTCAACCCTGCAATAATCTGTCTGTCCATTCCCCATCAATCTAACACTAACTCATGAAAAAGACCCTATGATGCTCAAGGCTCATGTAAAGTGGACTGGCTGTTTTCCATGTACAAAGACATCAGTCGATGGCTTGTCCTAGACCCAACTCAGAGACTCCAAGACGTACAAGGTTATACCCGTCTCCTCTCCTACACTCCAACAATGCCATTGATCAGCAGGGGGCATGTGGCCCCCCCATCCTAAATCAGCACTTGTCGCTGTGTGCAACTTCAATTTCGACTGGTCATTAGTCAGTTCTGCTTGTCATGTGTGTTTGCCTGCCAGAACAGCAGTATAAAGGTTCAGCAACTGCTTCTGTTTGTCTCAGCAGGGAGGGGAGGCTACAGCAGTTCAGTTTTCTATTGACTGTTCATCTCTCAGACGGTTTGGTGAATTTAATCTGCAATGTGACTGGAATGTAACTGACATGGCAACATGGTATATCCAAAGTCACAATTACATATCACAAAATCACATAGTTCTTTGGAACTGATAATCACAAACATTCATTTATTTAGCTCTTTTTCAATATATTTTTCTGTTTATACTTTCTCTTATGTTTTGGTGTAGGATAATGTCTACTAAAAATATTATGTTCAATAGTAAAAGAACCATACTTTTCTATAACTACATTCTATACTCATTAATTCATCAATTGTCAAAGCTGTTTATCCTGTTGAGGGTTGCAGGTATTCAGGTATTCTAGAACTATGAATTGTTATAATTGTTGCAGTTTTCTCCATTGACTCTTTAAACACTTGGATTTGAACTTTGCTTACATTTTATCATTTGCAATCACACATCCTCAAAACACAAATTATCAAATGTATTCTTGTATCTCATTACTAGGATCATGGAAAATACAACAGAAATTGTGTCATTTGTATTGGCAATGTATGGTAACATGGGTCTCTTAAAGTACTTGTATTTCATTCTGACAATGCTGTTTTACATATCAGTTATTTTTGCCAACACCATTCTTGTTGTCATTATTTACGTGGACAGAAATCTGCATGAGCCCATGTATCTATTCCTGTGCAATTTATTTGTTAATGAAATATATGGCAGCACATCTATGTTGCCTTGTTTGATGGTACAAATCTTGTCAGAGACTCATGAAATTTCTGCCTTTTACTGCTTCCTTCAAATATTTAACATTCATACATATGTAGCAATTGAATTTGGAACATTAACAATAATGGCATATGACAGATATATATGTATTTGTAAGCCTTTACATTACAATGTCCTAATAACCAAAAGAATAGTACAACAGGTCATTCTTGTAATTTGGACAGTTTCTTTTGTAGAGGTTGGAGTTTTACTGTCATTCACTATTCATTTAAAGCGTTGTGGGACTGTCATCAACAAAGTTTTTTGTGCACACCACCTTGTAGTTGAACTTTCTTGTTCATCAGACAGAACAGTGTCACTCATTCATGATCTGGTTTTTGGCCTTATTTTTACTGTTGCTGCCCCTGTCAGTTACATTTCATTCACTTATGTAAAGATTTTGGCTGTGTGTTTAAAAGCTTCCAGAGAGACCAGAATGAAGGCTTTTGATACTTGCACACCACATTTTATTTCACTCATTAGCTTTGTCTTTGCCTGTTTTTATAGTTTGATTGCTCAAAGATTTGACATGTTCTCTGTTCCATATCCACTGTGTGTTTTCTTGTCTATATATGTAGTGATCATTCAGCCCCTTCAAAATCCAATAATGTATGGCCTTAAACTGTCAAAAATTAGACATGCTTGTAAAACTTTGTTGACATTAAAACCATTGCAACCCTACATTTTCATGGAAAGTATTTAAATTCTACTCTTGGTTACAAATGAAAATTAATGGAAAATAGAGCTTGCGTTTACATAAACAGTACAGTTTATTTATTTATACTGACAATAAAAAAGGCACTGTATTACAAAACATGGATCTTCTTGGGTTGTTGACCTGTAAGAGGTTTATTATCTTCACTAGGAGTAAGAATATTTTGTGTTTGCAGTTACCCAAAAAGTTATCAGATTACTCTGTGTACACACAGAGAGAAAATGGGTCAAAGTAGGCTACATCAGTTTTTAGCAAACAAGATTAAAGGACCTATAGAAGGATCCTGCCAATAATGGCATGCAGGCTAAATGTCAGAATCAGCTTTATCATCCAAGTATGTGTACACATACTGTGCAAACAATCAGACACTGTTATTTTTTATTGCTCTCAATGTACTTAAAGAGGAATAGACATAACAGCTAACACACACTAATTTAAATTTCAATTAACCAAAAGAAATTTTTGATAAAAATTCTTACAAAGACATCACATTTCATGATAAACAGTTAATTTAACAGTTTTATTAGTATATTAGTGTAAGAGAAACTGAATTATCTGCACATGTTGTTTAAAACTCTGTTTTGTATCATCTGATTTTTCACATAGCCTGTTAAAAGAGACATATTTTACCACAGAAGGTAAGGAATGTTGCTGTGAGTGTAGAAAAAGGTCATTATAGTAAATATTAAGTGTTATTTATACTTTAGGATCATCATCATGCAAAAGGGTTGGAATCACAGGGTAAATCACAATGTGTTGATTGAAACATGAAAGTGGTAGAAGGTAAAAGATAAAAGAGATTATTTGCCTGTAAGACTATATTGAAATCAATAGATTATCACAATATTACTAGTTATTGATAATACAGTAGAGGAAGTATCAGCTGAATGTACAGCTGAATGAATTTTTTGTTCCACTGCTAATGTTATTTAAAAATGGAGAGGGTTGCCCATGTGTGAGTAAAAGTTTATAGTTTACCCTTAAATTGCTCAAGGAGGAGTCTTTGGTGTATCAAAGTAGTAGAACAGTAGAGCATGCAAAAGTACTTCAGACAACAGTGTGCTTCTAACCTTTATGGTAACAGCTTGGTTGACCCTTTGTGCAAAGCCAAGCCCTTGAAGAAATGGTTTTCCCAGTTTGGCATGAAAGACCTTAACTGGCCTGCACAAAGCCCTGTGCTCAACCCCACCCAATGCCATTGGAATGGACTGAAAAGTCAACTGTGAGCCACACCCAACATCAGTGTTGTTGCTCTTGTGGCTGAATGGGAGAAAATCCCTGAAACCAGTTTCCAGAATCTTTTGCCTGCCCATATCTCGGCATGGATGATGGAGCGCCACATTCAGCTTAACCTGTCAATGACTGAGCTCCTTGTCATCCTGGCCAGTCCCCCTATAAAACAACAGATCAGTATCCAGCTTGACTCAGCTCTGCTCACTCCTGCAAAATCTGCCAGAGAGTTGGGTGTCATGATTGATGAACAACTAACTTTTAAAGAGCATGTTGCCTCTGTTACTTGGTCATGTCGATTTGCCCTGTACAATATCAGGAAGATCAGACCCTACCTGTCTGAGCATGCAACACAACACCTAGTACAAACGCTGCTACTATCATGCCTCAACTTCTGTAATTCCTTACTGGCAGGGCTCCTAGCATGTTCGTTAAAACCCTTGCAGATGATCCAGAATGCGGTGGCTTGCTTGGTCTTCAACCAGCTGAAATGAGCACATCACTCCGTTGTTCATATTCCTCCACTGGCTCCCAGTTGCTGCTCGCATCAAGTATAAGTCCTTGATGCTCACCTACAAAATTGCCACCAAAACCGCTACGACCTACCTGAACTCCCTCATTCAGGTTTATGCTCCCTCCCACTCACTACATTCTGGCCCTAAGTCTCTAGCTAGACTCTTTTCTTTCATTTGTTCTGCAGAGTCCCTCTTGGCCTTTAGAAAAAGACTAAAGACCAAGCTCTATACTGAACACCTTCTTTCTTAAAAACAAACAAAGAAACAAAGAAACAAAAACTCTCTTCACTCTATGCATTACTTTGTAGCACTGCCTCATAGCACCTATGTCCAATTGGACTAGAAATTTGCATTAGGGCACTTACTCTTGTTGTTCTCTCCTGTCTAGAAGCTTGCTTATGATGCATGAAAATCTCATATGTACATCGTTTTGGATAAAAGCATCTGCCAAATGACAAATCGTAATTGTAACTAGAAAATTTCCTTTGGGGAAATTTTGAAAGGGCCACGGGGGCTACTGCTGGAGTGTGTACATTATGATGAGATTCTTCAGAGATTTCAAACAATTAATACTAGTAACATTATGATATTATATACAAGGAACACATCTACAACAAACAATGTCAGTTTGTGCTGACATTGAGGGCATGCGTATGTTACCTATGTATGTGTATGTGTGTGTGTGTGTGTGTGTGTGTGTGTGTGTGTGTAACTGAAAAAGTTACAGTGTGTAGCATGTATTGAGCTTAACACAAGGTCATTACGGTGTTATTATGGAGAAGGGTTGAAATGGCTAGTGAGTAAATATCAGGAGAAACTAGGTGTGGCTACTGGAGGGCAGGTGCAGTAAATAAAGACAATGAACCAGCATATCAGTTTGAGTGTGGTAATATATTAAATAAATATAAAGGGTGTATAAAAAGTGTATATAAAGGCCCCAAGCACTGGCCCGTGGCCGTGGCCCTAATTAGGGCTCGGGGCAAAGCCCCGAGTATATTGGTGTATTATTCAGTGTTTTGATAGGCCATATAGTTTTTGATCAATCACTGTTGAATGAACATGATTATTTTTGGAGAAATTTTGAGATTATAATGGGTGTGTATTGCACGGAATGTTTGTGTCAGAGTACGTGATGTCATCGGTCAGAGTGGGAGAGAGCCTAAAAAAACTCCAGATTTTTTCTCTTTCCACACTCCTCCCAGCCACAATTTACACTCTACATGCATGATTTTTTCCAAATTTGTAGACAAATTTGTTCTGTCTCTCACAATGTGCTCAAAAAAATCAGAGACTTGCAGAACTTGAATTAGCAGCCTCTAAGTGCCGCCACGTCTGTCTCTGCTCCTCATTGACTCCAATACAAAGATTTTCTGAGAGAAGCAGAACGAAACCCTGTTTTAAACTCGCAAGTGTCTGCAAAATATTTTCTGTAGAAACACCAAAAGCACACCAAATCGTTCAGGAAGTCCTTACAGCGATGATGGTCTGTGTTTTTTTCTGACAGGAGCTACAGTTCTCTCAGCATAAGCCCAAATGTGAGAGCAGTGCAGAGGCAGAAAATGGCTCTTTTTCTCCATGTTTCTGTCTGCCTCTGTCTACCTGGGGGGCCCCTATCATCAATGGCAACCACCTCAAGTTGCCATTGGCAACGTCTGAGCCTCAGTACACTCCCACACACACAAACACACATATGTAGCTTCATGTGATTACAGATACCCACACACACACACACACACACACACACACACACACACACACACACATGTGCAATGCCCAACCACAGTAAGTACAAGCCCTTTGGTGCTGTTATTACCGGCAACTGTCATCAGAGAAACAGTCAAGCCTGCAGCCACATTCATTCCCAAGAGCAGCGACAAACAAAAAATGGGTTGTGTAGATCTGTCATCACTGAAAGGCTTTTCATCAGGATCATTCAAGTAGCAGTAGTGACTGGTGTTTCTTTGGAATTAAAGCGCTTGTTCCTCCATTAAGATGCATCCAAAAAGAGCACAGTCTTACATGAATCACATAATAGGTGTTTTGGTGAGTGTAAATGCTCACTTTATCTGTTCTTCCTATATGTATGTGTGGGGGGAGGGGTTATAGTGTAGTTAATACAAACTTACTAAAACTTCTGCAGAATATATACATTGAGAAAAGAGTCTAGCAGTAACATCATATACAAAATATTTATAAAAACTATATATGATTTCTATTTAAAATATCTAGGCTGCTGTATGATGGCCTGAGAAGTATATAGTATTTCTATTTATCAGTACATTTATGTGTTGATCAACAGTCATATATGAGTGTATCTGGCTGTAGTGCAGACCTTGACCTTGACTGTGTTATCACTGATTCTTCCCCGGCAGCCTGGAAGGAATTACATAGTTTCCAAGACACAGCAAGAGGAGCAGAACTTATTGCTGCCACTAATAATTGCTGCCACTGGTGGCACGGTGGCACAAGTGGTAACACTGTCGCCTCACAGCTAGAAGGTCCCGGTTCGAATCCCGCTGTGGGCGCTGGTGGTGTGTCGTCCACCATGCCTTCAGTGCCTGCTGCTCGAGAAAAAAGGGGCCTTTCTGTGTGGAGTTTGCATGTTCTCCCCGTGCTCACCTGGGGTATCCTCCATAAAAATACCCCCGCTAAAAACATGCAAGAAGATCACCACCTGACCAATGGTGACAAAAGAGACTGGGTCCCCGGGTGCCGGTCGGATGGCAGCCCACCGCTCCTGGTCTGCTGCGGAGGAAGGCGACCAGGATGGGTTAAAGGCGGAGGACAAATTTCACCAAAAATTGCATGGCGTGTGTGTTGCATGTATGTAATTGTGTGTGACAAATAAAGGGGGTTGTCCCTCCGATTCTTCTTCTTCTTCTTAAGCTCTGCCTGCCTCCACAATTTTGGCCACAGGTGATAACTGTCTCTTTAAGTCTTTAGGACAATTGTGGCTGTTTGAAAGAACACATTTGCTTCACAATATTTGCAGCCTTAAGAGCCACCGTTTGAAAGAGTACACTGACACAGTACTTTTCCAAAGGTAAAAGCCTCAGATAAGTTACTGCAAGCACTGCAGTTCAAACAGAAAAACCAAACAGAGGACACAATCAGACAAAATATGTGAAAATGGTGTTTCACACAGTAAAAAAAAAGAAAATAAGCAAAGTAATAAAACCATAAAAATAAATTATTGTTTAATTATTAGGAACTACTATAAAAAATGAAAACTTGCTTCTTAATTCACATTACATGAACATGTTAACTTGAAAATACTGAACATGTAAATAATACTTCAACAAAAGCATCACACATTGACACTTTCCCTCATTCACAAGTTTTTGTTAAGGAACAATAGCATATTTACTGTCTTCCTCTTTAGTCTGTTCTGTTTTTTGCTCAGAACCTCTCCTGCCTTGAAAAGATTCTCTCTGCCGGTACAGAAGTGGCAGTAATTCCCAGGTATCTCAATGCAAGTTTGCTCAGAGCTGGGAAGGTTGGTTCGTGTTCTCGCCACCGAATCAGTGCATCCCTATCTCTGGGAATCACTTTTTCTTCTGAGTACCGACAGACTTCAATGAGCACATCACTGGCAGCTGACCGGTGATGTTCTGACAAAACCTGCATGTCAAAATCAATCCATATCCCTCCTTTTGATACAACTGAACCTGAGGGGGCAGGACTCTGGTTTGGCCTTGAGGTAGAAGACCCTGAGGTAGAAGGCCCTGGGGTAGAAGACCCTGAGGGCCATAAGGTAGAGCTAAGAATAGCTGCTGAGCTTGGGGCTGGAGTGGGAGCTGCCTGTCCTGTCTGATAGACTTCCTGCATTTCAGAGAGGAGACGTTTTTTCACTACTTCCACATTGTCTTTGTCTCGAAATCCAAGATGTTTAAACCTAACATCCAGAAATGTACTGGCAGCTAGACAGTGAATGCTCTCAATACCCCTGAATCTGTGCTGACACTGCTGTGCCAGCTGTGTGGCAAGGGAGCTGCCTTGATGTTCACAGGCTGCTACAGCCCTGAGAATGAGTGACATACTGAAACATACTTTTCAGCTGAAACTTCCCGTGTCACTTCTTCAAATGGCCGTAGTGCATCAACTGTTTGCTTGATGAGGGATAATTCTCCCTCATTTAAGCACAATGCATTCCTCCATAAAAGGCAGAGGGCTGTGGTCAGAGCTTCATTTTGCTCACAGAGCCTCTCCAGCATGTAAAAAACTGAATTCCAGCGAGTGTCTACTGACTGGATTACCTTGTGCTCTGCCACTTTCAACTGTTGCTGAATACCCCTGAGCTTCTGTGTGGCCTGTGTGCTGTGGTGAAAAAAGGACACGATTGCACTGCACTTCTCCATCACTTTCACCACTTCCGGGACAGTTTTTAAACTGTCCTTTACAATTAAATTCAGTATATGTGCAAAACATGGATGATGCCTCCATCCAGCCTTGTGCACTGCAGCAACCATATTTGCACCATTGTCTGTCACAACTGCAACAACCTTGTCAGTTACGCCCCATTCTTCTGTGATGTGTTTAAGCGTTAAACTGATATTATCTGTTGTGTGCTGCCCATGGAAAGTGTGGGTTTCCAAAATAAATTCCCTCATTTGCCAGTTTTCAATGAGATGACATGTTATAGTCAAATATGCCTCTGTGAACACTAAAGTCCACATATTAGTGGTAAGTACAACACTAGAAGCATCTTGCAAAGATGCTCTTACTTTGCCTTTGCCTTCATCAAACATCTTTGCAAGATGAGTCTCTGTCAGTTTATATTTTGGGTCAAGAGCTCTGACAAATCCTTGGAAACCTTGGTCTTCCACTGTGGACAGAGGCTGAAGATCCTTTGCAATTATCTCTCCCAGGCATCTTGTGAGTGCTGTTTCTCTCGGGGAATCATCTTCAAACGATACAAAATCACGGGGCAAAACAAATGATGGGGCTATTCTGCACTTAATGCTTAATCATATTTAGATTCAACTATGTATGTAGTCTCCAAATAGCCTACAATAAAGGGATACAAACACTTGCTGAATTACAATACTGGGTGACTCAAATTGAAATTGCCAGTAAAATATTTAATTAAATAAATAAATGCCACAATAATTGCACAAGTTTGTCAGTATCTACATTTTAAAATATTCATTGAACAGTTAAAGCAAATTAGACTGTTTGTGAATATTAACAGATATATTTTTCAGATAATATGATATTTTTTTTATCTTTTCTGGTATATATTTTTCTAAGTTCACCATGGCTGTTTTGTCGCAATTGCTCTGTATAATTTAATGCCATCTAGTCTATGTAATTCACTTTAAATGATCAATTCTTTAGGAAATCTTACCTGAATAAATCTAGGCTTTTTTACGTATGTGAGATTATCTCAGTGATATTCATATTATTACTCCAAGCTGAACTCATGCAGTTATTTGTTTAAGTATGTATTTATTTAGTTACTTATTTCATAAGCATATTTATTAATTTGAACAACTCCAACAGCAACAGTGCTTAGCGCCGCTTAAAGCTCCACACTTTTTTTCCCTCTGTACCTGGATAGTGCCTGCCTGCAGCACCGAAGGACTCCGCCAGAGACGTCTGTCTTGCCCTACCAGCAGCACCTGACACTGCGCTCTCCTCCTCTGTCCGTCTCACCAGAAATGCCTCGTAGTCTGTGTTGTGGTTTAACCTGAGGTGTTTCACAAGGTTGGTTGTGTTGCCACAACTCCTTACTTTTTTCCACAGATATCGCAAACCGCGTCTTGGCTGTCTGTGGAGCTGAAATAACTCCATACATGACTGCGTTTCCGTTGAGCCATAGTGTCTACAGCCTGAGACTGAGCGACTGACTGACTGAGCAGTGTGCCGCTGCGCTTCCCACCAATCGCGTGTCATTTAGACAAAATCTCAATAGTTTAGTTACTTTCCACTGTGTTCCTGTTAATGATATACATTACCTCAAATGACTGAAGTATCAAAAGTATCGATATTTTGATTTGAGAATCGATTTTAGAGCATACAAATCTGGTATCGGAGGTATCGATATTTCAGTATCGATCCGCACATCACTACTTACTGGTACCGTCACAAACGCTCATGCGGTCAGAGTGTGCACATAAAAGGGTGGAGTCGGTGCAGTGGGACTGTTTTCTCACCGGAGGGGATCAGATCTTGACTTCATTCGCTAGGAATCCAAGGTGAGATTTCCAGGGAATTACGCAGCGCCACACTACGCAGGAAATGGTTTTAGCCAAATTGTGGTTTGAAATCAGATCCCTTTCTAATTCCGTAATCTGATTTTCTTTCGGTAACATCCAGAAACGAAATCTAGTTAAGGTGCCGTCATGGAGCGTACCGCATTGGCCCCGTCGCGTGTCCATATCTCACCAAGAGCAGCGCGTACAAGCGAGTGGCTCCGGAGCGCCCTGGCCCATCACTACTGTCCCGATCCCGGCGTGGATAACGAAATCGTCGTCCTGGCCACTGGAATAGATCAATACTTGCAGGAGGTCTTCCATCACCTGGCCTACTCCAACCGGAACGATACGGTGTCGGTGGAGGATTTCACAGCGCTGTGCAGCGTGCTGAGACTCACCGGAGCAGAGAAAGACAAGAGGACGATAAAAGAAGGAACCAGAGATGGAGAATAAGACGAGGAAGATGAAGAGTTTCGTGATGAATGTTCTGAGCTGCCCTGCCAGCTGTCCTTTAAAGACTTCCACTCGCAGCTCTGTGGGTATTTCCGTGTGCTCAGTGCGCGTCGAGGCACCGGGGAGTGTGCCTGGCGTCTGCCCGTTACTGAGGACGCAGAGCTAGTGGAGCGACAGATCCGGCTCCGGTGGCCGCGTGTCAGACGGAGAAAATGTGTGAATTTTGATCTGACGAGGGATCAGAACGGATCTGTTAATAGATCCACTAAAGGTCCTACCGCAGAGGAGCGAGACTCAGGTACTGTTCTTCGGAACGCGTGCCCGTCCTTCAAGAATTCAGTGGCTGAGAGAAAAGAAGGGTGGTGACTATTATCATACTAGAAAAACGGCGTTTTTTACGCGCGTGGTGATGTGCACAAACGTGCGTATTTTACGCGCGTTTTGATGCACAAAACGGCGTTTTTTACGCGCGTTCTTGGAGGAAATCATTACGGCGTAAAAAGCAGCGTTCTTTGTGCGCATTACGGCGTAAAAAACGCAAAATCTGAAAAAACGTCGTTTTTTACGTCGTAATGAAGTGGAAACGGGACTGAATGTGGCGTATTTCTGACAGAGATGGCTGGCCATACTCACTCCAATACAAAGATTTTCTGAGAGAAGCAGAACGGACCCCTGTTTTAAGCTCGCAAGTGTCTGCAAAATATTTTCTGTAGAAACACCGAAATCCCACCAAATCGTTCAGGAAGTCCTTACAGCGATGATGGTCTGTGTTTTTTTCTGACAGGAGCTACAGTTCTCTCAGCATAAGCCCGAATGTGAGAGCAGTGCAGAGGCAGACAATGACCCTTTTTCTCCACGTTTCTGTCTGCCTCTGTCTACCTGGGGGGCCCCTATCATCAATGGCAACCACCTCAAGTAACCTCTGAGTCTCAGTACTTTACTGAGCACTCCTCTCCCACACTCCCACACACACAAACACGCATATGTAGCTTCATGTGATTACAGATACCCACACACACACACACACACACAAACACCAACACACAGGTAACTTTATCAGTTACACACACACACACACACACACACACACACACACACACACAGGTAACATACATCATAAGATCATCACTGTCCTCTCGCTTAACTCAGTGTTTCTCAATTCCTTGGGCCCCCCTTACCTGCATGTTTTAGATGTTTCCTGCTCCAACACACCTGATTCAAATGATCAGCTCATCATCAAGCTCTGCAGTGGCTTGATAACGAACCACTTTTCTTACTTACTATTACTGGTGAGTTTGAAATGTTAATAATGTAATGAGTAATGTTGGCCTGTTGGCATTAGCCACAATGCTAACAATTGACAACGCTGTCAATGCTAACAGTGGCTAATGCTAACATGAGGTCCTATGTACTTGTTGGTGCGTACAGGTTTGACTTTTGATATCAGGCTGTTGTGCTAATATGCTAATGATTAGCATGCTAATCATTAGCATATTAGCACAACAGCATGCTAACACGCTAACACATGCTAACACGATAACCTATGGTAAAATGATTCTTAAATGCATTCTAATGGAGTTTGAGATCTTTTTATAGTGTTATTTGACATGCTAATGTTAGCTTAGTGTTAGCTTCATCCCTTGCATGGAGTTTTCTAAGTGGATTGTTTGGTCTATGCAGGCCAGGTGCCCTGCTGTTAGATCAAATCCCTGATGACCAGCTACAAAACAAGGCCAGGAGCCCGAGGATGACCTTCACTGGTCTGGTAGGAGGCTCTGCCTCTGTCTACTCTCCCACCTCCTTGAACTGAGCATTGTCAATATATCACTTCCAAACCTCTGGACTATGTGCGCTTCCCAACCATTACCCCTCAAACCCATAACTTATTGACTCTGAGCTCATTTATTTGATCATTCCTTTGATCGGGGACTGAATAGCCAGACCACTGTATTGGTTGATGGCAGTTTGTCCAACTGACTTGTCGTGTTGTTCCTGTATCTGAATTATTGCTGAACTGTGCACGTTGAATAATGTCAAACCGGTCATAACTGCAGTGCTGTAAATATTTGGGCTTTATTTTGATTTTGTACACCCTTTATATTTATTTAATATATTACCACACTCAAACTGATATGCTGGTTCATTGTCTTTATTTACTGCACCTGCCCTCCAGTAGCTGCACCTAGTTTCTCCTGATATTTGCTCACTAGCCATTTCAAACCTTCTCTGTAATAATACTGTAATGACCTTGTATTAAGCTCAATACATGCTACACACAGGTAACTTTATCAGTTACACACACACACACACACACACACACACACACACCCTCAATGTCAGCACAAACTGACATTGTTTTTTGTTGTAGGTGTGCTTCTTGTATATAATATCATAATGTTACTAGTATTAATTGTTTGAAATCTCTGAACAATCTCATCATAATGTACACACTCCGGGAGTAGCCCCCGTGGCCCTTCCAAAATTTCCCCAGAGGAAATTGTCTAGTTGTAATTGAAATTGTGTTCTTAGAGTTCTATTTGTTTGCTTAATTTGTAATATGGAACGCTATTGTCAATTACCCAGGTGCCTAATGCAACCACACTTAACAAGATATGCACACTTATCTATGACACTCTCAACTAAACACTGTGCTGCTCAGCACACATACACATACTGGTCACCATTGTGGATGGCAGTTCACTAGCAAACACCACACCAATAAGATACAGATTTATAATGGTTTAGTGCACATTATGGATGGAGAAGAGCATAGC
Organism: Chaetodon trifasciatus; assembly: GCA_037975065.1. NCBI lineage: Eukaryota > Metazoa > Chordata > Actinopteri > Chaetodontiformes > Chaetodontidae > Chaetodon > Chaetodon trifasciatus. The sequence goes on from JBBMOE010000041.1 coordinate 1,972,270, forward strand.
AGATGAATGATAATGAAGGGAAGGCAGGGTATAGGGAAGGAGTGATCAGATGAGAGAGGGATGAAGGGGCGAGGGGTAAGGGATAGAGGTTGAGGGATGAGGGGTGAGGAATGGAGGGATGAGGGTCAAGGGATGAGGGATGACGGGATGAAGGGATTAAGGTAGAGGGATGAAGGGGAGGAGAAATGAGGGTCGAGAGATGAAAGGATGAGGAGCGAGGGATTGAGGGGTGATGATAGAGTTATGACGGAGTTGGGGGTGGATGAATGGATGGAGTGTGACAAAGGGTTAGCGCAAACTGCCAACATAGTGAGGGGATGGAACCGGGGCAGTTGAGGCTCAGGATTGGGGAGCTGCCTCTTTGGATGGTCTCAGATTTCAGTAAAACCCCCTAGTGGTTCTTGTATTCAAGTGAGAGACAAGGGAGAAAGACAGAAAAATGGGGATTTGGTGGGGAGGGATGAGAAGACAGAATCGAAGGGGAAATTAATGAAACAGGTTACCTTAAATACTTGTGCAGAAGGGGGGTGTGTTTGGGACGTGGTCTGTGTTCTTGAAGCTAGTTATTAAACTTACTTTCACCAACAAAGACCACTGCAATATGGTACAGAGTTATAATGGTTTAATTGCTATTATGGATGGAGGATGAGGGTCATGGGATGAAAGGCAGGATTTAGGAGAGGACAGATGAGGGGTGAGGGATGGAGGGATGTGGGGATGTGGGGATGAAGGGATTAGGGTTGATGGATGAAGGGGAGGACAGATACATGTTGAGGGATGAAGGGATGAAGAGTTAGGGATGAAGGAGTAAGAGATGCAGGGATGACGAAGAAGAAGAAGAAGAAGAAGAAGAAGAAGTAGACATCCTTTATTAGTCACACACACAACATGCAGAGTTAGGGAGGGAAACTGTACATGCCATGCTTCTTGTGAAATTCTTCTCCACATTTGACCCATCCTTGGTCAGTCCTTCCTCCGTGGCAGACCAGGAGCGGTGGGCTGCCAGCCGACCAGCGCCCGGGGACCCATTTTCTTTTGTCATCATTGGTCAGGTGGTGATCTTCTTGCATGTTTTTAGTGTTTTTTTTTTTTTTTTTTCTTAAGGAGGAAAGCCATTTGAACACAGGGAGAACATGCAAAGCATGGTGGAGGACACGCCCTCAGCGCCCACAGCGGGAATCGAACCCGAGACCTTCTAGCTGTGAGGGGACAGTGTTTCCACCATGTCACCGTGCAATGATAGAGAGATGCTGGAGTAGGGGATGGATGGATGGATGAGTGTGATGATGGACTAGCAGAAGCTGCCAGTGTAGAGACAGGATGGAACCGGGGGAGTTGAGGCTCAGGGTGGGGGAGCCACCTATTTGAATGTTCTCGGATTTCAGTAAAAGCCCTAAAGGAATTTCAAGAGAGAAGCTGCTCATTGGCATTTCTTATGTCTGTCAGATTATGGATGATGAACTATTGTAGTTGGAGTAAATAGCAATGTTCTTCTTGTACCATTCGTGCCCCCAAAAAATGACTGCTGTGATGAGTGGGTACGATTAGCATATGGGTGAAGGAGGAGGGGGTAAGAGTTTTGAATTTGGGTGGTCATTGAGAACCACCCACTGCTGTAGTAGTCACCGAAGCTGACAGAAAGGGCTGCATCTGTAAACAGATGGATGTTTTCTGGTTTGGTGGTGTTGTTTGTAATGAAAGGAAGATCTGTGGGGATAGGAACAGGTGTTATGAGCTTTTTAGCTTTGTCTTGAATGCGTCATCAACCGTGATGTGGCCTTGGAAAGATGGAACAGAGCAGGCAATGGAAAGAAGGTGTCGTAAAAGTGTTGACCTTCAGGGATTATGCAGATAACGTGGTTGATGGCCCAGCAGTGAGGGAGAAAGAAATGTGAAAATGAGTAAGGGAATATATTTGTTAATTATTATGGATAATTTATTATAATTAATGAATTTGTTATTATCATTATTATTGCTTGCTTGATAGATTTTTTTCCGGTAGGCGGCAATGGTGGATTAATACAGAGTTGAGGATGATGCTGAGAATTCTAAGGCAGAGACTTTCCGTTTGTCTGAGGAGAGGGGAACTTGATGGTGGCATAACAATGAGAAGTCATTTTGGACATGGATGATGTAGGGCAGTTTATAGTTGTCAAGATCCATGGCAGTGCATGGCGAGGTAGCCTGTGGGGGGGGGGGCATCTTCTGCTACAGAAGATGGCAGAGATTTGTTTATTTGTGGCTGAGAGGCAGTGAGTCACTGAGAGAAGTGGTGAGACTGCATGCTGTAGCTGCATGAATTGGTGTTCAGCACAGGTCACGATTCAGCAAAAAGTCAGCTGCAAAACACGACAGTAGAGCTCATGATCTAGTGTTCCACAGTAAATTCCATGGTTGAAGTTACTGTGGGCGTCCTGCAGCTTTGAATGCAAAGATAATGTGGTATGTATAAAATCTCTTACCACTGAGCCACGCTGGTCAGTCAAATAATATAGAACCTATATTATATTGTTTTTCTTGCACACATACATAATATAATATACATTTAGAGCCTGCAATTGTGAGAAATATTGTTATTATCCCAGAATCCTTGATTTGAGGTGCTGGAGCTTTAAATGACACTCTAAAGGGGCATACCAGCGTATTCAGAATTTTATTGCTATTCAGAGTGTCATTCATGATTGAAATTGACTGTGATTGGCTCGATCTTTGCACATGGGAAGAGAAGGAGGACCTTGGTTTGACTCTATACTGACTTCTCTGGTTGCTAAGCTTCGTGTGCCAGACTGTGATTAGCCAAATGAGGTGTCATTTGGAGCCTGATACTCCAAAGAGTAACTAGGAAGAAACAGGAAAAACACGGAAGATGAGCGGAAGACAAGCACATCGCTTGCTAACTGGAAAGGAGATAACATCTTTCTGTGGATTACCATCTTGTTTGGACCAGATATCTTAATTGCAGTGGATTGTCTGAGCCTTGGCGGGTGTTGCCAGACTGTTTGTGTTATCAATCTGTGTATCATCGATATCAGCGATGTGTCAATTTTAAACACAGTTGTTTGTCTGCTGTTGGTGTTTATTGTGCTTCCTGTTGAGATTGTATCTTGAAGTAGCTTGTGTAGCAGAGAGAATCTCAGGCCAGAGGCTGCAGACTGCAGCCTCTCCAAAAGTAGGTCAACTCCTCCCCTTTCCTAACCCCCTAATTGGGCAAGGCTATTTAACACACCTGTGGCATGAAGGCTGCCTCTCTCCCTTGGTCTGTGCCTGATGGCTGCCACATGGTCATGTCTCTGAGGTAGGTAATGTGGCTTGGAGGTCATTTTAGTCGTTTTAGCCGGTTTTTAATTTGTAGTGGCCTTTATTTTAACAGAGCTACATTGTCTGTCAATTGGTTCCCTGCTTGTCCTGCATTGATGGCTTGGTCGTCTTGGTGTCCATGAACATTGATTTGAGGTTTGTTAACTTTCCCAAACAACCCTGTTTCACTTCCCCATGCCACAAAAATGTGTTAACATTGTATTTACCCTTTTTGTAGTGGTGAATTGTGCAGAACTGGTTGAAGGACATCAGGGCAATTGTTGTACCTGCCAAGACACAATCGGCTGCTGTTTTGTTTTGTTTTGTTTTGTTTTGTTTTGTTTTGGTTTAGTTTTGTATTTAGTTGTCTCTGTTTTGTCTTAGCTTTGTTTTGTCTTAGTTTAGTTTTGTCTATTGTTTTATTTCTAGGTTACTTTGAGTTAGTCAACTTTTAATCCTTGCATTTTATTGAACCTGTTATTAAAAACAATACTCTTTTAGCTGAACCAACTGGTTTAATACAGTTTTACCTGTTTTCTTTGTTTAACATTTTCTTTCTTTACAGTGTAGTGGTTACTGGCTAGCGGTGGAGGCTAGGCACTCTGGGTGGTTCCCTGCACCTTTGTTTTGTTGTAGTGATAAGGGCACTGGGACACACTTTTCTGCACCTGTTTGCCGTGTGGTTGCTGTGAGTTCACGAGTGGTGGGTAAGTGCACTCATGGGACACATCCTATGGTAGTTTGCCTCCCCCTTGCTAGCTTCCACTCACTCCCCTTCCCCCTTTTTGATAATTTTAATACAATTAATAAATAAATCTTGATTTACTTTGGAACCACGTCTCTGCCTGTAGTGTTTGAACCTGTGTGTGCCTTATTGCTTAGCATTGGGTAAAACTCCTTGGGTGAAAGTCCCTAGGTGGCGTTGTCTGGCTTACAATTGGTGTCATTTTGTTAACTCTTTGATAATATAACACCAATACCCCCCACTACGTTGCCACATTCGCATCAAACGATTCGTGGAAATCTAAGCTTTCTAATGGTGTAGTAGACAGAATGAGATGAGATATAACTTGTATGGAAACACACCAGACTCACAAGCTATGAACTTCAGTCTAAGCATGGCATTACATGAATAGCCGATGGCACACTGGGTCATCAGTCGGTGTAATGACGTAAAGGGTGTTACAGACAACATCAGTAATAGCGCAAATAAATAAAAAGAGATGTAGAAGAGAATAAAAAAACTAAAATATAAGCTATGTATATGTACATTCTTTGTGAGAAGAGGGTATAAAATGGCAAGGTATGGATAATTATTTTATTTTATTTTTTATTTTTTTATACTGTTGCGCAGTACTCTATACTCTATAGTATGGAGTAGCATGGTGCAAATATAAATGTGAATGTAGCATTTGTGTATATGGACAAGAAGAAAATGAATGACAAGAAATGTTTGGATGGTGAGCTGTCAGAATGCTAAGAGGTTTGGTTGAAGTGAGGTGGCCGAGGAAGATGGGATATGGAAGGTAGAGGGAGGAGAGGAGGGAAGGGTGGTGGGATGGAGGGATGCATGTGCTCATGGTTTTGTGAAGTTTGGGAGAAAAGGGGGAGAGGATGAGACAGCTTTGAAATGAGGAGAGGTGGAAGGCTGGGCTTCTTTGGCTGCGGGATGCCACGCAGGGAGCCCGGAAGTGCTCCAGATGCTCATGCTTTGCTCCGTCAGTGGTTTGAAAGGTTTGTTTTTCTTTTCAGAGCAGTGAAGAGGGTGAGGGGTGAGGGGTGAGGGGTGAGGGTTGAGGAGTGAGGAGTGAGGGATGAAGGTTGATGGGTGAAGGTTGATGGGTGAAAGGTGGGGGATGAAGGTTGGGGAGTGAGGAGTGAAGGTAGAGGGATGAGGGGTTGGAAGGAGGGATGAATAGATGAAGGGAGACTGTCGGAGATAGTTCTTCGAGTGAGTTACTATCAAATCAGATATGTTTGAAGCTAGATGGCAATTGTGTGTTCAAATGCGCACCCCAGTGGTTTCATCTTTCACTGAGGAGACTGGACCTCGAATGGGTCAGAGTCATTTAGAGCCAAGGACGGGATATTACTCTGGAGTCTCTGGTAGGTGAGGGACCGATGACTTGTCGGAAGCTGAAGGCTGAGAGCGTCAGGAGATATGGTTTGCTGAGCGCAACTGTGTGCACTGGTGGAGATCGACGTTAGGAGATTGAGAGGACTTTGGGTGTCTGCTGATCTTTGAATAGATCGCTGTCTGGAGGAATATGAATATGAGCTTGTGGTCCATGGTGTAAGGAGAGCAATTTGCTGCAATGCTTGTTTGTCACATGTCATGCAAAGACAGAGTCGAAGGGGATATGAATGATAAATACTTGTGCAGAAGTGGGATGTATTCAGGGCGTGGTTTGTGTTCTTGAACTAAGTTATTAAACTTCATTAGAAGAGAGACCTGGCCCATCTTCATCCATTTCAATTTTTTTTTTTCCAGCTACTTTCACTGACCTCTGAAGTGTGACAGGTAAATGTGACACCACATTGCACAAGCCTGAAACACAGCCACCACAAATACTCTCATACACAGAACAACAATAACAGTGATGGGAACAAAGAGGGAAAACAAGAGATCTATATGTCTATCAGTGTGGATAATGACAATGATATACACTCTCCAAAGCAGGAGTTATACCTGCCTGCCTTTCAGGATATCCTTCAGAATCAGACTTTGAAAGATGACAGAACATATCCAACACAAAAAATACTGCACACTCATTTTTTGTGTGATTTTGGAGGAGTACTGATACTGATACTGATACAGGGCACTCATATGAACATACTTTGAAAAAGTATGAGAAGGCCCACAAAGAGAGGAAGAGGCAAAACATGTATAAAAAAAACGTATTTCATCATATTTAGAGGACACAAGCATCACAGGCATTAACAGAAATAATATGACTAAGTTTTGTGATGGTCATATGCATTTTTGAAATAAGCACAAAAAACTTTTTTTGTTGATCAGTGTGTGACTCGTAGCAAAATGTGTGGTCTACAATCACTTCTATGAGGTAACTGAGCCTTTTCTGAAATACATAGTGAACCTGTTATTTTATCTGTTACTGAAAACTTGCAATGTTTGTCCTGATTGATGCCGAGGATGGCTGTTCACTGTGGTTTGTGTAATTGGTCTCAACTTCATAATGAAGTTGTGAATTATTTGTTTAAAGGAGCATCCCATGAGGCCAACACACAGTAGCCACTTGGTCATACACTAATTAGCTGTGTGAAGCCAGGTTGTAGCCAGCCCTGTTCCCCGAGGCCTGTTTACCACTGTAGAGGTTGTACACTGGGGAGGTCACAGAAGAGGACCTAATGACACCGATTACAGTAAGCTTGCATCATCTCTGGCTTGTTGTTGTTATTACAATGACAGCATCTAAATACTTTAAGTCAAGATGGGTTGTTACATAACTTGTATTTCATCATTATAAATGGAAATGTCCTGAGATGCCGTTACTGTTACTATCACATTATGTGTGACTTTTTCAAGAAGAAGAACGTACTTTTTATTATCACATTACATTACATATACATGCACCACACACCCAGCTTTTTGTGAAATTAATTCTCTGCTTTTGACCCATCCTCGGTCTGTCAATCCTCCGCGGCAGACCAGGAGCGGTGGGCTGCCAGCCGACAGCGGCACCCAGGGACCCATCCTTGTCGCCACCATTTGCATGTTTTTAGCAGGGGTTATTTAAGGAGGAAACCCCAGGTGAACACGGGGAGAACATGCAAACTCCACACAGAAAGGCCCCCCTTTTTTTTTTTTTTATTTCCTCAAGCAGCAGGCACCGAAGGCTTGGTGGAGGACATGCCACCAGTGCCCACAGCGGGATTCGAACCGGGGACCTTCTTGCTGTGAGACGACAGTGCCACCGTGCTACCCAAGATTCAAAAGTTCTTTACATTTGTGTGCACTGATTAATCGTGGTATGAATTACACAGCGATTAAATTAAATCACTATCATTATACAAGAGGTTTGCACAATGATGTGAAATTGTCCAACATTTTAGCAAATGTTGCAGAGTGATAAGCTGTTTTCTACCAGCATTCTTCTTTTGCCCTATTTGCAGCAACAGTCTTGGTTTTGCTGTAATAATTTTGTTATTTTCTTCATTGCTCCAGTAGAACTGCTTGTTCCTCTTGACTGAAGAGGCGGCACGTGATCAGTCCATTTTGTGTAGAAGAGGAGACATCAAGTGCCACTTGTTATGCTAACAGACAGAGGCTGATGAAGAAAACCTGGTTTAACAAAGAGTTGATACTGTTGTGATTCTCTTTATCTCTGACTAGGAGTTTTGTGTTAAACATAAAACATAAAAGCATAAAACATATGTAAAACAAAAACAATGATGAAATAATAGTCATAATAATAATAATAATAACACCATGCAGTTTTTCTGATGAGCATAATTACTGAATTACTTTTAGTGGAAATCTGTTAAATGCTTTTGTATGATTATGTGTATAGGAGAAAAGACAATGACAATAATAATAATACATGTATTGAATAATAAATAATAGTTAATAATAAGGGAAGAGTGAAAATAACTAATTAACAGTTTGTAACTGATAATTTGAAATGTTGGTTATTGTGGTATGGGGATCCTAGCATGGCTTGATAGCCATCTGTTCTGTATGTGGAAGTGTATGAGGTAAATGTAGGCCAGCTGAAAGCTGATTATGGTAGCTAATGAAGTGTTGCTGACATTAGCTAACTGCAATTAGAATCTAACTAGGTATTATTTAAGCAATAAATCACGACAGGCCGTGATATATGCTCATTATACCACAGCTAAGGGGTGTTCTTCGGCCCGACGCGTAACCATTATAAAACAGTTACCAATAATGGCAATATGAAAGAGGAATACACAATAATTTTCATGTAGTTTTTAATTAAACAGAAATACATATTATCTAATAAAATAGCCCGGCTGAGAAAAAAATAGTCCCACCTCTCCGTACGTTAGCTCTACATGTCGTCTATTCCTCGCCTTTTTTCGGGAGAAAGTCACTGCTCAATCAACTCTACCATTGTTAACCCTATCTGGAGGTGAAAGTTAACCTTAAACGTGTGAATTCAACTAATTTAGTCTATTTGTTAACATTGTCAAAACACCGCAGCAACTTTTTGCTACCTACTGTAACAGTTTGTTGTCATGGATACATTGTTGCTTCTCTGACAATCAGCCCCGTAACGTAAACATGCGAGGCCCCCCCGCATTTAACTATGAGTGAGTGGTACGGAAGAATCCACCCAAAACCTCAATGGATGAGAGTTTTTCTCATAGTTTTAGCTTTGAGTGATTACTGGCTTTATTAAGCCGACTATATGTGACATCGAGGCAGGCACTTGGAGACACAGCAGCGGCATCTGAATATCATGACTTTAAAGCACCAAATTACTTGCCTTAATGAATTTAGTTAGTAAATAATGTGAAAATGTTTCACAAAGCATTTTTTTATGTTCAGCCGTCAATCTTGTTTTGAACACAAATTTACTTTTCTGTCCTTCATTCCTTTCTTCACGAAACACCGTAAGAGCTACAGGAAGGATAAACACAACACAATAAATAATAAACATAAATAAGCTCTTACAAGTATACAAATATCACCTTTTAACAACTTTTACCATACATATGCAAAAATTAGCCATAATAATGGTGACATTTAGCACATTTAGCACTCCTTTCTCAAAAACATGCCAAAACATAAAGTTAACAGTACCAGATAAACATTTAAAAAGAAGCTGACATTTGCTGGACTACTACGGCAACAATATACAACAACGTTTCATAGTTAGCTAAGTTAAATTCACGTCTCAGAAAACTGTCAAAAAACAAATAAAATAACAAGATACCTTGTTCCCATTCCAGCTAGGCACTTATAATTTTTATACATCTCCTTTGCATTGGACAGCAACACTGTGTAATCCGTTTTTTATTGTCCTTCTTCTTCTTTTTGACGTTTTTTTTGGCAGGTGGCAACCAATGTTAAGGAGCATAACCACCACCTACTGTGTTGGAGTGTGGACCAGAGTTATCTATCTACCCCCAAAACATAAACAAAATATATATAAAAAAAAAACAAACTCAACTTGACTAAATCCTTCTAATTAACTCAGTATCATTTAAAAACTTGAAAAGACCTCCTACACCAACTGTTAATACATTCTTAATACAGCTCCTCCTGTGCAGTCCTGACTTCTCTCTTTAATACTTCACGTTCATGTGAACATTTTGATGATAGGATGTTTCCCTATCAGGTGCAGTGTCTTGTTTATTCCAGCATGTCCTACCCTCAGTCTGGTTAAGATCCTCTCCTCTTTGGTGGTTCTATTGGTTGGTCTTACTTTGCCAACTACTGACTGGACTACATACAGGTGTCTTCCTGTAATAGCTGTATCCCATTTGTGCTGCCATTCCCTCATGATTTTCTCCTTAATTAAACATTTTGCTTCTGCCTTGCTCAATGTGATTTCCATGATCTTGTTCATTTTAAGTGACTCTTTAGCTAATGTATCCACTAATGCATTACCCACAACTCCTCTGTGAGCCTGAACCCACATTAATGTCACCCCAATGTTCATATTTTTAATCCTGTGCAAAGTTTCAAAAATTTCATAAATAATATCCTGCCTACCGTCTGATATAGATGACTGCAATGACATTAGTACTGAACATGAATCAGAGCAAAGAACAACCTCTCTGATTTGTGACTCTTCTACCCACTGTAATGCTGATGCTATTGCCAACATCTCAAATATGTAGACAGACAAATGATGGGACACTAAAAGCAAACCTAATTCTCCCTGTATCAGGATCCTTAGATCCATCTGTAAACACAGGCACAGCTGATTGGTACACTGTATTCAGCCTATCCTCAACTAACTGAGCAATATTACCAGATTCTTTCTGCTCCTGAAGCATAGATAAATCAACTGAAACTACAGGAAACAACGAGGGTGGTGTTACAGATAATGGTACTGTAGGTGAGTATCTTAACTGATCTAATGCCAAGCAAAACACTCGCGCTTGGCCCTTTCACTCTCCCAACAGGGAAGAAGCACCTTTGTTGTTGAAGATTAGCCCAGTAGTTCATCATTAGCTGCTTTCGTCTAAGATGCAGTGGAATTTCTCCCATCTCAACCTGAAGAGCAGACAAAGGAGTTGATCTGAAAGTCCCGCAACACAACCTCAAGGCTTGAGACTGAACCACCTCTAACTTTTTCAGTGAGGACTTAGATGCTGAACAATATGCAGCACTCCTATAATCTAATACTGACCTGATCAGTGCAACATAAATCATTTTCTAAGCTGACCTACTTGCTCCCCATTCTGATCCTGTTAAACATCTCATTACATTCAGTATTTTTTTTACACTTAGTATGCACCTTATTAATATGCTCGTTCCATGTTAACTTTTCATCGAACCACACACCCAAAAATCTAAAATCTTTCACTCGTTCTATTATTTGGCCATACATCTTTAGCTGAGGATCACCACCCCTCCTTCTTGTAAATATTACTGCTTTGGTTTTCCCCACAGAAAACTTGAATCCCCAAGAATAGGACCATTTTTCCACTACATTGACTGCTTCTTGTATTTTCTTTCCAATATATTCAACATTCTTCCCCCTTTTCCATAATGCCCCATCATCTGCAAACAATGACCGCCCAATATCAACCTGAACTTGGGAAAAAAACATCATTTATCATAATGGAGAACAGTAAAGGACTGATAACATTGAGGAGTACCATTATCGACCTTATATTTCTGTGACGTAGCTGCTCCAATTCTAATCTGAATAGATCGGTCAAATAAAAACTCCTTAACACAATTATATACCCTACCTGTTATTCCCATCATATTTAATTTGAGAATTACTCCCTCCTTCCGTACCATTTCATACGCCTTTTCTACATCGAAAATCACTGCCATTACAGATTCTTTATTCACTTGTGCTTTCTTTATCTCTGTTTCAAGACACAAAACAGGGTCCATGGTCCCTCTACCCCTCCTAAACCCACTCTGAGAAGCAGACAGGAGTCCTCTGCTTTCCATATAAAATGTCAGTCTATCTGTGACCATTCTCTCCATTAACTTCCCCATATGTGACATTAGAGCTATAGGTCTATAGTTCATAGGACTTGACGGATCCTTTCTTGGCTTCCTGATGGGAATAATCACTGCCTCTTTCCAACTACTTGGTAATTTCCCTATTTCCCACACTTCATTATATATACCTAGCAGCTTCATGGATGCTAAGACCCCTAAGTGCTTTAGCATTATATAGCAAATCTCATCCCCACCAGTAGCCCAGATCTAGCTAGTACTCTCCTCATTTCAGCCAAAGTAAATGGAGCATCCATTACACTGTCTGTATCCTCCCTTCTTTCCAAAATCCCAGGATGTGCTGCACTTGTCCTTGCTCTTCCTCTCCTGCCCTCCTCAGACAAATTATCAGAGCTTTGGATCTTAATGAGGGCCCTAGCTATCATTTCAGCCTTCTCTTCCTCAGACTCTGCCGCTTCCTCCTCCAGCTTCAACACTGGATACTGCCATTCTCTCCTGACACCTCTCATGCTTCCAATCATGCCCCAAACATCCCCCACAGGAGTTGATCTACTAATTTTATTACAAAAAATCTGCCAACTTTGCCTTTTCGCTTTACGCACAGTTCTCCTAACAACTGCTTGAGCTTGCTTATATTTAATTAAGTTCTGGAAATTATGTGTTCTCTTTAAAACCTTTAAAGCTTTATTCCTTTCTTTCAATACCGTACTACACTCATCTGTCCACCAGGGCACAGCCTTTCTCTTCATTGTCCCTTTACTTCTAAAAATTGTCTGGTTAGCTACTTTTGTCAGTATTGCTCTAAACTTTCTATCAATCACCTCCACCTCCTCATTTAAATCTGTTTTAGTCATTTCTCTCTCACACATATATTCAAACTGCCCCCATTTTGTACTATTAAATATCCATTTCCCCCAAAATTTCCCTTGCCTTACCTTCCTTTGGAGTAATACACTACACAACACTGGAAAATGATCACTCCCTACTGTTGTGTTATCTGCCACTTCCCACTCACATATTCCTGCTAAATTCCTAGACATCAGAGTTAATCTAGTGCCGAAGTGTTCCCTGTACGCACATCTATCCTGGTCCCTCTACCATCATTGACACAAACCATGCCCTTTTCTTCCAGCAGTTCTTCAGTTACCACCCCATTAGCATCTGTTCTTGCTTTCTGCAGCTTTTACTCCATAACATTAGACCTAGATTGTATTTACATTAATTTCTGCAGCTTCTAGCCTACTCCATAACATTAGACTTAGATTTTATTTACATTCATTTCTGCAGTTTTTCAGACTTAGATTTTATTTACATTAATTTCAATATTTCTGTGGATTGTGCATCCACTCAAAAACTGTGCAGCATCAGGTATACCACCTCTACTTTCAGGTGGAGCAGGTGTGTAGTGTGTGTGTATGTGTTTGTGTGGCGAGGATGTTGCCCCACTTTCTGCGGTCTTCTTGATTTGGTCTCCAGTAGCTCTGTAGACACGTTTCACATTTGTGACCACTCACAGTCATGATCTGTCTGGTGTTGTCAGGGGTCAGAGAGAATCCACACGCAGAAACACCAGCCAGAGAAGATATATGGCAGAAACAGCAAGTTTACTGGGTCTTTTAAGCAGGGCAAAATACCGTTCGTAGCAAGGGTCAAAACCAGAAAGCAGGTTGATCAGGCAGAGGTACAGAGTCGGCAGGCAAAAACACAAGTCAGGTAACAGGCACAGGTCAAAAATCCAAAAAGGCAGATCAGAAAAACAGGTGGGATACGAGGCATAGGCACTAACAATGATCTGGCAGAGAACAAAGGGACACTGACTGGTATAAATACTGAGGAACAAATGAGGAGATGAGAAGCAGGTGTGTGGTGGTAGAGCAGGCTGGACACAGATTGGCTGACAGTCAATGCAGGGGAGTGCAGTAGGATGTGGGCAGAGCACTGACGGGAAAAGCTGGCAGGGCTGAGTGGAGGATGAACAGAGGGGTGTGAGCAGGAGGGTGGGGCTAAGAAGCTCCACCAGAGTCCATGACAGGTGTCGAGGCCTGCATCAGGATTGTTTGGATTTAGGACTCGCTTTATGGCATTGAAGTCAGCATCTGTAATTGATGTGTCATGGACTGTAGTATCAAGTCTTTTCTTCCTCAACATTTTCACAACGCTGGTGAACACATTATTAGATGTAGTGAACTCTGTGTCTTTGAGGAGGCACCAGGAGAGGCTGAGTGGGGAGTCGTTGATGTGTCTGTTGAGTCCAGCGCGGAGACCGATGTAGCTGCTCAGTCCGTACAGTTCACCTTTACAGTTTCTGACAGTGCCGTAAAATTCTCTTAAAATGTCATTGAATTGTTGTTTAGACACTGTCTGAAAGTCCACCGCCACACCTTTATCTTGACACTAGTCTTCGAAGCACTTCACTGCCCACTTGGTCTGTTTAACCGTATTGGCCTCGCTTCTCTCCTTCTCCAGTTGGTCAACCTCTCCGGACGTCAGCTCCGCATGTCATCTTTTGCTCGGCTTTTTTTTTCGGAGACAGGCACCCCATTCATCCATCGTTAGCCCTCCCCAGAGATCAAAGTTGACCGTGAACATGTTTGAATGTTGTTAACGCCTTAAAAAAAATAAACATCAAAACCAGCTACTTTTTGCTGCGTATTGTAACAGTTGGTTGTTGTCATGGAAACATTGTTGCTTCCCTGAAGCGGAGTGATATGCTGTGACAAGGCATTTTAGAATAGTAGCTGTGGTATACACTCATTATATCACAGTTAACAGCCAGAAACTTTCGACTGTCTTTTTCAACAACGCTGAATAGGCCTGCATTAAAAAGGAGAGGTCATACCACAATCAGTGCCTTTACAGAAGGGTAATACCAGCTCTGAAAATCATAATCAATCAGGAAATCAATATGGCGGCTGCTGCTTGCTTGTGTATTGTGTTGTGTCTGAGGCTATTTCTAGTCCTTTCATTTTAGACCATCTGCTATAGAAGGTGCTTAGTAGTTCTTGTCCTCTCCAGAGATTTTGCTGCTCATTCTGAGGTAGGTGTTGCTCAAAGCACCAAACCAAGCTGTTATGCTGAAGGTAATGGCAGAACAATCAATTCCCAAACTCACACATTGCTGTCTATTGCTGAGGTTAAAGTCAATCCCTATATCATATAGCCTCTTTAGGAGCATAGCATAATCAACAGAATAAAACACATTTGTAAAATCTACAAAACGGGCAGCACAATATTCCCCTTTGTCAACAGCAGTTACATTATCGTTTGTAACAAAATTAATAGCACTGACAGTACAATGTTTACCTCTGAAACCAGATTGGCATGGACAGAATTTCTCAAGAGGAATGATTGGAGCTAATTTTAACTGATGATTCCACCACTGGGTTGCACCAGCTATGTGTAAGTTCAAATGCAGTCTTTGAAATTTTAAAGGTAATTTCTAACTTAGTACAAGTTTACGTACCTCTTACATTTTAAGGCTGGCACCAACTGAAATAGTTTCAACATAGGCATAAGTTATAACTTAAATCTTACACCCAGCTCTTAGTATGTGTAAAGTCCTCTGTAAAGTAGCAGTTGGCATGGGACATCGTTTTGAAAGGTGAGTTAATTTAGATGATGAGAAGGAAATTATGCTGGCTTTTTCATGTCTACAACACGTTCTCTGTGATAGTACAAACCTAGTCCTGTAACCCCAGTAATAGTGTACGTTATATTACCATATGTTGTAGTTGATGGTTTCACCAATGGATGTCATTGTTGTTTTGCACTAGCTGTAGATTAAGGTTGTACAGTTACTGCATTGTGCAGTCAAGTTGTATAGTTCTACTTTTCCCTGACTGGCCACAGGAAGTGAAAATGTCATTTCAGAGATAGTACTGTGGTTAGTTTGGACTCTGACACAGCTTTGGTATCAGACTAACAAGTTTAAACGTAACGTTTAGTGTGGACTTTGCACCTTAACTTAAGAAAGAGCTTCCATATAGCTGGTTCAACTGATGCTGATTCATTGATTGATTTGTTCAGCAAAGAAAGGGGCACAGAGTCTCTTAAGACTCCAACACTCCTGTCTTCAGAGTCATTAGAGGGTCATTAGAGTGTTAAGTGGTCTGCCTGTCTATTGTTGCAAATGCTACATTATACCATACATTGTTGGTTTGGATTTTATGAATATTACATTTTCAGGGCTATAACCTGTACAATAAATAAACTGGTGGTGTTTACAAAGGCAGTTAGTGAACCATAAGTAACAGAAACATCAAACACAGGAGCAGAGATTGAGAGTGGAGGATGTGGTTCAAACTCATACCATACGTTAATTTAGTGAATGTTTTGCAGGAATGTAGTGTGAGTCTAGTGTTCATAGGCAAAAGCTGAGGTCCTGCATGATGTGGGTGGAGGCAATCATGTTTAGAGAGATCTGATCTGTGGTAGAAGTTGGTGAAGTTGGCCAGTTGGTAGGTGAGCAGACTACTCAGGCATGGACAGAGTCAGAGGCTGGTTGCTGTGCAGTCAATAGACAAAAAGCTCAGCAAAGAACTATAAACAAATCATTCAGACCAGATTCAGAGTGACACAGGATGACGCAGAAGATGGAATTAAACAAAATTTGTCCAATTGTCATTTTCAGATGGTCACATAATATTTAAATAGATCCAGTGAAAAAACGAAAAATAAAGTTGCGTATTAGTATGAGTATTCTTCTAACATTCCAGTACTATTCTATTTTTCATTACTCTCTCTTCTCAAAACCTTGATGTCCACCACACTGTAGTCATTTCACAAGAATCTTCTGCTGCAACTTGTTGGAACTGTATAGTATGCATTTCAGATTAACAAAACTGAGAGATATTTTGGTTCACTGTTTTCTAACCGGCGCAGCAGGTAGTGCGCGTGCCTCACAGCAAGAAGGTCACTGGTTCGATCCCCGGGTCGGGCAGGGCCTTTCTGTGCGAAGTTTGCATGTTCTTCCCGTGCATGCGTGAGTTCTTTCCAGGCACTCCGGCTTCCTCCCACAGACCAAACACATGCTCATTAGGTTAATTGGTGACTCTAAATTGTCCCTAGGTGTGAATGTGAGAATGAATGGTTGTATGTATGTTGCCCTGCAGTCGGCTGGCGACCGGCTCAGGGTGTACCCCGCCTCTCGCCCACTGACAGCTGGGATAGGCTCCAGCCCCCCCCAACCCCGAAAGGGATAGTCGGGGGTATAGAAGATGAATGAATGAATGAATGAATGAATGTTTTCTAACAATTTAAAATTTGATCAATAAATTAATAGTATTAATATTTTGACAACAAATAGTACCTCATGCTGCAACTCCTTCTGGGGGACAAAGTTCATCATATTCTGTGAAAACATTTTGTTGGTCCCAAACCTTCATCACAGCAATGAATGAAAATGCTCATGTGTCCGTGATTGCTGTAAAAATAATATCCTGCATCATCATATATTATGGGGAGGTATATGACTTCGTCATTTTTTTATGATGTGTAATTTTTTTCGTTTTTTTTCAGCTTGGCTTGCCTTTTCCTCTGGTTTGATGTACAGTTTTGCAAAAATAAATAAATAATGGCACAATTTTGGCAGTAGTTAATACTTAAACACCTTAAATAATGTAACATTTAGACCAGAACATTGGTGAAATCAAAAAATATTTTGACATGCCCCTATGTATTTCTGTGGTTTCCAGTTAAACAAAATAAAACAAAATAATAACAAAACAAGATTATATCTTATGCCATACAGAAATCCTAAAATGTACTGAACAATATTGATGGCACATTTTCAAGGTTTTAAAAAGTAAGGATTCCAAGGTTTATTTCCTTTAATTTGTAATTATACTCACCTGAGCTGAGTGACAAGTGTGTGCAAAAATGTGCGTAAAAATTTGTCAACCCATTTAAGTTCTATCACCATTTTTTTGGCAGCACTGTGAAGTCCATACAGAACATGAAGAGAGGAAAGAAAAGCAAAAATATTTAAATGTGAAGATTCTTTTCACCATTTTATTATTTTATTTCTTTCTTTTATTTCTTTAATATCTTTGTGTCCACTGAATCCAATGTTACCAAGAAGTTTCAGGCCAATGACTAGCCTAGAGCCAACCTCCCTGAGTATGGTTGTAAGAGAAAAGTCCCGTCAATCAGTTGTCACTCTGCAAACTCTGGTCACTCAGAATATTAACCCAAACATTATCCATGAATATTTTAGTTGTTTCCACAACCAGAAAGTGTGGCAGCATGCACCATAGCAGGACCACTGAAACAGCCATATGGAATTCAGCCATAAAATATGTTGAAGTGTCTTCTGTGAAAAAGGCCTATCTGAACCCCTGTTATTAAGGTTGACTTAGGTAAATGTGCCATATGGCATAGGTTGAGGGGTTATGTTTCGGGAAAAGAAAGTTTTTGAGAAGTTTAGGGGAAGATTTGTTCTTTTTAAAATGTGCCATTTGTTCACTGAGTTATGATAATTATCTATTAAGGAAACATACTACTTTTCTGTGTAAACAGATTTCTTTTTTGCGGTTTTCTGTAGTAGAAGAAGCTATGGCTTACACAAGAAAGAGTTTGCAGCTTCCTCCAGGACAAAAGACGATGGCGGAGGAAACAAAGCAGCGCTGAAAATGGGTGACCCCGTGAAGCTTTAAATACAAGTAATATGGTGACATCTGCTGGTCAGTCTTTGGTATTGCATTTGTCATGAACTAGAAAAGCAAAATACTTTGTGTGTCATCTTTTGATGATTATATTGTTATCTGATCAATAAACAACAGTAGTGCTGTTACAAACTGCAGATTTAATGTAGTAACTGGCTGTAAGTAGATTGTGTGTAGTAGAAAGAAATGAATGAACTGAAGTAGAAAAAATATGATATTAGAAAATGTAAATTACATATGAAGAGATGAATGGTTTCTGTTCTGTCAAGTTTAGGGAACCCGAGGGGCCTCAAAGATCTTCACAAGGCCTTCACACCAACTGAATGAGTTTTATCCTTTCATTCATTCAGATGTGCCTGCAAGTTTTATTCATCCTTGTGAAATAAGGGGGTAAGCATATCTATAAATGCAGCCTATTTTTAGACACACATGTTCAATTGATGCACTAATCAGGTACTTTTTAGTTTTTGGAGGATATATTTGTACAACTAGTGTAGTGACTGTGGTAATTAGGAAAAAGTAGTATGGGTGTGTCACTACACACTTTACAATTGTTAAACATTTTAAACAGAGGGTAAAGGGAAGGGTATGGGGGAATTCTGATGTGAGTTTATGTGCAGATGGCTTTTACTTTTAAAAAGATGATGATTTCACCAGACACTATTGATGCTTTCTGCTTTATATGCTGTACAAACACACACATTTAGCTTAAATAGTTTAGAAATACAGGATATTTCCAGGTAAATATTTAAATGAGAGGACAGCAGGACAAAAGGGTAAAATATGGGTCAACCCCATACTGGATAAATGGTAAGGTTGACAGGTCTGCTGTTCATCTGTACCTGTGTGTGTGTGTGTGTGTGTGTGTGTGTGTGTGTGTGTGTGTGTGTGTGTGTGTGTGTGTGTGTGACCAGGTATTTATCACGTTTACACAGTCACATTGTGGGGACTCACCTGCCTTATGGGGACAAAATGCAGGTCCCCTTAATGTAAATCATTAAATTTTGGGTGAAGACTGAGGATAGGGTTATGGGTTAGGTTAGGTTAGGTTAGGTATAGGGTTAGGAATAGACAATAGGAATTGTATGTGATTACTGCAGGGCGTGCATTATGTGCATTATTATGTCATATCTGTGAATTTCCCTGGGGATGAATAAAGTATCTATCTATCTATCTATCTATCTATCTATCTATCTATCTATCTATCTATCTATCTATCTATCTATCTATCTATCTATCTATCTATCTAAGCTTAGCATAAAACAGTTGGCCTAACTCTTGGGCTCCTTTACATTAAACCTGGGGTGGGGAAGTTTCTGTGCTGTGTACCATTTGACATAAGTAGATGTGGAGTGTGGTGCTTTTCAAGAGGAATGGACAATTACTTTTTCGGCTGAAATAAAAGTCAAGCCAGTGTGCCTAAATTAGTTTGTGGGGGCACACTCACAATGATGAAAAGGCCAATCTCAAGAGTCATTACAGTATGAAACATGCCAAACTGGATTAGCTGCAAGGACAAATGTACTCAGATAAAGTTAAAGTTAGTCTTTGTGGTCTTTGCACAAGACCACATTCTGACAGAGACAGTGTTATGGAGGTAAGTTTTGTGGTGAGCAGAGTAATAGCTAAGAAGGTGAAACTTCATTTAGAAGGAGGATTTGTGAAGGAGAGCTTTGTTGCCTCTGCAGAAGGGCTAGAATCAGACAGAAAGTCAGAAAGTCAAACTGTTCTAAAGTGTTTGTCTCAAATAATTCATAGAGATGAAGTCCCAAACTCAGTAATAGCAAGTGTGTGTGTGTGCACACTTTGGCCTTCATGGGGGACATTATCAGGTACCTCTCAGATTACTATTACAGTCACTTGGCAGACCCTGTCATCCAAAGCAATGTACATATGAATTCACACACCGATGGCACAGCATCAGGGGTTCAGTATCTTGCCCAAGGCCGGGACTGAATCACTGACCTCCTGATTGGCAGACGACTGCTCTTCCTGCTGAGCCACAGCCTCCCAAAGCTGAACCTAAAGCTCCAAGCAGCTTCTCAGCTCTCTGCTTTCAAATGTGAAATCATCTGAAGTGAAATTAAAGCTGTGGCAACTGCAAAGAGGAAACACTGCATTTTCTTCCTGTTACGTTTTTGGGGATTTGGACCAACAGTAGCGGAGCTGCACACAGGCAAACAATTCAAGAGTCTTTTAATGCACAAACAGAAGATTAAGCTGGCTAAGGAGGAACAAAAGATCCAGCTCTTCTAACCCTCGGTGGAGGAGACGGGAGTCAGCGGTCCACGGGGAGACTGGCGAAGAAATGAAGAGGGTCGCAGCTTACACACAGGAGGCAGAGACCAAAATGCATGGCGAGACATATCCAAGCAGCCCACATTATCTGGCAACAAGCTGGAGGGATGGCCAGGATTTAATGGAGATGTTGATTACTGATGATGAGAAACCAGTGTGCCTCCACTGAAGACCAGAGCAGGTGGAAAATTCGCCAGCCCCGCCTCCTGCCACATGAGCTGCAAGAAACACCACAAGAAAAAAACAAAACAAAACAAAGACCACAACAAACCCCAGACCCTATCTAACAGTCAGTTGTATTCGGGGGCAGGGGTCCGGCGGTTGGCGATCCACTGGTTGCAAGCGGTAGTCCTGATGAGGGCGGCACGGGCTTCTTGCCAGACTCAGTGGGCACGGTGAAGATGGACTTGCAACTTAGGTATGGCTTCTTCCGTTTCCTGGCAGGGAAATAGTGGAGGCTGGAAACCATTAGCAACCATAAATGGTAACATACCTGGCTGTTAGTCTGAGGATGATAACCAGAAGACAGGCTGGCCGAGGCCCCCAGTTCCTTACAAAACGCCCTCCACACCTGGGAGGTGAACTGGGGCCCCCAGTCTGAAACAATGTCTTGGGGAATACCATGGAGACATGCTGCACAAGGAGATTGGCAGTCTCCAAAGCTGAGGGAGGTTTTACCAGGGGGATGAAATGAACTGCTTTGGAAAACCGATCTACTATGGTGAGGATCACTGTGTTACCTGCAGACAGCGGGAGACCGGTGACAAAATCCACTGCAAAATGTGACCAGGGGCGATGAGGTATGGGCAAGGGATGGAGGAGGCCAGCTGGACCTGGATGAAAGGATTTACTGTGGGCACAGACAGGACAGGCGGCGACGAACTCTCTGGCCATGGACGGCCACCAAAAGCACTCTTGCAGCAAAGAGAGGGTTCGGTGACTGCCGGGATGGCAGGCCCCGACCCCTGAATCCAAGGCATCCACCTCAACCACAAACTGCAGTTGAGGGTCAGGGTGTACTACCACAGGTGCACTGGAAAACATAGTCTTTAATTGATTAAAGGCAGCCTCAGCTGCAGGCAACCACATAAAAGAATGTTTCACTGAAGTCGGTTGAGTTAGGTTTGTCAACCTACTGTAGTTCTTAATGAACCTCCTGTAAAAATTAGCAAACCCCAGGAACCTTTGTAGCTGCTTCAAGTTGTGAGGTGTGAGCCTGTCCAACACGGCCTTAATCTTGGCCAGATCTGGCTTGAGCTGACCGTTCTCCACAATATAACCCAACAAGGCAACAGAAGACACATGAAAATATTTCTTGGCTTTCACAAATAATTTGTTATCCAACAGCCTCTGTAACACAGTTCTGACATGCACAACATGCTCATTAATGTCCTTAGAGAAAATGAAAATGTCGTCTAAATAAACAAACACAAATCTGTTTAACATGTCCCTCAGGACGTCATTAATGAGTGCCTGAAAGACGGCTGGAGCGTTTGTGAGGCCAAAAGGTATAACCTGATATTCGAAGTGGCCCAGATGAGTTTTAAAGGCAGTCTTCCATTTGTCCCCCTCTCACATCTGAACCAGGTGGTAGGCATTCCAGAGGTCTAACCTGGTGAAAACCACTGCAACGTAGAGGGGGGGCAAAAGCAGAGTCATTCAGAGGTAGAGAATATTTGTTCTTAATGGTAATGTCATTCAAACCTCTGAAGTCGATGCAGGGTCGAAGAGTCTTATCTTTCTTTTCAACAAAGAAAAAACCCACACCAACTGGAGAGGAAGAGGGCGAATAAGGCCTGCTAACAAGGACTCTCGGTTGTATGTCTCCATGGCCTCCTTCTCTGGTTTGGACAGGTTGTACAACTTCCTAGTAGAGCACAATAATAGGGTCTGTGTGGGGGCAAGGACAGGGCTCTATCCTTACTAAAAACCTGCTTAAGGTCATCATAGGCACCAGGGACAGCTGAGAGGTCAATGTCTTCGGGAGGTGATTGTGAAAAAGAAACAGCAGTAGGGATGGCAGATTTGAGACAGTTCTGGTGACAAAAACTGCTCCAGGAGGTAATGGAAATAGTGGACCAATCAATAATGGGGTTATGGTGCTCTAACCAGGGAATACCTAAAACCACTGGATGAGTGGATGAGGAAATGACAAATAATTCAATAGTCTCAGTGTGGTTACCAGAAAGCGTGAGGGAAATGGGAGCAGTGCGGTGGGTTCCTGAGGCAATAAGACGACTGTCCAGGACCAAAACCTCCTTAGGCTCAGACGCCCTAACCAGAGGAATGTTGATTTGCTTGGCTGGGTTGGTGTCAATGAAACTACCATCTGCCCCGGAATCCACAAGGACATGTATGGGGAGTGAAACGTGTGACCAGTGCAGCATACCTCTCAGCTGAAGACGTTTTGCGGGGGTTGAAGTCGAGGGAGAACGGCTCACCAATACCCCCCGATCAGTTGGTGAGCCTACACTTTTGGCAGAGTGGGGCAGGCTGCTATGCGATGTCCCTCATTGCCACAGTAGAGGCAGAGACCCAGATGAAGCTGGCGCTGCCTCTCCACCGGGGTGAGCCTGGAGCGCCCCAGTAGCATGGGCTCCTCGATGGACACTGGAGCCAGAGAAGGATTTCCATCACAAACGCTGGTGACCTTCCCGGATGGTACAGGTGAGGGTGGCAGCGACTGCAGGCGGTGGCGAAGAGTAGGTGCGTTGAGGGTGGCCCTCTGCTTCTCCACTCTCTCCCTGCACCTCTCCCTGAGTCTAATGTCCAGCCTAGTGGCTAAACCTATTAGCTCCTCCAGCGAAGTGGTTTCATCCCGAGCTACTAACTCATCTTTTATTTCCTCAGATAGTCCCTTTAAAAACACCCCTTGAACAGTGCTCTCATGCCACCCACTCTCCGCTGCCAGTATGCGAAATTCTAGGGCGTATTGTGACACTGAACCCCTCCCCTGGACAAGAGACAGCAACTGACTAAGAGTTTCCTTGTCAAAAACTCGGCGTATTTCAGCAGTGAACGCTTGATAGAACACAGAGCAGGATTATTGAGGGAGATGGCTATAGACCAGGCAGTGGCTTTATCTATGCACAAACTCATGATGGAAGCAATACGGGACTGATTGGTGGAGTAGATAATGGGCTGTTGACTGAAAACTAAATTACACTGGTGAAGAAACTGTGCACAAGTCCTTAAATCACCAGAGTACCTGTTAGGAGTGGGAATGTAGGGCTCACGAGGCAGGAGAGCAGAGATGACGGGTGGAGCAGCGGGAGGCGGAGCAGCGGGAGGCGCAGTTTGAGGCGGTTTGTGGCTGAAGTGGGGAGGTGAGCGAGTCGCGTAGCCACCTGATCCATCTGACTGCTGATCTGAGACACACTGGTGGTAAGTTGGTGTAGTGTTTCCATAACCTGACTAAAAGAAAAAATCTGTTTAATCCGATCCGAGTCCGCTGGGTCCATTTTTTGTGGCCAGATAATTATGTTACGTTTTTGGGGATTTGGTCCAACAGTAGCAGAGCCGGACACAGGCAAACAGTTCAAGAGTCTTATAATGCACAAACAGAAAATTAAGCTGGCTAAGGAGGAATGAAAGATCCAGCTCTTCTAACCCTCGACAGAGGAGTCGGGAGTCGGCGGTCCACGGGGAGACTGGCTGTTACGCCCCAGTCTAGGGGAGCAGGGACGCAACATAAAAAAGTGAAAAAAACAAACTTTGTCTCCAAATCAACAAATTACTCAGCCACAGCCAAAACAAAGCAAAATAGTGCTAAATATATACAGTTACAAACTACAACCCAAAAACCTTGCGAAGATCTAAAACCCACCACCGAAAACCACACTACCAAAACTAACACTACCACAGTATACACAGGAGATCTGGGGACAAAGTTCTTAAGTCAAACGCCAGAAAACACACGAGCCACTGCTGTCAAGCCTAGTCCCCCGATGAATGAAAAATCCTCGGTTTAAAACAGGCTGGATGCGGCAGCAGGGACCGATGGAACAGCGACACCACTTGCTGTTTGGAGGAGGGCTGGACCAGCACAGGTGCTAAAAAAAGAAGAGTACACACTCACACACAGAAACATGGACCAGAAAAAAGGACACCATAGGACCACACAGGAACAAACAAACGGTGCAGAAACAATATGGCCAGGGCCGTAACACTGGCGAAGAAATGAAGAGGGTCGCAGCTTATGCACAGGAGACAGAGACCAAGACGCACGGCGAGACACGTCCGAGCAGCCCACATTATCTGGTGACGAGCTGGAGGGATGACCAGGGGGCTGTAACACAAAACCTAGATAGGGGATTAAGCCAGGATTTTTCAGTTATCCTGGATGAATTTAGCCATGACTCGGTTGCACGAAAGCAGAAGCACATAAGTTACCATGGAGATTTATTCTGTGTAGCTAGCCTGCTCCAGACCATGCTAACAGCCAGGCTTGATTAATCATGGTGCTGTTTGACCAGTCAACTATCACTCTGATTGAAAATAAATGTGTTTTACAGTTATTCAGTGTTCTTCTGTCTTTTTTATCAGCCTGCTTTAAAATACCACAGAGGGGCGGCACGGTGGCGCAGCAGGTAGTGCGCGTGCCTCACAGCAAGAAGGTTGCCGGTTTGATCCCCGGGTCAGGTGGGGGCCTTTCTGTGTGAAGTTTGCATGTTCTTCCCGTGCATGCATGGGTTCTCTCCGGGCACTCCGGCTTCCTCCCACAGACCAAAAACATGCTCATTAGGTTAATTGGTGACTCTAAATTGCCCCTAGGTGTGAATGTGAGAGTGAATGCCTGTGTGTGTGTTGCCCTGCAGTCGGCTGGTGACCGGCACAGGGTGTACCCTGCCTCTCGCCCGTTGACAGCTGGGATAGGCTCCCGCCCCCCCCCCCCCCCCAACCCCGAAAGGGATACAAGGGGTATAGAAGATGAATGAATGAATGAATGAAAATACCACAGATACATTGCCATTCAGTTAAGTAGGTCCACTGCTATTATTTTAATTGTAACCATTATCATTTTTATAATTATTCATGTGATAGCCATTATCACTGTTAGGCCTACTGTTCATATTGCTGTCTGAGGTTTGTGGAATACGTATATTATTGCACACCTTGAGATGATTAGAAATGGCTGATGAAGTTGCAGAGGTGGTTTCAATTAAGTCAATGACAAGGGCAATATGTAAAGTCCCACTCACATGTGTTTCTTCCTTCACAATGGCGTGCCCTTTTTTGGATGATGTGTTGGATGAAGAAGCACTTACACTGAGAAGGGCTTTCTGACGTGAGAGAGTGTTTCGAGACAGGTCAGACCCGTTGGCGTTTCCTGACAACTACCTGCTTGAGAGGTACTGATTTTCCAGTGATGGCATTCGATACTTGTGCAGACTGCTGGGTCCCAAACTTCAGCACCACACAGTGCAGAGTCACGCCCTCACCATCCCACAAATGGTCTGTGTTGCACTATGTTTCTTCACGAGTGGCATGTTCTTATATTCGGTGGGAGATGCTGAAAACCTGAATAAGGGCACCATTTGGTGCTACATCAGTAATGTGTATTTGCCACTGAAATTATTGGCACACATCTTCATCACCTTCCCTGGCCACAGAAGAATTTGCTACATCAAGGAGGAATTCTACAAGATTGCCGGTAACATCAATTACAGATTACAAAAAGGTGTTAACATTAGAATAGGCATTACAGCTTTCGCTAATGCCATTGGTGCGCTGGACTGTGCTCAGATCAACGTTAAATGTCCGTCAGGGCCACATGAAGGTGATTTTGTAAACAGAAAATCCTTCCGCAGTATCAATGTTCAGGTAAGAAAGACTTATGGTTATGGTCATCTACATATATTAATTCTGTGTATTAAATTACCTTAATAGACTACATCTTATTGTTTCAGATGATCTGTGATGCTGACTGCGTAATCAGTAATTTAGATGCAAAGTGGCCTGGCTCGGTCCATGACTCCCAAGTCTTTTGGGCCAGTGCAGTGTGCCAGTCACTATCACAAGGTGAGCCACACAAATTTTATTTATAAGCACCTTGAAAATAATTAGTGTGTAAAAAGTTTTACTCTATGTACATTTTGGATTCTCAGGTGAGTCTGCTCTGTCCTTTTTTGTAAAGTGCAGTGGTGTTATGAGTCCAGTCCAGTTTGTTGTTCAGATGAACACCCAGGTACTTATAAGATGTCAACATCTCAACGTCCCTTCCCTGGATGTTCACTGGTGATGGTGAAGAGTACGGGCGCCGACGGAAGTCCACAACCAGCTCCTTGGTTTTACCGCATTAATTAGGAGGTGGTTCTGCTGGCACCAGTCCACAAAATCCTGGAGTCCTCTGCATGACCTGTCGTCCCCATCTGTGATGAGGCCGACAATGGCAGAGTCATCAGAGAACTTCTGCAGGTGGCAGGTGGGTGACAGGTGGGAAAAGTCAGCCGTATAGAGGGTGAAGAGGAATGGTGCCAGCACCGTTCCCTGGGGGGCCCCTACACTGCAGAGGACAGTCCCTGACACACAGTCCCATGTCCTCACATACTGTCGGTGGTTGGAGAGGTAGTCCACTATCCAACATGTGAGGTGTTGGTCCACCCCCGAAAACTCCAGCTTGTTTCTCAGGATGGCTGGCCTGATGGTGTTGAAAGCACTGCTGAGGTCCCGGAAAAGGACCTGAACAGAGCTCCCAGGCGACTCCAGGTGAGACAGAGCTCGATGGAGGAGGAAGATGAGTGCATCGTCCACTCCGATGCCAGGCTGGTACACGAACTGCAGTGGGTTCATGGACTCACCAGAGCTCACCAGGGGGCACAGGTGGGCAAGGACCAGCCACTCCAGGACCTTCATGAGGTGGGATGTTAAGGCCACCGGCCTGTAGCAGCTAGGGTCCTTGGGATGTGGGGTCTATGGCACAGGTACCACGCAGGATGCCTTCCAGAGGCATGGCACCCTTCCCAGTCTCAGCCTCAGGTTGAACAGATGTCCAATGATCCCGCTCAGCTAATCAGAGCAGGATCTGAGGAGCCTGGGACTGAGGCCACCCAGTCCTGCAGCCTTCCTGATCTTTAACCTCCTGAACTGATTCCTCACCTGGAGAGGTGTGAGGGACAAGTTGGAGCAGGGGGGCTGAGCTGCCTGGGAGTTTGGCTCCTGGTGGCCTGAGATGGTTTTCAGGCCTCTCCATACTCCCCTGGTGTTGTTCTCCTGGAGCTGTTCCTTCATTCTCCTCCTGTATCTTCCTTCCCCTCCCTGATTCTCCTTCTTAGCTCCCTCTGAACAGTTATCAGCTCCTCTTTGTTTCCTGACATTAAGGCCCTCTTCTTCTCCTTTAAAAGAGCCTTAATGTCAGGATTAATCCAGGGTTTGTTGTTTGAGTAACACCGTACAGTCCTGGTGGGTACAGTGTTCTCCACGCAGAAGTTTATGTAGTCCGTGACGGTGTCTGTCAAACTGTCAATGTCCTCCTCATGAGAGTCACTGAATATATCCTACACTGTTGTATCGAAGCAGTCCTTCAGAGCCTCTTCAGCCTCGTCAGACCACCTCTTCACTGTGCAGGACACAGCTGGTTGCCTATTAACAAGGGGCTTGTATACAGGCAGGAGATGAACCAGGTTGTGATCAACTCTTCCCAGGGGGGGAGGGGTGATGATTCATATGCCTCCTTGGTGTTGGCATAGAATAAGTCCAGTGTTTTATTGTCTCTGGTGGCACATGTGACATACTGGATGAAATTGGGCAGAGTGGAGGACAGAGAGGCATGATTAAAATCCCCGGGGGATTGGGGAGAGATCTTACGTTCTCCATGATGACGGACGGGAGAGTTGGTCTATAAGCTCTCCTCCTGTCGCGGTGTTTGATCCCAGCGCGGCACCCCCACATCCTCCTCCTTATCTTGCGGGGGACATCAGGTTGCTCCTCCGGCCGCACAGCTGTGTTACGCAGGACCAGCTCCCTACTGTAAACAATGGGAGCCATTGTCTCTCACAGACCCACAGACACTGAGAAAGTTGCACGAATTGTAAAAGTGATGAAAAAGTAGCATCAGAGTTACCGTGCTTGATGTCTCTGATGCACCAGAGATTTACAAACATGCAGAACTAAAATGGATAAGAAAAGACCCACAAGAAAACAGAAAAAGATAAGAAAACTCCTAAGAGTCTAGAGAGCTGCTGTAACAGGCTGCCGCTCATACGGTGCCATCGTCTTATAGTAATAGTACTGACATTACACATCCCTGACAGACTTCGGATTCTACTACAAAGCTGGTTTGTTTTCCCAGACAGAAAAGGAAAAGCTGTTGTAAAACTGTTGGATGATGTTCACAATATGAGGGGTGGCCAATTCTGGATCGAGTTCAGCAATTCTCAGTACCTAGGGACTTCCGATTTTTTAATGATTTGATGGTTGAATTTTTTCTCTTGTTATTGGTGGTGATGTTCATGTTCAGGTCTTGTGCAGCTTCCTGTACCTCTATTGGTTGTTTTGGTTGGTTGTTGAGAACCTCTCTGAAGTGTTCTATCCACCTTTCTTCCAGTTCTGCTTATATGTTAGGTAGATGTCCATGTGTGTCTTTGATGAGGTTATTACTTCTTGTAGCTGCTTTTTCAGCTGCATTGGCCAGTGCCTCCAGCTAGGCTCTCTTATTTTGACGCATGTTGAGTTTCTAAACTGAGCTTCAGATTTCTGTTCCAGCCTTAGTGATTTGGTGTCATTTACTTTATTTGTCAGCACTCTCCTCAATGAACTTCCGTATTTCTACTTTGTTCCATTCTCGTTTTCTCTTGTCCAAACTTTTTTGTTGCTTTCAATGTAGGCTTCAGCCACATTGACAGTGTTTTCAGTGTCCTTCCCTTCCCCATCTTCCTCAGCATCATTTGAGAGGAATTCATATGTATTATGAACTTGCAGTGTGAATTTTTCCTATATGGATGGATCTTTCAACACGTTGACATCAAATTCAAATTTAGGTGTTCCTTTGGGTGTTGGTCCTGTTCTTGTCAGCTTCAGTTTCATGTCTGATGTTAGAAGGTGGTGGTCACTAGGGACACCAGCTCCCCTGTACAATCTCTCATTAAGTGTCTCCACTTGTTGTTGATCACCAAATTGCCTGGTTCTTGTCCCATGAAATCTTATCATGACTAAGCATTCTCATTATCCTGATTCTTTTTGGCTGAATCTAAATATACAATATGATGTGCCCCATGCTGAGGTAAGCCATGTTGCTATATGGGACCAACTTATTTTCTGCCATGCTTGCAAAATGGCTCTAGGGTTGGCAGTGTTGATTGCTATTAAATTTGGTACAGACATAGTCCTGAAAGAATAAATCCTGGTGACTTTGGTGATTCCCACATTTTTCTTCAAGTATTGGACGGATTGCCATGAAATTTGCTGCAAAAATTCAGGGCTCATAGAGAGCTTTTCTTGCACTGACATTTGCTGTGTACAAGACAGCAAGGACAAAGACCCAAATGCAGACAACCAGGAACAGTAATTTTAATGGTAAACGATAAGCTTACATCCAAGGATAGAAAGTCCAAACACTCAAGAAAAAGTAGTCAAGAAACCACAATTAAAGGGAATGAGTTTAATGGGAATCTGGAGGGTGACTCGGAAGCTCAGGGCAGAGATGTTGAGGCCTGGGACATTCACAAATCTGCCTTGGAAGGAGACCTTTCGACCAGATTCTTTGGCTGAGCAACTCAGAAGGATGGCCAGGAAGTTGGAGGTCTGGAGAGGAGGACAACAGCACAAAATCTGGTTGTAGGTCAGGGCAGAATGCTGAACAGCCAATTGATGTTCTGACTTTGGTGCACTGGTGGCTAAATGATGATCTGACTGGGCATTGGTGGATGCAGCAGACTGAAGATGATTGCTGACTGAATGGCAGAGGTGGCTGCAGAGGGTCTGACTCGTGGTCAGTTAAGGTGCTGTGCGGGGGAGGCTCTGTGGCACTAGGCAGCTGTGAAAGTCAATGGCCTCAGCAGCCATAGGGACCACACCTCCTCTGGGGACTCCAACATGGGGGTAACACCCTGAAAAAATCAAGGTGAGAACCATTGAAAAATGGCTGCTGGGCATCAGTGTAAGCAGCAGGTGGAGATGGGCTGATACCATGGGGAGAAAATGGCAAATGAGCAACTTGTGAGCAGATGGATGTAGGAGTCAGTTGACTGGGACCATTTGGAAAGTCCAAGTCTGGTCCTGAACTTGAAGAAGTGGCAAGTGGCTGGAAATAGAGAGGGATGGAGGGACAACTGAGTGAGTTAAAAACAACGGAAGCAGCCATTGTGACACTTTGGTGATTACCTGACACAGCATGAGGTTGACCTTGTAACAGGTATGCTTAGGACCCAATGGCAACGCTACCTAAACACAGAAGTCTCTTAGTCTTAGACAAGGCAGGCTTGATACTCTGTCCAGAGT
This sequence comes from Chaetodon trifasciatus, assembly GCA_037975065.1. Lineage (NCBI taxonomy): Eukaryota > Metazoa > Chordata > Actinopteri > Chaetodontiformes > Chaetodontidae > Chaetodon > Chaetodon trifasciatus. The sequence goes on from JBBMOE010000041.1 coordinate 2,003,101, forward strand.
GATCGACAGCTTCAGGAAATGTTTGGCAAGCCAAACACTTGACTGTTCCAAACAGTAACAGATGCAGGAAGGGCAAGGGAACAAACGTAATCAGGTACAGAAGGCAGAAGTAATTACCAGGGGGCAGGAGAGCAGACAAAGTTAGAGGCAGGTGTAGCAATATGAAAGCGGATTACAGCGTAATAACAATGTAGATTGGTGATAAGACAAAGGGCTAGTATCAGAAGAATCCAGATTCGACTAGAGCCAAGTAGTTGAGCAACAATAATGAGCCAACACGGAAATAACAATTGAGTAGCAACTCTTATATTATTACAAGGAATAAAGAACAATGGCCAATTTGTACATAAAACACAATTATATAACCCAAAAATACCTCAAAACATAAGAAAAGTGTGCACACAGAAAATGAAATAACACTATTCATTGGGGCCCTTATGAAATTGAAAAGTCTTTGTAGGTTCACCTGGTTTCAAAAGTTCATGGAATGCAAATGTATGTGTGACAGAGTATGTGTGTATCTTCTTCTGTGTTTCTTCCAGTCTTTGTCCGTGAGGCAGACACTGTCTCGACATTTAAGAGTAGGCTTAAAACTTTCCTTTTTGATAAAGCTTATAGTTAGGGTTGGCTCAGGCTTGTCCTGGACCAACCTCTAGTTATGCTGCTATAGCATTAGACTGTCGGGGGACCTCCAAAGATACACCGAGCTCCTCTGTCCCTCTCTCCCTCTCCATCTGCACGCTTTCATGTCCTACCACGGTGTGTTACCAATTTAGCCCCTTCCCCGGAGTCTCTGTGCTTTGTCGTCTTGCAGGTTCCCATGGACAGTGGCTGAATCTGGATTGTGGATTACAGCTACGTCTCCTGACATGGCCCTGTCTGATATCCACTGTAACTGCTACTACTGTTATTACATCCACTGTCACTGTTACTGTGACTGCATGTCTGTCTGTCTCTCTCTGTCTCTCTCTCTCTCTGACTGCATTTCTGTCTGTCTCTCTCTGTCTGTCTCTCTCTCTCTCTGGCAGCATTTCTGTCTGTCTCTCTCTGTCTGTCTCACTCTCTCTCTCTTGCTCTCCCTCTCTCACCCAACCGGTCGAGGCAGATGGCCGCCCACCCAGAGCCTGGTTCTGCCTGAGGTTTCTGCCTGTTAAAAGGAAGTTTTTCCTCACCGCTGTTGCCAAGTGCTTGCTCATGAGGGAATTGTTGGGTCTCTGTAGATAAAAGAGCTCGGCCTGTACCAGCTCTATATGGAAAGTGTCCTGAGACAACTTTTGTTGTGATTTGGCGCTATACAAATAAAATTGAATTGAAAAAAAAATTGAATTCTTCACAGTTCTTTAGCTCGCCATCTGACACGATCGGGATTTCGTCCTGGTCCTTGGATTCTCGTCCACTCAAAAAACCTGACCTATAGACAAGGTCACATATATCTATCTCACTCTACTCTCGGATGCATCCTTAAAGGTTTTGTTGTCAGAATACAAGTGTTGCATTATATCTCATACATAAAACTTCAGTCTGATCAACCATATCTTTCAGTTGTACAACATTCAAAGTACATCAAGGTTTAATATGAGGGTTAAACATTCAAGAACCTTCATATTTTACTGTTCATGTCAACAGTGTCTGAAGAATATCCATCATGGTAAGTGATTAATACTACTAAGATACTATGATAGGTTATCATAACTGGCATATGATAAAAGTGCAAATAAAGTAACAATATGTTCATACATTGAATTAGTTTCAGAGATATTAAAGAAGTGTGCTTATTTACTCCTCCTGCTCTATAGGCCTACTAGTGCAACAGAGAAGCTGCACCAAAAATTACTTTCTGAATTACTTTAAACTCACAAACAAGATGAAATAAATTCTTTTGATAATTTGCATTTAATTTAAATTCAAATTTCATCGGCATGAAATTGAAAAAAAAAATGCTGGCTGCAGTCACATATTGAAAACAAAACAAATAATATCAGAGCAGCTCAGAGGGACACATTTCTCACCGTTGCGCTGTGTTCAAAGCTGAGCATGTCAACTTCGGCTTGTAACACCTCACCACATGGGAGGTAAGGAGCTAGCCTGCGAGACACCGAACTAACATTAGCATGGACGATGATGGTAGGTATTAATGAGCTTTTCTTTTACAGGTATCCGACTCGTCTTACTTTTCCTGTTGATGAGTTACTCGGCTCCGGACTCACAGCAGGCAAGTTAGCTGGCTTTATCTTCCTCTTGCTCACCGGACTTTCGTGTCTTCTTTCTCGTTCTCCTAGAGTGTAGCTGGTCTCACTCCTGCAGCTGCAGTTAGAAGACCGTGAAAGGGAAACAGGCCTGGTCTTCACCCGTGAGCTGAACAGCCTATGTGGGCCATGATTGGCTATAGAGGCGCCCCACGTGGGGTCATGACAACGGAGCGGTGCTTTTAAGTGCAGTAGGACGTTTAAAACTTTGCCGATGCACCAAATAAAATTAAATAAAACAAATATTCTCTCATCTGGGCTACACAAGCAGGGTTGATAACAAGAAGGCAGTCCAACAATAATTGCGGGAGAGTCTTGCATGTCACGAAAAACAGCACTGCACTGCACTGATAGAGATGAGTCTCAGGCATACACTCAGGTGATTGGGCAGGTGGACTTGGCTGAGTAGTGAAGGGGTGTTAGCTGAACAGGTGAGCAGATGAGAGAGACAATGGCAGCAGGTAAGGAGCTGGCAGACTGTGACAGACCTGCTGGATTTTACTGAAATAAATTACCTTGAAATTGCCATGTTTTGCAAATTACATGACCCAAAATGGTGGAGAGCTGGGGCAGTGGCAGCAGGTGAGTTGTGATCACATGACTGAGTGCAGCTGCACGTGCAGGAGGAGGAGGCTGAGCCCAACCTGCCAGCCACGCCCTGCACTGAAACACACTCACACTTGACAGACATGGGAGAGACAGACAGGAGACAGAGGGAGAGGGGAAACACAAGCCACAAAGGGAAAAAAGGAGGGAAAACTGTGAATCACCACAGAAATATAGTGCAAAAATTGCTCCCAGGGAATTACTTGTAATAACTTTGATCTGCTGACCTTTCATCTATCCCAGTGGTCTCAAACTCAACTTACCTGGGGGCCGCTGAAGGTAGAGTCTGGGTCAGACTGGGCAGCATCAAGTATTCCAGAAAAAAAGGGTTTCAAGTATTCCAAAAAAAAAAAAAAAAAAAAAATGAGCACAACTGATCCAGTCTTCTCAATCTTTATCATTAACAGTTCTTCAACATGAATGCTTCTTCTGAACATGAACGGTTCCTTCTGTTGCCCCCCTGGCCCCCTGTGTCAGGGAGGGGTGTGATAGTACCCTGCTGCTGTTGTCAGTAGCTGTAGCTGTAGCCATAGCTGTAAATATAAGCAAAGAGGCAGACAACTTAAGCTGGTGTTCGGCTCGGCTGCAGGATTTATTTAAATCAAATCAAATCAAATCAAACTTTATTTCTATGGCACTTTTCATACTTAAAAGCAACACAAAGTGCCTCACAGAGGCTAAAAACAACAAAGAAGAAAACCCAGCCTTCCTCCCCCATAAAAACATACAGAGACATATAGAGACACACACTCACAGACACACACGCACGCACGCACACACCCGCGCATACACCCATACGGACAAGGCAAGGAATAAGCCACCTTTGGGGGCCATCCACACTGAGAGGGCCCCCGGCCCATGACTAGGGAGTGCCGCCCGAAACCACCCCGAACCAAGGAAGACAGGAGGCCCCACACCAGGGTGCAGAGGCCTCCGGCCATCCAGGCCATAGCCGTCCCCTCGGCAGCACACCCATCAGTAGACCAAAAGCAGCTCCCAGTGTGGTGGGCCCCCAAGAGGAAACACTAAAAAACCAAGGGCCCCCATGAGGAAACACTGAAGCTAAAAACCAAGGGACTAAGACATAAACATAAAATAAAATAAAATGAATAAATGAAATAAATAGTAATTAAACATGTCGTTAAAAAATGCAACTAAGATAAGATACGAATAAAGATTAAATATGATAAGAAGCCTGATTAAAGGAATAAGATAAATCAAACAAATCAATTGAAAGCCTGATTAAAAAGGTGGGTCTTGAGCCTCTTTTTAAAAACATCAACAGTCTCTGCGCGCCTGAGGTTCTCCGGCAGGCTGTTCCACAATCGGGGGCCATAATGACTAAAAGCCGCCTCCCCGTGTGTTTTAGTTCTTACTCTTGGTATGGTTAAGAGGCCAGTGCCGGAGGACCTCAGGGTCCGCGAGGGTTGATAGGGTAAAAGTAGGTCAGATAAATAAAAAGGCCCGAGACCGTTAAGACATTTAAAAACTAATAAAAGAACCTTAAAATCTATCCTGAAACGCACAGGGAGCCAATGCAGTGATTTTAAAACTGGTGTAATGTGCTCCCGCCCTCTGGTCCTCATCACCACTTGTGCGGCTGAATTCTGTAGTAATTGAAGATTGGAGATACTCTTTTTGGGAAGACCAGAGAGCAGGGCATTACAGTAATCTATGTGACATGAGATAAAAGCATGCATCAGCACCGCTGTGCTGGCCTGAGAGAGAAACGGGCGGACTCTGGCTATATTCTTAAGATGGTAAAAACCTATCTTTGTTATGTTTTTGTTGTGTGGAATAAAAGTAAGCTCAGAGTCAAAAATCACGCCCAGATTTTTTACAGAATGTGTTGGTTTAAGACCTTGTAGTTTTGGTAAAAGTTTCTCTCTCTGGCCTACAGGACCAATGACTAAGACCTCTGTTTTGCCCTGGTTGAGCTGAAGGAAATTTTCTGCCATCCATGACTTGATGTCTAAAATGCAGTTGAAAAGGGCATCAATTGGCCCTGTGTCATCAGGAGACATGGCTTTGTACAGTTGCGTATCATCAGCATAACTATGGAAGCTGATGCCGTGCCTCCTGATGACGTCCCCGAGGGGTAGCATGTAAAGATTAAAAAGAGTTGGACCTAAAATTGACCCCTAGGGAACCCCACACTTGATCTCATGGGTTCCTGAGGAACATTCATCCCAACTTACAAAGAAGTGTCGGTCAGTGAGGTATGAGATGAACCAGTTAAAAGCAGTACCTGAGAGGCCGACCAGGTGCCTCAGTCTGTTTAATAAAATGTGGTGGTCTACTGTATCGAAGGCTGTGGTTAGATCCAGTAGTACCAAGACTGTGAGCTTGTGTTTATCTAAGTTGCACCTGATATCATTTAAAATCTTTAATAGGGCTGTCTTGGTACTGTGGTTCATCCTAAAACCAGACTGATACCTTTCTAAAATGTTGTTTTTGTTTAAAAAGTCATTTACTTGGTTAAAAACCAGTTTTTCTAAAATTTTACTTAAAAAAGGCAAGTTGGATACAGGTCGGTAATTATTAAGAATGTTGGGGTCTAAATTGCTCTTCTTCAGAAGAGGATTCACCACCGATGTTTTAAAGGAGGTGGGGAAGACACCCGTCTGAAGAGAGCAATTCACCATGTATGACAGCTGTTCCTCAAAGAATCCATAGAGTGTTTTAAAAAACGGTGTGGGAATTGGATCTAAAAGGCAGGTTGGAGGGTTTACTTGGGAGAAAACTCGACCAAGTGTCCTCGTGTCAACCAGGGCAAAACTCTCCAATGTTTCCTCAGGTAAAACCTGTGATCCAGATGTGTTGGTAGTTAAAACCTGTTGAGATAAAAGACTGGATCTGATGTTATCAATTTTGTGCCTGAAGTGGTCTGCAAAGTCGTCACACAGGGTATTTGTTATTGTCTTATGAGATCTGTTAAAATCACTGTTAGTTAAAAGATCAATTGTGGAGAAGAGAAATTTGGGATTATTTTTGTGGTCAGAGATTAGTTTTTTGAAGTGAGAAATTCTTGCCTGTTTAATAGTGCTATTGTAAGTTTTGAGGTGGTGACGTAAAACTTCGTAGTGGACTGTTAGTTTTGATTTTCTCCATTCCTCTCAGCAGTGCTGCCTCTGAGAGTTTTAGGTTCCTCCCGAGCTGTATACACCCTCTGCTGACCTTTCTGAGTATTACACAAACACTGTAACCAGAAAAATACAATGAAATTGGCATTCTTAATTGCTTAAAACACAGTAAAATTAAAAAAAATATATAGGGGTGTCTAGTTTTAATCTTATTTCACTTATTATTTTAACCATGAACTGTACCATAATCCCATCAAGAACTGTAATATCCTTCCATGGACTTTTTTTAAACATCTTTTAGACTCTGAATATTTCTGTCTTTTTAAAGACCTTTTTTTTTTAATCCTTTACACTCTCCCCTGCTTTTTTTTTTTTTGAATGTCTCCTGACATTTGCCTACGATGAGGGATGTACTTGAGTCTACAAGACATGTCAATATGCCTGGGTGAGGCAGTTGTAGTAGTAAGGGTATGGAGGTGTGAAGTATGGAAGGGGAACAGCACCGAGATGACTTGGGAGAGAATAGCTTGGCATTAATGAGTTTTTACTTGCGTCCCACAGCTGGTATGATGGCTGTCCCAGTGTGCCATAGGTGAACATCTGTCTTGGCCTGACTTTCCTTTGTGATCTTACGACAGCCTCAGCCTCTGCTTGGTGTCCATCCTCCTCTGCTACCATGTCCTCCAGTAACCTGTCCTGTGGTTCCTCCTCCACTTGATGTTCCTCAAGAGCTCTGTCCTGTGCTGGTGGTACATCCTCCCTCTGGTCCTGGGTGTCTATTTCCTCTCCGACAGCAGAGTGAAACTCACAGGCTTTGGCCCTTAGCCTTTGCTCCATTTGACGATGGTCTGTCTCTTGGGATCTCACTAACCTGTAGCATGGGATCTACTGGTAAACATACTCCTCATCAGAGCTGTCTGTGTTGTCTTCATGAGTGTTGGTAACTGTCTGTGTCTGTTTTTTTGACTTTGTCTTTCCTTTTTGACATTGTGCAGGAAGTGTTTGTTCCAGTGGCAGGTCATTCACTGGCAGGAGTAGGTTCCGATGGAGCACACACAGTGTTTTAGGTCCTTTTTCAGGCTGCACTTTATATACTGGGCTATTATCAACTGCAATTTCATATGCAGAACGCATCCTCTCCGCCCATTTCTGTGCATATGTCTGCTGATCAGGTGTTTCAGACTCTCTCTTGTGTAGAAACAGTAAGTCAACAGGTAAGCGTGGAGGTCAACCGTACAAGAGGAAGAATGGGGAAAAGCCGGTGGCTTCATGCCTTGTGCAATTGTAGGCATGCACAACATGTGGAAGGTAATCTTTCCACTGACTCTTTTTTTCCTCTTCTAGTGTACGCATCATCTGAAGTGTGCAGTTCAGTCTCTCCACTGGGTTACCCTGTGGGTGGTACGATGTTGTTCGTGAATGCCCAATACCTGCCAGCTGCTGTAGCCTGCTGAACAAACTGTTCTCAAACTCCCTACCCTGATCGTGGTGGAGCTTCTCAGGATAACCGAAGCGAGGGATGAAGTCCTGGAATATCTTATCGGCTGCCGTTTTTCCAGATTTATTCCTTGTTGGGTCTTGAGCAAAGCGTGTGAAATGGTCAACAAGGATGAGGATGTACTCGTAGCCTTGACTCTGTTCCAGGTGGAGATAGTCGATACACACTATCTCGAATGGGCTGCTTGTGGAAATGTGTCCCATGGATGGTCTCTGGGGAAGATTAGGACGTTTCTGTTTAATACAATACATCTTTTGTTAACGTAGTTCTCTATGTCATGCTGCATATTGGGCCAATAAAACCTCTCATGGGCAAGATGGTTACCTTCTCTGCTCCAACATGGCTCATGTCATTGTGCAGAGTCTTTAGCACCATGGGTTTCAACTTTTCAGGGAGAACGAGCTGCTTGTGCTGTTCAGTCTGTCGGTAGAGAATCCCATCATCCACCACCAGCGTATTCCACTCATACAGTAGTCTCTGAGATTCTCTCAGTCTCTGTTCTCATGTTTCTCTTGTCTCTTTCATTAGGGGTCCAGTTTTGCAGTTTTAGAGAGACAATTTCCTTGATGGTTGGATCCTCTTGTTGTGCTGCACAGATGTTTTCTGGTGTAACACTGAGAATACAACATCTGTTTTCTCACCATCAAGCTGCAAAGCTGCAACCCAAGGCACGTCACTCTCTTGAACTGCTTTGCTGCCTTGCCACACTGCAGACACAACCTCAGGTGACATTGTCTCTGTGTGCTCTTTCATGTTGTCCTGGAGTTTCACAGGGTACCTTGACAGAGTATCAGCATCTGTGTTCATCTTTCCTGGCCTGTACTTAACATCAAAGTGAAAGTCAGCCAGCTCACCGACCCATCTGTGTCCAACGGCATTTAGCCTGGCAGTGCTGAGGACATAAGTCAAAGGGTTGTTATCTGTGTATACTGTAAACATTGGAGTGTAATACAAGTAATCTCGAAATTTGTCACAGAGAGACCACTTGAGAGCTAAGAACTCAAGTTTACCAGAGTGGAGATGGTAATTTCTCTCAGCAGGAGTTAGAGTTCTTGAGCCGTACCCTATGACCCTCAACTTATTGTCCTGATGCTGGTATAGCACTGCTCCTAACCCTTCATTGGACGTGTCCGTGTGCAGTATGAATGGGAGGTCAAAGTTCAGATAAGCTAGGATGGGTGGATTAGCCAGCATGTCCACTAGCTTAGTGATGACATCCCTGTGCTCTGCTCTCCATGTGATGGGTGTTTTTGAGGGGAGCTGCCCTTTATCTACGTTTCTAGCTCTGCCTGTTTTTTTATTTGTCTGTTTCTCAGTATTACCTTTACCATTTTCAGTGGGTTTTTACAGCAGTTCAAACAGCGGCTTCGCCAGTCGAGAGAAGTCTTGGATGAAGGAGCGGTAATATCCCAGACACCCCAGCAGGGATTTGACGTCTCCAAATGTGTGAGGCTCTCTTTCTTTCAATGCTATCACTGCTGCCAAATCCTGTGGATTGATCTTGACTCCTTCTCCAGACACCAGTCGGCCAAGGTAGCGAACCTCTCTCTTAAATAACTCGCACTTGGTTGGTCTCAGTTTGATGCCATGTTCTCTCATGCGGTGGAGGACTTGTCTGAGATGGTGTATGTGATCCTCAAAAGACACTGAGTAACACAAGACATCATCAAGATATGGGGCACAGCATTCGTCTCGCATACCTTCCAGCACCCCCTCAATACACCTCTGGAAAGCTGCAGGTGCGTTCGTCAGGCTGAATGGAATACGTATCAACTCGTGCAACCCCCATGGTGTACTGAAAGCTGTGACGTGCCTGGATTCCTCGCTCACAAACCCTTGATGGTATGCACTGCCTTGATCCAGGATGGAAAACCATGTGTTGCCCTGCAAACTGTCAAGGAGGTCTTGGATTTGTGGCAATGGATGACGATCTGGGACAGTTTTTCGGTTCACCCCTCTGAAGTCCACACACAGTCTCAGACTGTGGTCCTTTTTTCGGGCGCAAACCACTGGGGAGGAATAAGAAGACACAGATTTGCGGATCCAACCTCGGTCTAGGAGGTTCTGCACATACTCTTTCACCTCCTTATACAAGGGCTTGGGTATAGAGTTATAGCACTTCTGGACCAGGTTATTGTCCACAACATTGATCTTGAGCTGTAGGTTGGGTATACAGCCTATGTCTCCCTCCCCTCTTGCAAATACACCAGATTCCCCAAAAAGCATCTGGCGCACAACCTCCTGCTGTTGCTGATTAAGATGGTCTAAACTGACAGAAGGATGCCACTTTTGTTGTGTGTGTGACTGAGTTGCTGGTTCTCTCACTGGTGTTGCTGGTAGGGCTAACCTGTGCGGTGCACACGTAGGTGTCACTGTTTGACTTTGCTGGCTGCTGGGAAGATGAACAGAGATTTACTGGCCTGCTGTCAACAATTTCCTCAATACAGCCAAAGACTGTTCTTGATGACAGGAAAATGTCATGCTTGGTGGAGTTACAGACTGGGATTTCTACAGCTTTGGAGGCACCAGGTGGCACATCAACCAATGCAGGAAACAGTTCTAGCCCCTCTGGCAGGAAACTCTCCAAGGTGGGTTCAAATAACATTGTTCCTCCCTTTGGCCACGACCTGACATGAACCTTTATTTAACATATTTGGCCACTTGGAACTGTGAGACCTCTCTTTCCTACTCTTGTGACAGGTTGAGTCTGAACTCTAATTTTGTATTATTCTTGATGGTGGTTTTTAGGGGTGCCAGCCAGGTATCTCTCCTGGCATTTAAGATGTTAACAGAATCAGTCGTCAGTTGAGTTCAGTTTTTCTTTTAAATTTGTTTTGATTACCATGCTTATTTGTTTTACCTCAAACCCACACAAAGGAGGCCAGTATAGATATACAGACCCCCTGCACATTAAACAACGGACACAATAAAAACACACACTCAAATCATTCAATTTCAAGACCATATATTGAATGAAACACCAAGGCAGAAAACCAGTTCCCCTCCCCCAAAGTCCATCTCAAAACACAATCCACAACCTAAGGCAAAAATCCAACTCAAATTTTTTCAATTTTTTTCAACAGTCCAATAACAAAAAACAAAAATGATTCAGTTCAATTCCAAAACAACCAAAACGTTCAGTTCAGTTCCGTTTAAGTTCCGTTTATAGGCCTTTTTGCAAAAAAAATCAACCAAGAGAAATATCTACTCACTGATACCATCTTTTCAGTCAGTCAGTCAATCCAGTCACTCCGGGATCTGGCGTTGGCGTTCGCCCGACAACAACGGAGTGATCCAAATGATGATCCAACTGCGGAAGACGGCACAGAGACGGCGCACGAACTGGTGCAAGTCAACGGACAGGAGAAAACAGATTTTTTTACAACCGTACTGCTGTCTATATCTTACGAGCGTGCTGCTCCAACTCTTCCGCTGCACTCGCTCCCTCTGAGCCCCTCTCTGTGGATGCGGAAGTAGGAAGTATTTAAAGCTGCCGCGAGTTGGGAGCAAATGGGGTGAGTGGACGTGTGCATCCGGGGTATCAACAGGGATGACGTATTGTGCAACTTATTTGAGTTGTCACACTCTGATGGTGTCATTCCTAAGTGTTTCCTGAGCTGGAGCTTCAGTGATTACAGAGACAATGGTTTCAGCAGTATCTCTAGGTAGCTTCAAAGCTTCTCCTCGTAAATCACTGAGACTGACAGTCCCTGGCTTCTCAAGACTCTCTAGAATGATTTCCTCTATCACCTAGCAGTAGACCACTAACACAGCTCTGACTCACTAGCATGCGTACATTAATGGCTACTTGACCATGTTTTTCACTTTTGATTTCTACTAGTAGTTCAGCCCACCCCTCAAATGGTACATCTGTCCCATTAGCTGCTGTGATTCTGAGTGGATCATCTGGCAGGAGGTTTTTGAGTGACTGGATTTTGGCATCAGGTAGGTTTTTTCTAGCCAGGATTTTTCCAGTATGGTGACCTGCGTTCCACTATCCAGTAGCATGTCAGTCTTCACACCATTGAGATAACAGGTAAGCATGCACCTTTTGCCTATCACCTTTGCAACACGATTTCCTTGTCTTACTCTATGTTTTAATGGAGGTTGACTGTTAGATGGAGTCGTGGAGTTGTGGCTGGGTACTGTGACAGGGGACGCTGGTTCTTGCTTGGTCACTGGTGGTCCCTCCCTAGTGACCTCATCACATTTCCCGCTGGTTTGGTCTTTGACAGGCAACCGACAGCTCGGTGCCCCTCCTGGCCACACCTGAAGCAGTGGTTACAGCTTGCAGTTCCTTGAGCTATGCATGACTGGCATTTCCCCCTTGTGGTGGACTTGGGCGGTGACACAGTACTTACTTGTTGACTTGTGACGGCTCTGGAGTACTGGTCATAGGGGTTAGAGCCTTTTCAATAGTTTTTGCCAAGGCTGAAACATGTGCTCTCAGTTCATGTATAGCTTGTTGCGTGGCATTAACTGTGACTGTTTTGGTTTTGTGTTTGCCCTAGGCGTGCCTGTCTCCCAACCTCTTCACTAACTGACTTTGTCGTTATCTCAAGGATAAAATCATCAGTTACACTTGTGTTGCTAACGACTGGTTTAAGGTCTCGCCTGACATATGCATATTTCTCACTTATTCCCTGGTACACTGAGTGAAGAAATACTCCATGGACAAGTTTGTTATCATAGTGAAACTCTGAGTTACCTTGCTGGGAAGCAAACAGTACTCTGTGTTTTAGACCCATTAGCCAGTACATGAACTGTTGTGGGCTTTCTTTTTCCTGTTGTTTTGCATTGCTAAGCTCCTGAAATAACTCTGCACTACTCTTGTCTCGCAGGTGTGCTCTGAAGAAATGCTTGAGCTCAGCTACCGTTAACCCATCTTTGGTTATCAACATATCTTTGAAGGTACCAGGTTTAATTATCTTTAGGACAGTACGAATTTTTTCTGCCTCTGTGAAATTCTCAGATAACCCTTCATCAATCTGCCTGCACAATGAGCTATAGCTGACATCAGAATCTGAATCTGAAATCCGTCCACTGTGTATCTTGAATTCTCTACGAGGCAGTAAAGCAGCAACATCTGTCAACTTAATCACATCAGTTACCTGACTGGCTACAACTGATGATCTGTCTACCTGAACATTTACTGCTGGGGGGACCACTACTGTTCAGTCTCTTCCACCAACTCATGTCGCTCCTCTTCAGTCTCTGCTGGAGGTTGTTGCAGTTCAGTGATGAGATCATTGAAGATTAACAGGCGGGTCATACCTGGGTCCTCTTGACTTGCCAAATCGTCACCCTTCAAAAAGTCCACGATGAAGTCATAGAGTTCCACCTCTGTGGCATCATCCCCTAGTAGATCTTCCTTTACCTCATCCTTGATGAACGTTGCCAGCTTGTAGAGCACATCTGTACTGGCGGAGCTGATCAACTGGTGGAGCTGCCGCTGGATTCCCCCTCGCAGTTCTTGTAGAGCAGACATCTCTTCACCTCAGGAGTTGCTGGTGTAACACGTTGGTCCAGGAACTTGACATCAGGTTCATTTATGGATTAGCTGCCATCAGGAAAAGGAGCTAATCCCGGATGAGCCCCCAAGATTGTTGCCCCCCTGGCCCCCTGTGTCAGGGAGGGGTGTGATAGTACCCTGCCGCTGCTGTCTGTAGCTGTAGCTGTAGCCGCAGCTGTAAATATAAACAAAGAGGCAGACAACTTTAGCTGGTGTTCGGCTCGGCTGCAGCATTTATTATGCAGCACTGCCTCTATGAGAGTTTTAGGTTCCTGTTCCAGGAGGAACATCTTGCACATCGAAAGAGAAAGGGTCAGCAAAAATTTGAGAAGTGGCTCTGTGTGTCTTGAAGTCTGCAAACCTGTGGTCAAATTCCTCCTGTAGCTTCACAATTGCATCAGCATACATCTCACCACTGAATGGTGTGCCCACATCCATGAGTGCCTTGCATGCTGGGAAATGGCAGAGGTTTGTCTGAAAGAGCTGGGCTTGCCATAACACAAGTTTTGTGGAGAATGCCCTCATGTTGTCATAGGAAGCACAGTCAAGATGCCCCTGGCCTTGTAACTTCTTGTTCAGTACATTCAGCTCCTGTGTGATGTCAACAAGAAAAGCTAAGTCCATGAGCCATTTGGGATCACTTAACACGGGAACAGCCATCCCATCCTTCTCCATGAAGGCTTTCACTTCTGCTCTCAACTCAAAAAACCTCTTCAAGATGTTTCCCCTACTAAGCCAACGTACCTCGGTAGAGCACATCCTCATATTTGGACTCTATTTCCTCCAAAAAGGCACGGAACTGTCGGGGGGCTTTAAGCCCCTGGAACAGACATCACATTGTCAAACCACAGGCATTTGCCGTAAAGGGCCTGCTGAACAATGGCCTCCTCCACATTCTCCTCTTCCAGTTTTCTTTGAACAAGTGCCACCAGTCCATTTTTCCTTCCTGTCATTGATGGTGCTACATTGGTTGTTATTCAAGCAAACCTCTTCCATGGCAAACCGGCATCCTCAATAGCACCACACAGCTGGCAGAATATCACATGAGCTGTAGTCTGACCATGCATTGGAATCACTGCAAGCAACTCCTCGATCACTTCAAAATTGTCAACACCATGGACATATACTGCAAGCTGCGCAGTGTCAGTGATGTCCATGCTCTCATCAAGAGCAACTGAGTATGCACAGAAACATTTGACTTTCTCACGCAGTTGATCATATATGTTTTCTGACAGGTCAGAAATGCGCTCTGCCACTGCGTTAGAAGAAAGACCGATGTTGCTAAACTGACCCTTCTTTTCCGGGCAGACTTTACTTGCAGCTACCAACATGCACTTTTTAATGAACTCGCCTTCCTTGAATGGCTTACCGGCCTTAGCAACCATCTCACTCACCATGTAGTTAGCTTCGACTGCAGCTTCATTGTCTTTGCTTGCTTTCTTGAATAAATCTTGTTGCCTCACATTTTTTAAGATTGGCCACCTGGTTTTTTCTCTCATCTCCCTGGTATTGTGTATACTCCTCCTGTCTAGTTGAGAAATGGCATCTAATATTGTATTCTTTGTACACCCAACTTCCTCTATGCATATGAGACATGTAGGGTTGCCCCTGTGCTCAACAAAAAAAATATTCCGTCTCCCACTTTTCCTGAAATTGCCTGTGCTCATCGCCAACCTTTCTCTTCACGGCACGTTTTGAAAAAGACATGACTGGAACGTTGATACTCCCCCTGGTACTTCGTTGTTGGCTAGCTTGACAACTGTTGACAACAAACGGCACCAGAAGCTATTACAAAACTACCTATGGTAGCCCGCAAGTGCTAAAAAAAAAAGCACGGCACATGCAACGACTCAGCAAAAATGTGTGTGCGGGCTGCACTGACGCTACACTTTGATGTTTGAAGTAAGAGGCCACAAAATATCACCCGTGGGCCTCAACTTGCCACCTGGCCAATTGAGACCCATGATCTAGCCCCAATGTCAGGTTAAAATTTAGTTTGTGTAATACTTTCTGACCAAAATTTCAGCACGCTAACACTCTAGAATAAGATGGTGAACCTGGTAAACACTATACCTCGCACTGTCATAAGTATGTGGGCATTTCATTCAAATCGCTGCTGTACCTGTGTATAGCCTCACAGAGCTGCAAGCATGGCTGCAAACTCTTAGCATTGTTCCTTTGTCAACAAAGAAGTCATCTATGGTTTTTTTCCAAGCTTGGTTGAGAAAGCAAGAAGTGGAGGATTGACATTTTTATAGGTCCTATGTGGGAAGAATGTTAAAAACACAAATTCATCAATCTGCTCAGCAATGTCTACACTGGGAAAAAGCTGCATTGATATAAAGTAACAAATACAGTTAACTGTCAAATCAGGTGTCTTTCATTAAAGGCAGTAAAACCTTATACAGTCAAAGAAAGCAGAAGATTTCTTTGTTGCTAAGGAACCAAAAGATTGTGTTTTTTCAGTGTTCAGGTCAATATTTTAACTTTTAGCTTTTCATTTGCAATTTCTTCTCCAAACTGACACAAATAAATACATAAATTAATAAATACATAACGACTGATTTGACTCTCTTGTGGACAACTTCCATGTATAACACCATGCCATCAGCCATAGCTTCAGGTATTGGTGGGCTTTCTCCCTTCACCACATAAGTAGACCCTTGCTAAATTGAGGACAGGGCTTCATACTGAAAGATAATATGATAGAATATTTATATATAGTTAATTAATTTAATTATCAAGTGTTGCTTTGGTTTTTGATAAAACCATGAAAATTTTATAGAGTTGAGGAGTCCACAAGTTCAGTCCACAAGGTTCAACTCGCCATATAAGCAGAGTTAATGTATTTGATGATTACATCACAGAATCAATGCAATTTCTTTGGTTATGGGAAAAGGGGAGGAGCGTGATGAATCGGCTTTATGACAGAGCTTCTTGTCCCCTTTTCTCTCTCTGGGTATGGAGACCATGCAAGAAACTGAACTCTGCTTTCCACAACTACACAACACCTCCTGCAGGAAGCCAATGCAGCATCATGCTGAGTCCATTTTCCTTCACATCCTGCTGTCTTGCATCTCTTTGCTCACTGTGGCTCTCAATCTGCTGGTCATCATCTCTATCTCCCACTTCAGGCATGAGATTCAATTTATAAGCTTAGCTGAAATTATTTTTTGCTAATTTTACATGAATAGGCTTTGAGACAATAGGTGTATTGTTACATGAAGGGATTTTATAAAATATTACATTTTGAGTTTTGACGTTTACATGTATTGCATTCAGTATTTAATGTACTTGCACAATATTTCTAGCATTCTTACCACCACAACTAATAATAACTCAGTCATCGATGAATGCATTGTTGATATGGATACTGGAGCCAAGCTGACTGCACACTCTCTAACCTTCTCCGCATAAGTACAGGCACACACATAGTACAAATACAGTAATATACAGAACTGCTTGTACTGTGTCTGTTGCCATGTCCAGGATTTTGATGGCCACATCTTCATCTATTTGAAAATGTTACTTTTCTGTACTATATTGTATCTGGACATATTTGACTAGACTTAACTGCTACATATCTAATATGTTTAGTGATGATATTTTTTTCTCCAGGCAGCTCCACACCCCCACCAACCTCCTGCTCCTCTCGCTGGCTGTCTCAGACTTCCTTGTTGGCCTACTGTTGATGCCGATTCAAATCCTACTCATAGGGGGCTGCTGGTTTTTGGGGAGTTTTATATGTAGACTGTTTTACTATGCCTCTTTTATCCTCACATCTGCATCAGTAGGAAACATGGTGCTCATATCAGTTGACCGATATGTAGCTATTTGTGACCCTTTGTGTTATTCAACCAAAGTCACTCAGAAAAGAGTTAAAATCTGTGTTTTACTGTGTTGGATCTGTTCTGTATTCTATAATGGTGTGATACTGATCGACTTCCTGAATCATCCAGATAAACATAACTCCTGTTATGGAGAGTGTTTGGTTGTGATTAACTTCATAACAGGAGCTGTTGATGTCATGTTGACCTTTGTTGGCCCTATTGCTGTTATTATAGTTCTATATATGAGAGTATTTATGGTGGTATTGTCTCAGGTTGGAGCCATAAGGTCTCATCTTGCAGCTGTTACACCACTGGGTTCAGTCAATGTAACTGCGAAGAAATCTGAGAGAAAAGCAGCCAGAACTCTTGGTGTTGTTGTGGTTGTGTTTCTAATATGTTTCTGTCCTTATTTTTATCCATCTCTCACAGGCCAGGACATGTCATCAGATGTGAAATTTTCAATTTTTGGGGTCTGGCTACTTTATTGTAATTCCTGTCTAAATCCAGTGGTCTATGCTTTTTTCTACCCCTGGTTTAGGAAATCTGTGAAAGTCATTGTTACATTTCAGATATTGCAGCCTGATTCTTGTGATGCCAACATATTATAGAGATGTCTTTATATATGTTTGTAGTATGTCTGTACTCAAATGACCATCAGTCAACCTGCTACTCAAGAAACAATGGACCAAAAAAAGGGGGGGGGGGGGGATTGGCAATGCAAACTGACAGACTCTTTATTGAGCTGTGTTTTAGTACTGAACTTTGGTTGGGGGTTTTGGAAAGTAAGAGCAGATTCCTCCAGCATGCTGTTAACAATGTGTTTTTCATGAGCCATGTTTTTATATATCACTGAATTCAAAAACTTTACATTAACTAGATTAGAACAGATTTTTTTTTTTTTTTTTGCTACCTTTGAACTTGTATGTGAATCATGACTCATTTACTGTATTTATTCTCAGTATGTGAACTAATATCCATGAAAAATGGCAAATTGTTTCTCTCCCTGTTGCTGAGGTTACAGCATGGTCTTCAAATATATATTTCATTGATAATATCATTCGGAATGAATACTTTGTTACTGTAGTACAACCCCGTTTCCAAAACACTGAAACTACATACTTAAATGAAAACAGCACAAAGACAACATATCAAATGTTGAAGTTGAGAAATTTAATTGTTTTTGAAATTTGGATTTTCATTTAAAATGTGATGCCAGCAACATGTTTAAAAAAAATTGGGACAAGATCATGTTTAGTGCTCTGTTGCATCACACACTTTTAACATTACTCTGTAAGCATTTGGAAACTGAAGAGACCAATTGCTGTCATTTTGACAGTGGAATGTTTTTCCATTCTTGCTTGATATACACCGGCCTGACGCCATCTGTCAAGCATGGTGGAGGTAATGTGTTGGTGTGGGGCTGCTTTGGTGCTGGTAAACTGGGAGATTTGTACAAGGTAAAAGGGATTTTGATTAAGGAAGGCTATCACTCCATTTTGCAACTTCATGCCATACCCTGTGGACAGCGCGTGATTGGAGCCAATTTCCTCCTACAGCAGGACAATGACCCAAAGCACACCTCCAAACTATGCAAGAACTATTTAGGGAAGAAGCAGTCAGCTGGTATTCTGTCTGTAATGGAGTGGCCAGCGCAGTCACCAGATCTCAACCCTATTGAGCTGTTGTGGGAGCAGCTTGACCTTACAGTATGTAAGTAGCCCATCAAGCCAATCCAACTTGTGGGAGGTCTTCAGGAAGCATAGGGTGAAATTTCGTCAGATACCTAAACAAATTCACAGCTAGAATTAAAATCATTATTTCTAACCTCGTCAATGTCTTGACCATATTTTCTATTCATTTTGCAACTCATTTGATGAATAAAAGTTTGAGTTTTCATGGAAAGCATGAAATTGTCTGGGTCACCCCGAATTTTTTAATGGTAGCTGCTCAACAGTTCAGGGTCTAATTTGTTGTATTCTACATTTCATAATGCACCAAACATTTTCATTGGGTGACAAGTCAGAACTGTAGGCAGGCCAGTTTAGTATCTGCACCTCTTTACTATGGAGCCATACTGCTATAATACGTACAGAATGTGGTTCCTCATTGTCTTGCTGAAATAACCAAGGCCATCCCTAAAAAAGACATTGTCTACTTGGCAGCATATGTTGCTCTAAAACCTGTGTACACTGATCAGGCATAACATTATGACCACTGACAGGTGAAGTGGATAACGCTGATTATCTCTTCATCATGGCAACTGTAGTGGGTGGGGTACATTAAGCAGCAAGTGAACATTTTTCATCAAAGTTGATGTGTTAGAAGCAGGAAAATGGGCAAGCATAAGGAGGTTTGGCAAGGGCCACATTGTGATGTGGGGTATCTTGTGGGGTAGTCTGCAGTGATCAGTATCTATCAAAGTGGTCCAAGGAAGGAACCATGGTGAACTGGAGACAGGGTCATGGCTCATCGATGCAGGTGGGGAGCAAAGACTGGCCCGTGTGGTCTGATACAGACGAGCTACTGTTGCTCAAATTGCCAAAAACGTTAATGCTGGTTCTGATAGAAAGGTGTCATACTACACAGTGCAAACAAGTCCGATCCATGGAGGCCCCGCTTCACAACTTACAGGACTTTAAGGATCTGCTGCTAATATCTTGGTGCCAGATACCACAGCACACCTTCAGGGGTCTTGTTGAGTCCATGCCTCAACGGGTCAGTGCCGTTTTGGCAGCAAAAATCGTTCAGCATAAATGGTGCCTTCACAGATGTGCAGGTCACAGATGTACACTAATTCACCCCCATGCCATCACAGATGTTGTGATGGCAAATTTTGACTTGTCTGATCATAGGACAGTTTTCAATTTCGCATCTAAAATGAGCTCGGGACCAGAGAGGGCAGGGGCATGTAATGGGAATTCTTATTATTCATCTTCTTCTCTTCTGTCTCAGCTTTTACTCAGTCATAAGCATTCACTGTCTTAAAGCCAAATGAATAACCATGTTATATGAATAGGTGTGTGCGTGTGTCATAATCTGCTGATCATGACACCACGTATGTTATTATCTACTGATTAAAAGAACATATTGTCCTGATTGTACAACACATTGTGACATGCCTATTTTGCTGACATTGTTCTGATGGTAGAACAAGGTCATCCTGTTTGCAAGATAATGTATTGCAGATAATCTAACAACTTCTCCTGCTCTGGGTTCTTTCTTGCCATCTCACACCCGAGGCAGCAAGGAAGGAGTCCGTCTGCAGGCATCAGAATAAACTCTCAGAAAGACAACAAACGACTTTGTGCTTTTTAGTACAAAATTGCCAGAACAGGCATTTGTGGATCTGGTTTATAAACATTTTCCTCTTTGCATGATAGAGTTTCAACTTGCATTTGTGGCTGCAGCGATGAACTGTGTTCACAGACAATGGTTTCTGGAAGAGTTCTTGAGCCCATGCAGTGATTTCCACTACATAACTGTGTCTGTTTTCGGTGCACCGCCAAAGATCACAGTCTTCCAGTATTGGTTTTTGGCCTTGTCCCTTGTGTACAGAGATTTATTCAGATTCTCAGAATCATTTAACAATGATATTTCAAATCTGTTGTGGCACAACTGGTGTAACTTAAAGAAATGCAGTACTATAATTGCGTAATATGTTAAGATTGGGGATTGGCAGGGAAGATTTTATACTACTACTTTTATACTAGAACAAAATAAGGAAATAACTTACATTAATATGCATTTTAAAAATACAAAATACAGCAAGAGCAAGTCATTATATAACTGTGCCAGTTTCAAATTAGAAAAAAGGTGCCAGTGTCAGCTACAATGCATGTGGTATTATCACATGTAACACGTCAAAGTATTATGAGCAGATGATGATGGAGAGAATAAAAAAGCATATTGACAACAGCAGGGAAAAAAAGTGTTTCTTTACAGAGAACAAATGGTTTTGATCACTCTTTCTCTACAGCAGTTGGCTTCATGTGAGCCAGTCTTCAGTGTTCGGAGTGAAAAAATGTGTTTAATAGATTTTCTGAACCAGGGGTAGAAAAAGGCATAGATCACAGGGTTTAGACAGGAGTTTAAATACAACAACCAAATTTCACTGATTGCAGATGACAGCCCTACCCTGTTACTCTCAGCTGCAACAGTGAAACAATAATATGGACATGAGCATAGAAGAAACACAACTACAACAACACCAAGATTCCTAGCTGCTTTTAACTCAGATTTCTTAGCACATGGTCTCTTTGAACACTGGAGTGTGACAGGTGCGTTTTGGGAGCACATGGCACGAGCCTGAGACACGGCCACCACAAATACTTTCATATACAGAACTATGATGACAATAATGGGGCCAGAAAATGTCACAACAAAGTCAAAAACTCCATCAACATAATTGATTACAACTACACACTCTCCATAACAGGAATTATATCTGTTTGGTCGTTTTAAGAAATCTCTCAGTAACCAGCTACTGTGGAAAGCAGAAAATGTCCAACACAGACAAATACAGAGTTTAACTCTTTTCAGAGTGACTTTGGTGGAATAAAACATGGGATCACAAATAGCCACATAGCGGTCAACTGATATAAGTAGCATGTTTCCTACTGAAACATTGACAACAATGATACCCAAAAAGTAATTTACAGCACACATAAAGTCACCCAGGACCCAACAACCTCGGAAGAGGAGAATTTCAACTGGCATCTGTAGGAAACCCACAAAGAAGTCTGCAACAGCCAGAGAAAGGATAAGCAGGTTGGTGGTGGTCTGGAACTGCCTGAAATGGGAAAATATTAACAACGAGCACATTATTATATGCAGTAAGTATAGAAATATGTATGTAAAGCACAGTATTGCAGATATTAAAGCATTACTAATAATGATTCCAACAACACCTTTGCTGCCTAGCTCAAAACCAGCATCATAGTTACCATTAGCTGTTAAAGTAACCTTGATACATGCAGAAGTATGCGTCATATGCCATCTAGTAGATAAAAAAACCAAAACTGCTGTCAAAACGTATAAATGTTTTCATCAGAGACTTATATACAACATTATGTTGTCTAGCTCAAAGCCATTTCTTCATGCATCCAACTGTAACTAAAAAAACATTCTGTAGACCATAAAGAAGAGTTTATCTCTACCTGAAGTGGGAGAGAGAGATGATAACCAGCAGGTTAAGAACCACAGTGAGCACAGCGATGCAGGCCAGAAGACTGTAAATGAGCATGGCCTCCAAGTGAGGGCGTATAATCTTCTTGCAGGAGGCATTGATCTGAGGAAAGCAGAGTTCAGCTTCGTCAAGGACTTTCATTATCAGAGAGAGCGAGGAGAGGCTGCTGAGTTTTGACAGCTTCGTGATTAGTACTCTGTCTTACATCTGATTTATCTGTATTCTTCCTCCCCTCCCCTCCTTTCCCATATGCAAATTCTACCTATTCAGAAGGCCAAAGACAAGTACATCATACTCTGACTCTTGGTATTTCTGAATGTAGTCAGGCACAGTAAAATATAAATCTTTAAAAAGCAGACAAAGAAACACAGTGACCACATGCTCCTTTGTGGGCCCTTGGTACAGTGATGGTGTGTTGAAAACTTGGAAACACATGATTGCACTCCAGACTATGTTGACAGAAAATAAACTGAACAAAAAAGACCAAACATAAAGTATGTTCACCTTCAAAATTAAGACTACTTTTTGTCTAGCAGCCACGTCATTGACTTTCCCACAGTACATGAATGCATCACAGTACAACTTAACATGTCACTACACTTTACTTAGAACTACTAAGCAGAGCCAAGTTTGTTATCGATCCAGCAATATAATTTCATAGTCAGCCCACTAATGTCAGTAAACCGTGTGTCCTTTGGTGATCAATCAACAAGGTTTACAAAGCATAAATTAGTTGTGGGGAAGGAATTGGCTTTGGGTCAGATAAAAAGAAGAAAATTTATTTATAAATGTAAAATGGTTGAATTTAAGTTAACTTTTTGAATTTAGTCACCTTCTACTTCTTTTCTGCTAACTGGCTGAATTGGTTTGGTAAGGAGCTTCAGAGAAGCTTCTGATCAATGACGCTCCGTCCAGTTTAGATGAAAGAATGCCAACTTCCAGCCTCCACAGCTGTGTCCCAATGGAAACTGCCCTCATTTGGGTCAAATAGCAACAGAGGTGGTAACCCCCAACACCCCATGGCTCCACATTATTAAGAGGCTGACCATGGTGTTTGACTGTATAGAAAACTCAAAACTCAATGGACATAGATTAAAAAGGCTCTTACAAAGAGAGTCGTTTTGGATATACACACTGAAAGCTTTGCAATACCCAGGTTTGAATGGGGAACTTGATTTCTCTCCTTTTCTGTAACTGCCCTTTATTCAGAAATGATGATTTGCTGCTTTGCCTTTGTGTACTAAATATTAGGATGCTGCATATTTCTTGCTTCTGTATATACAGTGCTGTGAAAAAGTATTTGCCCCCTTCCTAATTTCTTACTATTTTGATGATTTTACTTATTAAGGGAAAAAAGCTATCCAAACCTATATGACCCTATGTGGAAAAAGTAATTGCCCCCCTTGTAAAATCATCAAAAATCATCAGTCAACTGTGATTAACCACATTTTTTGGAAAGCTGAGTTCAGTTTCACTGACCACACCCAGGCCTGATTATTGCCAGACCTGTTCAATTAGAAATCACTTAAATAGAACCTGTCTGAGTAAGTAGGATGCGAGATCATGAACAGAAACACATCATGCCGCAATCTAAAGAAATTCAAGAACAAATGAGAAACAAAGTAATTGAAAACTATCAATTTGGAAAGGGTTACAAAGTCATTTCTAAGGCTTTAGGACTCCAGTGAACCACGGTCAGAACCATTATCCACAAATGGAGAAAACTGGGAAAAGTGGTGAACCTTTCCAGGGGTGGTCTGCCTACCAAAATTACTCCGAGAGCGCAACGACGACTCATCCAGGAGGTCACAAAAGGACCCAGAACAACATCTAAAGAACTGCAGGCCTCACTTGCCTCTGTTAAGGATTCAACAATAAGAAAGAGACTGGGCAAAAATGGCATCCATGGGAGAGTTCCAAGGCGAAAACCACTACTGACCAAAAAGAACACAAAGGCTCGTCTCATATTTGCCAAGGAACATCTTGATGATCCCCAAGACTTTTGGAAAAATATTCTGTGGACTGACTAGACAAAAGTTGAAATTTTTGGAAGGTGTGCGTCCCGTTACATCTGGCGTAAAAAGAACACAGCATTTGATAAAAAGAACATCATACCAACAGTCAAACATGGTGGTGGTAGTGTGATGGTCTGGGGCTGCTTTGCTGCTTCAGGACCTGGACGACTTGCTGTAATTGATGGAACCATGAATTCTGCTCTCTACCAGAAAATCTTGAAGGAGAACGTTTGGCTATCAGTTAGTGACCTCAAGCTCAAGCGCACTTGGGTTATGCAACAGGACAATGACCCGAAACACACCAGCAAGTCCACCTCTGAATGGCTTAAAAAAACAAACTTAAGGTTTTGGAGTGGCTGAGTCAAAGTCCGGACTTAAATCCAATTGAATCCAATTATGCTGTGGTGTGACCTTAAACGGGCAGTTCATGCCCGAAAACCCTCCAATGTGACAGAGTTAAAACAATTCTATGAAGAAGAATGGGCCAAAATTCCTCCACAGCGATGCGAAAGACTCATTGCCAGTTATTGCAAACGCTTGATTGCAGTTATTACTATTGCGGGTGGCACAACCAGTTGTTAGGTTCAGGGGGCAATTACTTTTTCACATAGGGTCATATAGGTTTAGATAGCTTTTGGATAGCATTATTTAAAAACTGCATTTTGTATTTACTCGGGTTATGTTTGTCTAATATTAAAATTTGTGTGATGATCTGACACATTTAAGTGTGACAAATATGCAAAAAAATAAGAAATCTAGAAGGGGGCAAATACTTTTTCACAGCACTGTATATGTGTAGCTTTTTTGTGATTGTGCTTGTTTTCACTTGTGATTTCTTCTGCTGAACATGGCTTGTCATGCTACTTTATCTGCTTATACTAATCATGTAACTTCTTTCATTGAGATCATGTGACTGCCAATCTGTAGATAAAAGTGCCCAGAGGAAACCATCTTATATTTGCCCTGAAGATGGTCTTAATGGCTGAAACACATAGGTGTGTGATTATCAGTATTGTAAATTAATAGCCATGCATTATTAAAGGCTTTTTAATATGCTACCTTCTCGAGTGACTCAGACTTATTTTGTCAGGCTTTTGCCAATAATTTTACTGGACTCAAAAAGACAGTTCAGAGTGAAGACTGCGAACAAAAAACACTAATTTATAAAATGAATAAACAAAGTGCACTCTCAGGAAACGGATACAGGCACAAACCGCACTCAAAAAGAGTGGGAGAAAAACAAACAAACAAACAAACAAAAAGGAGCACACAGGATGGGCTGAGGCAAAGCAACACTGGACGTGGCTGGTAGGCACTGAAAGAAAAGAGCACATGTGAGTGGCAGTCCAAAAAACAAAAATTAGCACACACAAGGAAGTGACAAAATAGTCTTGGCAATACTCACACAGGAAACTGTGTCACCAGAGCTGATCATCTGGATGTCAACTGGATGTTGGTGGTTTTCCACAGTGTGGGGGCATGGTTTCCTGTTAGCTGATAATGTCCTGCAGTCCTCTCCACACTGACACAAGGTCAGTGGCAAAAAACCTGTTTTCCAGCTTTTCAGTCATGATGCAAAAAGAGGATTCGGAATTCAGTGTCATGAACAAAGGAGTGATTTCGGACATAGTCATTGAGTACATTTTGTCAGTTCAGGGTGAATAATGAAGTTGTGCCTCCATCCACTGACTAAGTTCAGCTGTTTTCAATTCAATTCAATTCAGTTCAATTCAATATTCCTTTATTAGTCCCACGAGGGGAAATTCCAGTTTACAGCAGCACCAATAAAGCAGATAGAGTAAAAACAATAGGTATATACAAAAGAGTGGAATAGAAAATAAACATCGTCTTAAGAAATTATAAATAGTATTTGCATTGCACAAATAGTATTTGCATTGTTTTGTTCATGCTTCACCATAGCTCATTCATATATCAGCTGTGCACAAGTATCCATGTGTCTATTATGCTGAGGGTTTACATCTCTCATCAGAAACCTTATCACTGCGCGGATTTTTTCAGCACTCTTTCAAAGACTCAGATTTGGTTATACCATTAGTTTGTCAACCAAATGTCATTGTAAAAGTCATTCTACATATCAAATAATTCCTGTATGTTTGCTATTTGCGCCTTTTGTGCTCCTTTACTCACGCTATTTTTCTTAATTTCTACTCCAATTGATGCCTGTTTTGGCTCCTGCAGCCATCATATGTTTAATATCATTGTTGTGAACTCCCCACAGCAAAGAACAGGCGGACACAATTGCACGACTCGGATCAGGTTCAGGCCAAAAGGCGGGTTTATTACCAGTCAGGGTTCGGTACACAGGAGATCAGTAAGACAGGCAGAGGTATCCAGAGACGAGAGGCAAAAGGCAAGGTCTAAGGCAAAAAATGTGGTCGTACACAAAACAGACTATACCGTGAATATAAACGCTGGAACGAGGACCGTGAAGTGCAACGAACTGGCAACGAGACTGTGAGACACACAGGGTAAAATACAAGAGGTAATGAGGGGAGATGGGAAACAGGTGCGGAGAACAATCAGAGAGCAGGTGTGACGAGACAGGGGAAGGGCGTGCAGGAAGAGAACCTAAAACAGAGACACAAGGTTAATGATATCATAATAAAACAGGAAAGACAAGACATGAAATGTGCAAAAAATAATACAGAAACTTGACAGACATGACAATCATATTATTGATACCAAACAACAGACATTCAGCAACTTTCAATTACCGTCAGTGCTTCTTTTCACTGATCAGTAATGGAATTGTTCTCTGGTAACTACCAATTGGACTATGTTCTATGACTAAGTTGCCAGACAACAGAGTTATCGTCTTCGTCTTCTCCCGCTTCATCCGGGGCCGGGTCGCGGGGGGAGCAGCCTGAGCAGGGACGTCCAAACTTCCCTCTCCCTGGACACTTCCCCCAGCTCTTCCGGGGGGATCCCGAGGCGTTCCCAGGCCAGCCGCGCGACATAGTCGCGCCAGCGTGTCCTGGGTCTTCCCCGGGGCCTCCTCCCGGTGGGACATGCCTGGAACACCTCCCTTGGGAGGCGTCCAGGGGGCATCCTGTATAGATGCCCGAGCCACCTCAGCTGACTCCTCTCGATGTGGAGGAGCAGCGGCTCTACTCTGAGCTCCTCCCGGGTGACAGAGCTCCTCACCCTATCTCTAAGGGAGCGCCCTGCCACCCTGCGGAGGAAACTCATTTCAGCCGCTTGTATCCGGGACCTCGTTCTTTCGGTCATGACCCAAAGTTCATGACCATAGGTGAGGGTAGGAACGTAGATTGACCGGTAAATCGAGAGCTTCGCCTTTCGGCTCAGCTCCTTCTTCACCATGACAGACCGGTACAACGGCCGCATTACTGCTGCCGCTGCACCGATCCGCCTTTAAGTATCTCGGGATCCTGTTCACAACAGAGTTATATTTAACCAAAATGGTTTATGGCCAAAATGTCATTATTGTATATAAAACATGAGCATGTATTATTTTATATATATATCTTTATGACTTATGAAATATGGTTTTGTTTTTTAAAGAACTGTCATTTGGACAAAAGATAAACTATGCTTTTTTTTTTTTTTTTTTGGTTTTAGATTGTATTTTTGGCTTTATTTATAGAAAGGAGAGTGACAGAGAGGAAAGACAGGACAACATGCAGCAAAGGGCCACAGGTCACAACCAAACTCAGGATGCTGCAGTAAGGACATGGCCATAATACACGGGGTATGTGCTCTACCAGGTGAGCTACCCTGGCACCCCAGGCCTCTGTTTTTAAGCAGAAAATACTCATGAACATTTCATTTCTTTAAACTGAATATGTGAAGCTAATAGGTCAACAATACCAACAACAGGTTTAATATTACTGTATGTTTCTGGTTATTATAACATCATTATTACAAATGACATACAAACAAAATAATCCTTTTTGATCTCAGATTGAAGATTCAGTTTATATATGATTATATGTTTCAGCAATTATTATCAAAGTATACTAAGCTACTGTACATGACCTGTTGAGTTTCCTCAGTAAACTTCAGTATGTGTATCTGGATGTCCATGATGAAAGTTGAGCAGAATGCTTATTACAAACCAAGATTAATACACGTGGAGTATACATTATACAATGAAAGAACAAGGTTTCATAAAGTATTTCTCCTTTCATAAAGAACATCTCAGCTTACAGACAAAGTGTAAATGCCTTTGCATGTCAGTGTAGCATTTTAGCATCACAGGATCCAGACTTGAATATCTGAAGTGTCAGGATGAGTTTTACAGATTCTCTGAACCAGGGGTAGAAAAAGGCATAGATGACAGGGTTCAAACAGGAATTAAAATGAGCCAGCCAGATCTCAACAGCTGCAGATGAAGCATCAATGTACGTGTCTTCACCTGCCAGAGTCGGGAAATAGTATGGACAGAAACAAAACAAAAACACAATTACAACAATACCAAGCGTCCTAGCTGCTTTCATCTCCATTCTTTTCACAGTTACTGCCCCTGAGCGTTGGCTTGTTACAGCTGCGATATGAGACCGCATGACACGAGCCTGAGACACAGCCACCACAAATACTCTCATATACAGAATTATGATGATGGCAATGGGTATGATAAAGTTGAAAATAAGGTCAATGACTCCTGCAATGTAACTGATTACAACCACACACTCTCCAAAACAGGAGTTAGACCTACCTGGTTGTTCCAGGTGATCATTTAAAAGAAGAATCCTAAAGAAAACAGAACAAACCCAACACAAACAAACACAGATTTGTGCTCTTCTCTTCGTGACTTTGGTGGAGTAATGCAAAGGGTCACAAATAGCTATATAGCGGTCAACTGATATGAGCACCATGTTGGCTACTGAGGCAGAGGTAATAATGTAGTCTGCAACATAATACAGAGTGCACAGAATGTCACCAAGAAACCAGCAAGCCTCTATGTAGATGATTTCAACTGGCATCAGCAGGAGGCCCACGAGGAGGTCTGAGACAGCCAGAGAGAGGAGTAGTAGGTTAGTGGGTGTATGGAGCTGCCTGGAGAAGGAGAATGCCATCAATAAAGATATTGAAATCATATAGCCATAACAAGTAAATTCATTAGTTTCTTTACATTAAGTAATGCAGTAAAGCAGTGTGTCTAAATTCAAGAGGGAAATGACAATGAAAAATTGTTTATACACTGTAAATCGTTGTCAAATAACTACAACTTTGCTCTTTTGTCTTTAGTGTACAAACGTATATATCAGAACAAAACAATGTCATTAGTTATTATATAAATAACATTTGAGATTATTATAACTGCCTGAAGTGGGAGATGGAGATGATGACCAGCAGATTAAGAGCCACGGTGAACAGAGAGACAGTGGAAAGCAGAACATAAATCAGCATGGCTTCAGTGTAAGGCTGTGTAGGTTTCTTGCAGGAGGCATTCAGCTGTGGAAAGCAGAGCTCAACTCCTTCCATGGTCTCCATCATCAGAGAGGAGAAGCTCTGGCAGTTTTCAGGCAAGAACTCACACAGCTCTTTCTTGTTTTCTCACATCTTATCTACTGAGGTCCCTCCTCCCTCTGTCTTTACGTCATCCTTTTTTTGTATACTCAATCTCTTTCTAATTTTTCTTTGTCTCTCTGTCTCTTTGCATCCTAAACCACTTTTAATAATAATAATAATAATACTATTCTGACAATGTTATGAAATGTTGCAACAGTTTCAGCAGTCAAAGAAAAAAGCACATTTATTTATTTATTCATTTATTTATTTATTTATTTTGGGGGGCAGCCCCCCACTTTGACAGCTGGCAGCAAAGTTTCTCACTTCTTTTTCTTGCCTGCATGTGAGTATGAACGTGCTTGCAGGTCTTGCGTTGCTGCTGGGATGAATGGCTTCCTGAACTATGGAGCCATGTTAGACTGGGGATGGCTGTAGCTGGTAGGCTGGGTAACTTGATTGCACCTGTGACTGGCTGCACCACTACATAGGCAAAGGTGTGTTTGAGGTATATGCGTCACTAATGGTGCTCTTCTGCTTCTCCTATCTTTCCTTTTCACTATTTATGCATTAGGGCCATGGCAGATCCAAAAAGGCCTTTAGGATTGATCATCCAGAATGTCACACTTCTCTTTGCCTCTGAGATCTGAGAGGTTAAACCATCTTGCTTTTTCTTATGACACTCAGAATTCACCCTGCCACATGGACAGCGCACCTGGTGAGGTGCAGGCATTTATCTGTGATGACACAGGGCTGATCTCGTCTCCCAATAGGTGTGTTTCCATCCACCAGTCTTTATGTGCATTTTCAAGTTACAGGTTTTTGCCTGTAAGGAAAAAAACAAGTTTTCACACTTGGCTGATGAACAAAAACTTGAATGCTGCCGATGAAAACGTCAGATCTGTGTGGAGTCACATTAATACACTAAATAAACATAAATGTCATATTGCTAACATGTTTCTACGTTGTTTTTCACCATTTTGGGTTTGACTGATGCTCATTTCATTCCATCATCTTGTTTCGCCCTCTTTCTCTGCAATGGCATAACACCTGACTAGGGAATTGCCACCACTTACTCCTCATCTTGATTGAACCAACTTCTAATACTCACATAACAGTAATGAATGCAAATTTTTATGTAAATGTAATTCATTTTCTTTTGCTGAAATTAAAAAATTGGGTTAAAATGTATTTATTATGATCCTATCAGCACTGATTACGTCTACATTCAGCTGCAGTGTGGGATCACATGAGCCTGAGACACAGCCATCACAAATATTCCATCAACCGTTCATTGCAGCGTTCACGCAGCCGAGCATCCACTCAAATAGCTAGGGAAACAAGAGCACCGAAATTAGCAGGTTCACCCCAGATGGCAAATTCATCCTTCAGTTGTTAATTTATCCCAGAAAATCCCCTGGAGAGCGTTATCATTTCTTATTGTATTGGCAGTCAGACTGCGGAACTGAACTGAGTTATTGGCTGTACTCTGGGATCCCTGCAGCGGTTTTGCTAAATCTCCACCATGATTCGGGTGATCAAAAACTGGACCTGGGAGATAAACCTATTATGATATGACATACTTGCGTGATTAGCTTCTGAAGCTACCACCCACGCCAGTGCCATCCCCTTTAGGAATCCCAACATGTATTGTACCTTTGAGGGATCAGTGGAGAATGTCAGTGACTGCTGATAAAAAAAAAGGAAGTGGCCGCAGGAAGAAAACTTTTGGATTTGTCCAGATGGCCATCGAGTGTTTCAGGGTCCGAAGCATGCAATTCCCGGAGAGGTTGGTGAGACGGTGGTGTGGTGACTTCGGGGGCCGAGCTGGCAGCGGGAGTTTGGAACACAGCTGGAGGATAAACATGAGATCTCTTGGGTTAGTTGAAGGAGTTGGACTGACATGGCCCAGGTTTTGTCAGACAGACTGAAGTATTTGCTTGTGTTGACCAATCTGAGCTCCCTGAAGTGACAGAGCATTCCAGATTCGAATATTTTCAGAGTCTGTGTCCGTACAGTCCATATTGGCCAGATTGGCAAAACTCCAAATGCAGAACATTTGACACTGGAGGATTTGAACAGTAAAAAGGATTGAATGGATGAATGTTCACAGGGAGATATTCCTAGTAAGTCCAGACAAAGAGCAGGCAGGTAGGTGAAGTGAGTCAGCAGGTTCTTCGGGTGATGGACTGGAGCTGGGCAAAGGTAGCAGATTTGAGACACAAGGAGATGATCCTGAGACACAAAGAATATAGATTAGTCACTCGAAAAACAGACAAGGCAAAACTCTGAAGCTGAAGCAAAGCACAATGGCGAGAAAAATAGCCAAGACTTGTTACCAGGCTAGTGAGTACAACAATCTGGCAAAGACTGGTGAGGAGATCTGTGTTTTTACCCTGTGGATGATGAGTGTAGATTGGTTACAGCTGTGGTGGCTGATTGGCACTGTTATGTATCTGTTATGGGCTCTGGGGATAAATACAGTAGTAAAATAATAAAGTAATTTGGCTGGTTCCATAGAGCATATTAGGATTATGGCCTCAAAGTTCTCATCTATACACAAAACACATTTTACTCAGAGATTGAAGTGGGTTAGATTAATGGGGTATTCTTGCCAATAATAACAGCAGGTAAACTCTGATCCAAGAGGTTTCCATCGTGATGTGATGCCGATGAAAAAGTCACCAGTAGTGTCATTAACATTTAACTAAAACTCTGCCTGCGAAGTAAAAAAAGATTTTGCAACATATTGTAACTCATAATCACAACATATCTCTCTCTCTGAATTGAGATACGCATCTCATAATTATGAGATTAGGATCGTCTTTGTGCTGCTCTTGGTTATTCAAGATTGTGGACAGACTGTCATCATTTCTAACTGAGACAGAGAAGTGTGGATTATGCAGGAAGACACAGTGCTGTTAGGTTTTTGAAATGTCACAAAATAGCATTCACCTCTGTTGTATTGATCTACTGTATTATCTGACCACCTATACAAATCACATCAAAACTATCTTAATGGCTTGAAACTACTCAGCCTAAATAGAAAATCTTTTGTGTGAGTTGGATGAATTGCCCCATTAAGCAATGATGTGTTGCAATGATCAATGTATGATGAGTTGATGAGTTGAGATTACATCACAAAGGTTTAAGGGTTATAATCTTTAAACAAAGCGTCTGTTTACATTGATTTTCATTTGTTTCTTCAGCAATGATTGCATCATGTTTTCGTGTGAGGACGCTGTGTTATGTTGGAGTTTATTTTTTTCTTTTGCACTGATGTCATCATGTGACACTAATGAATGCAGGTGTGTAAACTTTCTTAGCCATCCACATCCATTAGGAGCAAATAATGGGCTACACACTGAGAGTTGTTCATTGTCCAGAGACAAATTAAATGTGAGAAGTCTTAATGATTGTGTGCGTGTGCGTGTGTGTGTGTGTGTGTGTGTGTGTGTGTGTGTGTGTGACTAGGTATTAATCACATTGTGGGGACAAAAATCTGTTAACACAGTCACATTGTGGGGACTCACCTGCCTTATGGGGACAAAATGCAGGTCCCCATTATGTAACCTATTAAATTTTAGGGTGCAGACTGAGGATGGGGTTACGGGTTAGGTAAGGTTAGGTATAGGGTTAGGAATAGGCAAATAGTGGTTATGGTTAGGGTTAGGGTAAGGCTCCAGGAAATGAAAGTAAGTCTATGTAATGTCCCCACAAGTGATAAAAACACAAATGAAAAACACAATGTGTGTGTGTGTGTGTGTGTGTGTGTGTGTGTGTGTGTGTGCGTGCGTGCGTGCGTGCGTGCGTGCGTGCGTGCGTGGGTGGGTGTGTGTGTGTGTGTGTGTGTGTGTGTGTGTGTGTGTGTGCATGTGTGTGTGGGTGTGTTTGTGTGTGCCCATGTATTACTCAATTTGTAAATCTGTCAGTTCCATTGTGGGGACTCGCCTTACTTGTGGGGACAAAAAAAAAAAAAGGCTACAAAACTTTAAACTAAAATCACTCCGAATGGAGGTAGAGCGATCAAGGAAAAAGGAAAGGACAGGAAAGAAACAAAAAAAAACTCTCCTAAAAGATGGAGGCTAGACTCAATACTACTTTAACTATAAGAACTAAAAATCACTCCAAAGGGAGGCAAACCAAGAAAGCAAATTACTCTTAAGACTATAAATGCAAAACTAAACTACAAAAGTTACAACAAAAAATCACTCTGACGAGGTTTCAAGGCTTACAAGAACAGACTGTGGCTGTGGACTATGATGCAGGCTTTGGTGATCGGACAAGAGACGAAACACTTCGGCACAGGACAAAGGGAAACGCAGACTATTTAAACATATGAGGATAATGGGGAACAGGTGGACACAATCAGGAATCAGGGATGACAAACGGGTGACACAAGAGGAAGGGCAAGTGACCTGAAATGAGATGAGAGTTAGACTTTCAAAATAAAACAGGAAATGACAAGACAATAACCCAGACAGGACGACCTCACCGCAGTGTGACAGGTTTGGGTTCAAAATGGCAATCAGTCGAAGTTATCTTTATAATGCTAGATGCAAGAAAACTGCAAAGCTGATTCTAAACGAGTCGCATCTGTCATCCATGACCATGACAGCAAGTGGACTTTCAAACTGAAATAAGTGATTTGGCGGCATTGTTTAAAAAAACAGAAAACCTGGATGTATTTACTGACTTTCTTGGAAAGGGGGATTATGCATCATGGTCGGGCCCAGGGGAGACAGCTATTAAAGTTACATTAACTAAGACACATTGAGTAATGTTCACTATAAATTTGCTAAAACAGAAATTAATTAAAATAAGCGTGGAACTCCGTGTCTGGCTTTAGTATGCACCGTGGAGTCATCATTAACATCTATTAACTAAAATCTATCTGAAAGAAGGATTTAAACCACCTTAGTGCAGTTCCCTTAACACCAATGAAGTGTTCCAGTCTCTCTAATAGGATACCATGGTCAATTGTGTCAAATGCAGCAATAAAATATGGCTGGTACAGAGACAAGTCCTTTGTCTGATACAATTAGAAGGTCACTTGTAACTTTAACCAATGCAGTCTCTGTGCTATAATGCACACTAAATCCTGACTGGAAAGCCTCAAATAACTATTGTTATGTAGAAAGTCACATAACTGTTTAGCTTTCTCATGAGTTTTTGAGAGAAAGGGGAGGTTGGAAATAGGTCTACAGTTGGCTTAAACCCCTGGATCAAGAGTAGGCTTTTTAAGTAGAGGTTTTATTACAGCTACTTTAAAGGACTGTGGTACGTAGCCTGCTGATAAAGACAGGTTGATCATATCTAATAAAGAAGAGCCAATTATGGGTAAATCTTCTTTAAACAGCTTAGTTGGGATGGGGTCTAAAATATAGGTTGATGATTTTGATGAAGAAATTATTTATATTAGTTGGTGAAGGTCAACAGGAGAAAAACGGTCTGAAAGATAGAGATCTGATGTTAAGGAGTCCGTATTTAATTCTCCTATCTTTTTGGAAGAAGAAGAAGAAGAGAAAGAATCAGAGGGACAATCCCCTTTATTTGTCACACACTACATACACGCTGCACACACCATGCATTGGTAAAATTTGTCCTCCGCGTTTGACCCATCCTGGTCGTCCTTCCTCCGCTGCAGACCAGGAGTGGTGGACTGCCATCTGACCGGTGCCCAGGGACCCAGTTTTCTTTTGTCGTCACCATTGGTCAGGTGGTGATCTTCTTGCATGTTTTTAGTGGGTTTTTTTCTTTAAGGAGCAAACCCCAGGTGAACACAGGGAGAACATGCAAACTCCACACAGAAAGGCCCCTTTCCTCGAGCAGCAGGCACCGAAGGCATGGTGGAGGACACACCACCAGCGCCCACAGTGGGAATCTTGTACTATTGCAGTGGTGGTGTTAATTTTTATGATATTATTTTATGTATAACTTTACTCTTGATTTAATTTGAAACCTAAATGGCCTAAATGAAAAATCTTTTGTGTGATTTGGATAAAGTGCCCCATTAAGCAATGATGTGTTGCAATGATCTATGTATGATGAGTTGATGTTGCATCACAAAGGTTTAAGGGTTATAATCTTTAAACAAAGCGTCTGTTTACATTGATGAATCATTTGTTTATTCAGCAATGATTGCATCATGTTTTGGTGTGAGGACGCTGTGTTATGTTGGATGTTTTTCTTTTGCACTGATGTCATCATGTGACACTAATGAATGCAGGTGTGTAAACTTTCTTAGCCATCCACATCCATTAGGAGCAAATAATGGGCTACACACTGAGAGTTGTTCATTGTCCAGAGACAAATTAAATGTGAGAAGTCTTAATGATTGTGTGTGTGTGTGTGTGTGTGTGTGTGTGTGTGTGTGTGTGTGTGTGTGTGTGCATGTGTGTGTGGATGTGTTTGTGTGTGCCCATGTATTACTCAAGTTGTAAATCTGTTTACAAAGTCGCATTGTGGGAACTCTTCTTACTTGTGGGGACAAAATGCAGGTCCCCATTATGTAACCTATTAAATTTTAGGGACTTGGGTTAAGGTTAGGATTAGGTTAAGGTTAGGGTTTGGGTTCAAAAGGGCAAACAGTCAAATTTATCTTTTTTTATGCTAGTGTAGCGGTTCTTGTACCCCTCTTGCATTGTGTTTTTATTGATAAAGCAGACTTTTTCACCGTTGGCACGCTCGCCGTTTATTTCTCATTTGGACTGACCTGGCATGGAGATTTAACACACATTCAGTCCAGCTCGCCTTTTACACACACACATACACGGCTGCAAGAAGTAAAATGAAAAGAAAGTGCAAGTTAGCTAACATGCGTAACTTTAGCCATTTGTGAGCAGAAATAAAAGACAAATATT
Organism: Chaetodon trifasciatus; assembly: GCA_037975065.1. NCBI lineage: Eukaryota > Metazoa > Chordata > Actinopteri > Chaetodontiformes > Chaetodontidae > Chaetodon > Chaetodon trifasciatus. Next base: position 2,039,429 of record JBBMOE010000041.1, read on the forward strand.
GTCAACTTTTTAAACAAAGGGCTCGACCGTACGGGAGCTTATGATTCAAAATACAACTTAAACCACTCCTTAATATTAAAATGAAGTAATTAATATAAAGCAAAGATGGAGCTCATACTCATGCACCTACCCCGGAGGCAGCGAGGTCCGACTGTTGCTACCCCCCGGGTTGCACGACCCTAAACCACGGGGGTGCTGCCTTTAATTACCATCGGAGACCCCAGTTCCCGTGTTTTGTAGTGTGTTTTATATGGCAAGTGGGATCACATTATCTCAACTCCATTACACTAGATGCAACAAAACTGCAAAGCTGATTCTAAACGAGTCACACCTGTCATCCATGACCATGACAGCAAGTGGACTTTCAAACTGAAATAGGTGATTTGGCGGCATTGTTTAAAAAACAGAAAACCTGGATGTATTTACTGACTTTCTTGGAAAGGGGGATTATGCATCATGGTCGGGCCCAGGGGAGACAGCTATTAAAGTTACATTAAATAAGACACATTGAGTAATGTTCACTATAAATTTAAGTATACTATAAATAAAGGAAGCGCAGAGAAGTGTGTAGGACTGCAGGTCTGCCTCCTGGTCTCAACTCTGAGTTGTCACTTTTTTGGTGAACTAATAAATTCAATCAAATTTCTAATCAGCTTGAGTTTGGGACTATGCTTCCTTCCAACAGTCACCCAGCCTCCCTGGTTTCCCGGCTATTCGGGAGCTGCCGAGGGATGGCTGGCCAGTGCTACACTTAGTTGGTCAGCACTGGCTCAGGGGGCCAGGCTAACCACACCTAATGATTTGGCAGAGCCGTGCCTCCAATTCGCTAAGCCATTTCAGAGCAAGACAGTGCCATTTTCCTGAAAAAAAAGTTAGTGCTAGTTAGTTAGTGTGAAAGAGAAACAGATGTGGGTGGGATTTTAGGAAAGGAAAAGAGGATAGAAATAAGTCAGTTTGAATAAGTCAGAGCTTTTCATAGAAAGCCATCTGAGCTCAACAGCTTGTCTCCTCCTGCTCTATCTGGTGATGGCACTAGAAGGAGTTGAACTCTGCTTTCCACAACTCCTCAACGCCTCCTGCTGGAAACCGGAGCCTCTTCATTCTGACACTGTGCTTATTTACATTTTCCTGTCCTTCATCTCTCTTCTCACAGCAGCTCTCAACCTGCTGGTCATCATCTCCATCTCCCACTTCAGGCACATAACCCTGTTGTTACACTGTTTTTAGATTTACAGGAAGAAATGATTTCAGCCTTGCACATGTGCTAGCTCTGAGATCAGTGCATACTGGTTGGTGGTCTGCTATCTTAAATTATTGTGATTTGTAATCATTACTGCTTTTTGCACAGCTACTGTTATAATATTGGTGGTAGTCTTCACAATGATGATATTCTCTCACTGCAGGCAACTCCACACTCCTACCAACTTCCTCCTCCTCTCTCTGGCTGTCTCAGATTTTCTTGTGGGCTTTCTGCTGATGCCAGTTGAAATACTCCTGACAGAGACCTGCTGGATGCTGGGTGACTTCATGTGTGCACTGTATTATCTGTTACCTGTCACTATAATCATTGCCTCTGTAGGAAACATGGTACTCATATCCATTGATCGCTATGTGGCCATTTGTGACCCTCTGCATTACCCCATCAAAGTCACTCAAAAAATTGTTACAATATGTGTTTTCCTGTGTTGGATATTTTCTGTTTTCTATAGTATTATCCTTTTACATGATAATCTGAAGCAACCAGGCAGGTATAATTCATGCAAAGGACAATGTGTAGTCAACATTACAGGAGCTGTTGATCTTGTTGTCAGCTTCATTATTCCCATTACTCTCATCATAATTCTCTATATGAGAGTATTTGTGGTGGCTGTGTCTCAGGCTCGTGCCATTAAGCCCCACATATCAAATGACTCACTCAAGCGTTCAAGGACTATCAAAGTTAAGAGGTCTGAAATAAAAGCAGCCAGAACGCTTGGTATTCTTGTAGTTGTTTTTTTGATGTGTTACTCTCCATATTATTGTGTCTCTCTCACAGGCCATGAAATCTTGATCGGCTCTTCAACTGAAACTTTTATGATTTTCTTGATATATTTTAACTCCTGTCTAAACCCGGTCATCTATGCCCTTTTCTACCCCTGGTTTAAAAAAGCTATTCGACTTATTGTTACATTTCAGATAATACAGCCTGACTCCTATAAGGCCAAATTACTGTGAAGAGACACTGTGGGTTGGTGAAAATGCTGTTGTCTTTATGTTGTATGTGTGTGTATGAGTGTATAGTATACTAATGAATATTAGAGTATCAATACCCAAACCAGAGCCTGAAAGCTGGTGTTGATGATAACATAGGTTATAAGATCTTCTTCTTTTACTGAGCCAGAGAATATATCATATCGCACATTAGTCGTAATAGAAAGTCATTCTTAAAAAGATCTGATTCATATTTGAAGATTCTTTTTGCCTCCAAATGTGTTGATTTAGCATATTTGCGTGTCATTATAAATAAGAATGCATCAAATATTGATTTCCTTTGGGGAAAAAGTGCTCATCAGACACATCCATAAAATATATAATTTAAGGACATAACCTAATGACCAGTTTAGACCAAAACAATCTGTTTTTCTTATACACATTACTGCAGTAATTTCATTCAGTGTACATGTGCTGACACTGAAAACCCTTAACCAGAAATCTTCTGATCCACTTGGACCCCTCCTCTGGGTGGTAGAAGCACTTGAAATCAATTCATGGTTGCTCACTTCCTTTTTTGCTCTTTCACTTGCTGTGCACTGTCCATTAGCTTAACTTAGCCTTGCAATCAGCAATGCTACAAAATAAATGAAAATTATGAGTTCTCCATGAAACAACCGCTCAGCTGACTTTTTCTCTGTTGTGAACAAAGGACACTGAAACCATGTTATGTTAGGATGATAAGGAAGGAACATAGACGTGAGAGTTCTTTAGCACACATCTTGCATTTCATCCAGCAACCTGTGTCTTGTACCACAACACAACTCTGATACCATGACATTTATAACTTTGTTTTGCTGCCCCAAAAAGGCCAAAAAATTAGTTGTTGCAAATTCAAAGAACATTACATGATGAAGGCCGGTTACATATATCTTCATACACTACATGTCTCCTCTCTGATCAAAATTTAAAAAAATGCTAATTGGTATCCACTCTACTCCAATCCACCACTCCTCCATATTCTTTCTGGTTTACAGTAAAGTCTGAAATAATCAAAGCAAAGCGAAAGAGGCAGATATGTTAATTCTCATGGAAATTAATGGGGAACAAAATCTGGTCCAAATGTGCCATTAGGAAACATCAAGAAATGAATAGTCAGCTGATTACATGAGTTGTATCAGTTAAGCTGATAGTGTCAAAGGCCTTATGGTAGAACTTTAACATCTGTCAATTGAACCTGAAAATTAAGCAGTGTCAGTTGTTTTCTTTTTTTATTATTATGGCCTTGACATCTGTGATTAGATTTTTATTTTAATATTGTATGTTTTTTGACAGACACTTTTTTAGACGGTGGTGTCCTGTCAATTGTGATCTACTCATCACTCACTCACAAAATAATTTTTGGATAATCAGAGAATATATCACTACCAATTGCAACATAAATTTTGTAATGGCAGTGTCTAAGTTTCAAATAGTCAGTCCATGCATCTTCATTTTGTTATGACACACTGCCATTTACCGGTAGATAATTAAGATATAACGTCAGTCTGAATGCAAGAACCATGATGGAATGCAAGTGCTGCAATGGGCTGTTCACTGACAAAGTGGAAGAGAGCCTAAACGTAAGCCTTGCTGTGCTGTGACTTGTCCTGACAAAGCAGAAAGTATACTAAGTTGCAGTGTTAGCATACCTGTTTTTAGCAAAACAAATAATGGCTACTAGAATACATAACAAAAAATGTCTGGAACCACCTGGGAGGTCATGGAGGAGGACGACCAGGAGGCTGGACAGATGGGTGAGACTGGTAGTGAGGGCCTGTTACACAAAATCATTTCCTTTTTCATGACAACTGTGCAGAGTGATTTTTATAAAAGTCACTTGCTTAAATTACATTAAGGCTTAAAGTTATGTACAGTTATAGGTATGGCCGCTATGAGTGACAGCTAAAAGCTCTGTTCAGGAACTGGGCTTTATTTGGCTGTCGCACAATTTTAGCAAAGCGGAGCAGTGAACACTAGCAGAAACAAACGAGACCGACTGACCAACACACACTGCAGCATTAAGCAGCTTAAACTAACTCTGAAGTAGAGAAAATAACTTGTATACAAAAAATTGGTAAAAGAAAATAAGTGAGACAATTGTGTCAAATTAAAGTGATTTTGTTATTTTCTTTTTAAAAGAGTCCAGAATTCTGTCTCTTTGACTGCTTCTAAAACTTCTAAAAAGGGACAAATTGAAGTTAGTGGACAGTTATTGACTGTGGCATGGAATTTATGGGTGACTGAGTGATTCGATATCGTGCAGTCAGACCTTGAACCCAGGACAGGGATTGGGCTCTGGGCTCACTCTCCCAGCCCACAAGGCTATGAAAATACAGTAATTAACTTGATATATTTCCAAAATGCAGTTTATAATTTAATTTAATTCAGTTCAATTCAGTTTTATCTATATAGCACCAAATCAGAAGTTGTCTCAGGATGCTTTCCATATAGAGCTGGTACAGACCATACTCTCTATCTACAGAGACCCAATAATACCCTCATGAGCAAGCACTTTGCGACAGTGGCAAGGACAAACTTCTTTTTAGCAGGCAGAAACCTCAAGCAGAACCAGGCTCTGGGTGAATATGATATATTTATGTATGGGGGAAAGAGTTCAGCAGGGTAACAGCTCTGGGGAAGAAGCTATTCCTGTGCCTGCTGGTGGAACAGAGGCTCCTGAACCTCCTACCAGATGGTAGAGGGGCAAACAGCCCATGGTTGGGATGGGAGCTGTCTCTGCTGATGCTGCGAGCCCTTCTTAGACACTGCTTGCATTGGAAGTCCTCAATGGCAGTTAGCTGGGAACCAGTAATGTGGGTGGTTTTCACCACCCGTTGCAGGGCCTTCCACTTGGAGGGGGTCTGTAGATTAATACACATTAAATGGGTAATTCATTATTTAAGATAACACTAAGATTCTGACAGATGAAGCAAGTCTGGAGAACATCTAAATTCATTTCTTGTATCAATGCAAGGCCGCTCCTTGGAATTGTTAAGCTTGGGTATTGGAAAAATCAAAATGCTCAGTGAGAGGGGCACATTCAACAGAATAATTCCAGGAAAAAAGTCAATTTTGTTGGTCATGATGAAATTCCGGGAGAAAAAAAAAACTTATTAGCAAAGGATCTTACAATAAGTAACAGATAAGAGCAGATTCAACAACGAGGATTGAAGAAAGTTGTTTCTTTGTGGACTGCGAGAAGATTTTGGTCTTGAGTATTCATGTATTAGTATTCATGTTCATGACAGGTGTCATAATGCTGAGCATGCAAAAAAGGAAGCCACAAACTGTGGTGTTCATTAACTTTACAAGGGTCTTCAATACTGTGTCTCATGAGCACATTTTGGAAGTGCTTGTGAGCAAATGAGTCAATGAACTAATACGGCAGTCATCAAGGATGAGAAGGACCAGGTTGCAAAATTGTGTGTGTATAATATATATGGACATAGAATGCTTTGCGGAGTTCTGCTCCAATATGACAAGTTCTGCTCTGTCAGTCACATTATTAACTCTGCATAGGCAGAGTCAACAGATCTTCATTAACCTTCAATGCAAAAACTACAGAACAGCTCCAATGCTGAATGTACCCGATTTGTGACGTTGTCCAGAATGGATCAACACCCTTGAGTCAGAAGTAACAGGAGACAGCATTATAATCAGGATGTTCTCTGCAATGGTCCAAAGTCTGAGGAAACCCTTCAGAATAAAGTAAAAAAAAAATAAATCTGAGAGCTTGTTTTGTTGTACAGTAACACCTGTCGTCATCATGTGACACCAATTAAAGTGGGTGTGAAAACTTTCTTAGCCAGAGAAGTACACATCCATTAGGAGCAGTCACGTACAGAGTTGTTCAGAGCCCAGTGGGTCATATTAACACAGTGTGTGTGTGTGTGTGTGTGTGTGTGTGTGTGTGTGTTTGTGTGCCTGTGTATGTGTGCATGTATGTGTCTGTGTGTGTCTTTGTGTGTACATGTATGTGTATGTGTTTTGTGGAGCTGCTTATGGCCACAACATCCTCTGAGGTTATGTACAGTGACTGTGTATTTTCCTGAAACAAATGAAGCTCTGGGGAAAGTTCAGTTAGTCAGAGTATTCTTTTGCATGCTTAGGCTTGTGGTTTATTTCTCATACCATCCTGCATTCACACTCATCATTTCCTTGCTGTCATTGTCTGGGGCTGTCTATTCAGATAGCTGTTTTCATCAAATCATCACATCCAACTGCACAGAGATGCACCTTCATTCATCAATTAATCAGCCTCATCAGCAGGATCTGGCTGATGAGTCTCAGCTCCAATGACTTCTGACTTAACTGTTTTTCATAGATCATCTGTGTAATAAACAATTCTCTCACTTCTCTCTCCTGATTGAAATACTTATGCAGATCGGCTGATACACATTGTTTGATTTGAGTCCACTACAGTATCCATACTGAAAACATGCATTGAAAAAATAAATTCAATATGATTGGAAGTCTGATGTCTTAAGACAAAAACTCAGTAGTCCTGATGATTTCAATCAAGGTCTTAGCCTTCTTACAAACACCACAGCATGGAATGCATTTCCTAAAAACACACTTGGAATATGATAAAACTTTATTCAGATAAACCCCACAGTAACACAAAAACCCTCTTAGTAAGATTTGATTTGGAAAATTCATGAAATCCAACCGAGAAGCTGAGAGAGCAGAAAAGATTCAAAGAACACAAACTGTTCCATATATTCGCCACAGAACCCTGAAGCTGCTTGTGCTATTGCTGTGTTAGCTAGTTTGTTGTAGTTTGTGTTAATCTACCATTTACAAGAAAAACTGGAGAACAATGTCTAAAAGAAGTCTGTCAAAAATTATCCTAATTTATCAGTGCCATTCTCATTATATCGCGGGATGTGCCAGGGCTGCCCTCTGCAGTCACCCTTGCCATTAGGATTAGGAATCATCCTTTCATTGAATCCATTCAGTTGAGGGATTTGAATCATTACATTTCCCAACACGCGAATGATGTTGTTCTCTTCCTATCACAACCTGACCAGTCTGTTCCTATTTTGCTAGATCTTATAAGGACATTTGGTGAAGTTTCAGAATATACAAGTAATTGGTAGAAGAGTGAATTTATGGCACTGGGTGCTGATTTCCGAATAACGTCCCTTAGATAAAGTGATTTAGCTTTGAGTAGTTCTTCCAAAGGACCTTAAACTAATTTTAGGGGGGACATTTAAAAATGGAAAATTCTTCCTCTTGTTATGGTGGGCTGTAGAATGCCTTCAAAATGGTCTCTTTTTCAAAATATTTTTTTAAATCATTAGACTCAATAATTATGCCTTTATCTGGGGCTTTAAAGCTCACAGAACATGAAAAAGTCATTTACATAAACCTAGAGGGTGGACTACTTTCTGCATTATTATTGGGCAGCCAATGTATGGACCTTTGGCATCTCCCTTGATTCCCCCTTGGGTTACCATTGAAAAGAGTAATGTCAAAAACAACTCTCTTACAGCACTTGATTTCTCAGCACTCAGATTACCTAAGGTGGATAAATTTATCATTTTGAATTCTTTGAAAATATGCAGCAAATTAACAGTAGATTACCAGATACTTCTATTCATACCCCAGTATATCGCAATCATACATTCCCCCATCCCTCTTAGATGTGTCTGTTGACAGTTGGAGGCTAAAAGCTATTGTTATTTTGAAAGATTTGTATATTAACCAACAATTTTCCTCATTTACTCAGTTAACAAACAAGTTATTTCTTCCCACAGCACATTTCCTCCGATACTTGAAGATTAGGAATTATGTTCATCAGTGTGTGCCCAACTTATATATAAGTTATATATAAGCTTGTGTTAGGCCCACCTGAATCCAAAAACTGGTTTCAGGCTTTGTAAATATATTTCAGAACAAGTGAATTATGCCACACACACTCCCTGAAAAATGTCTGGAAGGAAGAGGTGGGTATACAGATTTGGGATGATGTCCTTGTTAACTGAGCTCACTGGTGTTTTACATATGGAGAAAATTCAGATATTTTGCAACCATTTCTGGATCACTTTGCTAAGTATGAAGAAGAAGAAGAAGAAGAAGAAGAAGAAGAAGAAGAAGAAGAAGAAGAAGAAGAGGAAGAAGAAGAAGAAGAAGAAGAAGAGGAAGAAGAATCGGAGGGACAATCCCCTTTATTTGTCACACACACTACATACACGTTATCACACGCCATGCAATTGGTGAAATTTGTCTTCCGCTTTTAACCCATCCTGGTCGTCCTTCCTCTGCGGCAGACCAGGAGCGGTGAAGCTGAACCTGACCAGCAACAAAATCCATACTGTACTGTTCACCTCTCTCTTGTGTTAAGGTGTGTTGTACTAGTGATGCAACAGTGTATTCATTATTTTCTTCAAATTTACAATTTTCCATTTTTGCTTTTTGTACTGCAGTACGGAAAATCCCAATAAAAATGCAATTTAAATAATGATGCTAATTTATTCACAGATGTCAATCATAACAATATACCTAGTGTGTGATGTTTAACATGGCCTTTGAAAGTGCTGTCAGAAGTCGCCAACACAATTGACCACATGACTCATTCATCATTTAACTGATTAGATTATGAAAGACAAACAGACATCTGATCATAGCTACAACATAATTTGATTTTGTTGATATTTGCCTGAATTATTCAGAATATGTAAAACTGACACAAAACTGACCAGTCTAGTAGCAGAGGGTAATGCAGATTGTGTTATACAGAAATATGTAGGAATAGTGACTGCATGACACAATCTGCATGTACTACTTCTTCTTAATACTTAGGAATTACTTTTTTTTCACTTTTAACAAATATTTAGATTTTATAAGTCACTGACTCAAAGTAAAGGAATAATTGTTCTCTTGTGGAGAAAGTCTTTACTTACTGCACCGCATATCTGTAGTATATTGAATTTATTTGATTTGATTTTAAGGTCTATTAAATGGTTAACTCAACACAAAAACAGCTCCCTCAACACAGTAAACATCTAATTTCAGTCACCTTATAGTGTCTTTTTACAGTATGTTCATTTCAGAGGAGTCAGGCTTCAGTATTTGAAGTGTAACAATAAGTTTAATGGATTTTCTAAACCATGGATAAAAAAAGGTATAGATCAGTGGGTTCAGGCAGGAGTTAAAATAGAACAAACATATTACAAAGGCAGAAGATGAAGCATTGAGCATGGTGTCCTGGCCTGTAAGTGTGACACAAAAATATGGGCAGAGGCATAGCAGAAAAATGACAATAACAACACCAAGAGTCGTGGCTGCTTTCAGCTCTGATTTCTTAGCAGTTGCTTTCACTGAATACTGTACAGTGACAGTTGCAATGTGGCACCGCATGGCATGAGCCTGAGACACAGCCACCACAAATACTCTCATATATAGAACTATAATGACAGTGACAGGACCAATAAAGGACAATAACAGATCAAAAAGTCCTGCTACATAATCAATAACAATTACACACTCTCCCAAGCAAGTAACATACCTGCCTGGTTGTTTCAAGTTATCCTTCATTATGAGACCATTATATAGAACAGAACAGACCCAACAAAGGCAAGAACAGATCATAACTCCTCTCACAGTGATTTTGGTAGAGTAATGCAGAGGGTCACAGATGGCCACATAGCGGTCAACTGATATGAGCACCATGGTTCCTACAGAGGTAGATGTAATAATGAAGTCTAAAGTATAATACAGACTACACATTAGGTCACCGAAGAACCAGCAGCCGTTGATTAGCACAATTTGAAACAACATGAGGAGGCCCACGAAGAAATCTGAGACAGCCAGAGAGAGGAGGAGGAGGTTGGTGGGGGTATGGAGCTGCCTGTGGAGGAAGCAATATATTTATCAATATATTTACAGCAATTTATTTATTTATAGTATGAATTGTCATTCAGATAACAGCAGATTGAGCAAAGACTGAAACACAAACACAATGACTGTTTTCATCACAGTTTCGGATCAGTTTTTATTGCTCACTACCAGTTTTGTAAATTCATGAAATATTAGCCTACTTGAAGTGCGAAATACAGACAATGACCAGCAGGTTAAGAGCTGCAGTGAGTAGAGAGATGAAGGACAGCAGTATGTAAATCAGCATGGCCTCAAAGTGAAGATGCATTGGCTTCGTGCAGGAGGTGTTGAGGAGTTGTGGAAAGCATGCTTCAGTTCCCTCTAAAGTCTCCATTGCCAGAGAGAGGTGAAGCTGCGAAGCTCTGTAATTGTTCTGACCAATGCTCAGACCATTTATAACTTATCTAGCTCTTTTGTCCCTCCTCTAAGATTTTGTCTAACTTTGGGACTGATGTCCTTCCTCCCTTACAGTACAGTATCTTTATTACTCTCTCTGCTGATATGAGCCTTTGTAAATCATGTCCAATAAATGGAATCTGCCACAGCTGAACAGAGTTCTGGAAATATAAAGGATCAACAATGAATCAGGATGCACATGAGCTCAAGTTGTTGTGCCATAGCAAATGTTTGGAATGTGTATGAAAATTTGATATTCCAGTTCTTAAAATTCAATAAATTTGAAAAAATCCAAATAAAGCCCATTCTCATCTTTATCTGTAAGTTATTAGAATGATGGTCAAATTGATGTCCAAAAGGTAAATGTAGAAGCTCAATAACCCCCAAAATTTTGCCTCTTTCAAAATCAAACCTCATTGGATTGATTTCATTTTAGCTACCACAGGAGCAAAAGTGTGGGCTTAATATTAAAGAGCTCTCCTTTAGTCACAAAGGAGTATCAAGAAGTGTAACAGTATGTTTTGGGCATATGGATTGGGTGGGTGTCTCCAAGCCTACCTGTTACTTTGAGTGGACAGGAACAGAGAGTGCAGCTTGAAACTATTGTATCTTGAACCTCCTTTGAAGATCAGCTTGAATCCGTCTTTTTTTCAGAACAAAATTTGTGTTCAATCATCATTATGTGCTAATCTTAATGTGAACGTATAAGTGATATGTTGGTTTCAAAATGGCCATTGCACTCTGACCTGTTGATTGACACCTCACCTTAAGGCAACAATTTCTTTGCACTTGTGGAGTGTTGGTTTTGCAACTGGCATTTCCTCAGAGCTCTGACAGGACTTACGTTTATCATCATGAAGCTCTGTGTAACTGGAGATACTTCCACCTGACAGAGAGTATACAGCTCTTTATTTTCCAGACTATACTCCTGCTTTCCTAAAGTGCATGATGAAGTTTTTTAAAACACGTAATCAACTCTGGAAAAAGAGTTGTGATATGACCTGCTGAGGCTCTTCTTGTGGGGATCCACAGTTTCCTGTCCTTTTTCCCCATTGTGTCATTGATTTTCCCCTTCTTTCTCTCCTCTGTCTGTCATGTTTGAGTTAGGTACACTGCAGGGCGTGGCTGATATGTTGGGTCCAGCCTCCTCTCCTCCTCGGCACAGCTGCTCTCTACCAAGCAATCTGACTCTTGATTTTTGCGCTCAGGTGCCTTATCTCCACCTTTCTACATCCATGCCTTTCCTGTCTACGTCTTCAGAAAGGATTGGAGTCGACACTCCTAAGACTGTTCCTCCTCTGAGATTTCTGAGTTACTCAACTCAAAAGATGAGTAACTGTTAAAATAAACTTCCTTTGACATTAAAGTATTATTAAAAATTGATGCAGTCCCGCCTCTCTCTTGCCTCCCCTGGTGGAGAATAAAAAGTTAAAATTTGGTGGGCAAGCCTCAGTGAGAACAACTGGTGCCTCTGTGCCAAGCCATGTCTCTGTTAAAAATAACCCATCTAACATGTTGTCTAAAATCAGCTCATTTATGATAAAAGATTTGTTTAAAAGAGAGCGCACGTTCAGCACAGCCAGGTTAATGTTCGTGCGCTTATGACCACAGGGAGATAAAATGACCGGGTGTATGAGATTATCTCTGTTAAAAACACTATGTCTGTGAGTCCAGGGAAAGCGTCTGCCTGTGATGGTTTGTATGGGAAAGATGACCGGTTTAGGTGGTAGTGACAACTGTGGACTGTAGGGGGGGCTAGTGAGAATATTAATGCTATGAGCGGGTGGTGTGGACAGAGAAGAAGAATCTGGGGAGGGGGTGTGACAGGTAAACAGTCAGTCACAAGGAGCGTACTGGATGGCGTGGTGAATATTAGCCGTTAACATTCGACTGCCAAGCCTGTTGGGGTGAACTCCGTCAGCCCTGTAAAAGGAGGGGCGGTTCCAAAACAGGTTAAAATTGTCAATAAAACCAACGCTAAAAGCTCTGCAGGTGGACTGTAACCAGGTGTTCAGGTACAGGAGCTTGCTGAAGCGCCATGCTCCATGATGGGACAGTGTGGGAAGAGGACCGCTGATAAAAACAGACTTTCCACAGTTGTTTAAAAAGCTAAAAAGGTTGTTAAAATCCCTTTTGATCAGCTCAGACGGCTTCTGAGTGGTGTCAACACAGCCCACGTGTACTAATACACGGCATATGGAGGATGGGAGTGACTGCAGCAGACCGGGAAGCTTCTCCAGGATAACCGGGACTGTGGCTCCTGGAAAGCAGTGAGTGGCTGCGTTGAAGAAGCGAATTCCCCGGGTTATTGAATTGCCCACTATCAAAGTGGTTGGGGGAAGAGTGGACGAGGTGGTGGAGGTTGAGAGGTCCCGTGGCTGGATGATCCGTGGTCTGCGCTGTGCGTCCGGACAGACGGATGCGGTGTGGAGGATGCTGTGTCGAGCCTGGGAGAGGGATTCCGCGCTGGCTTCGGACAAGGAAGACCACCAGAGCGGCGGAGCACGGCCTCCTTTAGGATCCGGCGTCCGGCAGAAGAGGTCGTGGACCGGGATGAGGACCGTTGAGGCTTCAAGGTGGCGTGTCCAGTGACCCGAGCACCACCGGCCGGCAGTAGCGGAGGATGGGACTGTCCACTCGGCGTAGGAGCAGATGGTGAAGGACCGACGGAAGAAGAGCCCCGTGGAGCCGGGGTGAAATTCTGCTGTGCTCGGCGAGAAGTGGGGCGAGTTGTTCGCCCAAGTGGGTACACCGGGACAGGCGGGAACGGTGGAGATCCGCTGAAATCATTTAAAATCCTGGGAGGTGAAGAAGAAGGCCCCAGGTTCCCAGCCAGCGGTGGAAATTCGTGTGAGTCCAGGATGTTATACCGATTTTGTAGCTTGATGTCACAGGTTGTCGGAGTAGGAAGTGACGGCCTCACCCTCCTTTTGCGATCGCCGACAACCACCCAGGTGTCCGGGTGTAAAGGACTGGAGCTGACTGGGACCTTGGGTTTAGCCCCGAGCAGGAACCAGGGGTCCCCAGGAGAGGGAGATGGAGCGGAGCCAGCGGCCGGTGCGGTAGCAGCGGCCGGCATAGAGCCGAGTATCGAGGCAGCGGTAGCAGCGGCCAGAGCAGGAGCAGCAGCGGGTGGAGTGGAACCTGCGGCCGGGGCCAAAGTAGCGCGCTGTGTGGAGTCAGTACCCGAAGGAGTGGAAACAGCAGCCGAGTAGGGAGCCGTGACCTCAAAGTCTTTAGTGGCCGCAGAGACTTATGCAGGGCCGAAGAGGATGGTGTCCAGGTGTCTCTCGGCTTCCTGGATTTTGTAGAGGGTGGAAATCCTCTGCTCCAGTTCAGCAATTTTCTTGCAGAGGGCGAAGCAGCTTTGACAGCTGGATGGCGAGGTAAGTGGAGCCATGGCTGACTGAGCTGTGCTCAGCTAGTTTAGATGATTACTAAATTGATTACTAAAATTGTTTCCCTGGTTAGGAGGAGTAGTTAAAAACAAGATCCAAAAAGTATGCCGTAAAAAAGTTGCTTAAAATTCCATAAAAAGTCAGTTTTGACGGAGGTGTTTTTGGCGGAGAGACACAACGCCGACGCATGAGATGAAGCTCTAAGTATAGACAGCAGTGAAAGAACCCCAGCAGTTCTTCACACCTTTCCCCACGAGTCAGGCTTTGCAGCAACTGCCTCCTCAATACTGGACACCAAGCGGATGGCACAGCTCTGAATTTTCATGTGTTTTGGATGCTGCACAGAGGATTTCATTATCACTTCCAATGGCAATAGAAAACGCCCACTAATTATACATTATACACTGTGTCAAGTGTACACCACACCATGAACACTTCAGGTGAATCAAATGGTGATTGTCACACAAGACAAATGATTATGACTCTTAACTGGCATGTAGATGTCCTCAGGCTGGGGCTTTTCTCAAATGTGAAGTTTGGGTCAGATTGCATTATGTGTATTTGAGTAACAACAACAGTAAATTCAGTAATAACAAAAGTACATTTTCCCGGTGCAGGATCCATTAGTCTTATCTCATGTTATCTTATTAACTTTTTGTTTCATAGTGAAACATCGAAATTTGCCATGCTGCCAAGGCTGCACCATTGAACAAAAACTCAAAAAACTTTTCATTGATGATATTATTGTTAGGCTGAATGCCGGAATAATTTGTTTGGACCCAAGGATGCAGACCAGAGAGGAATTTAGGATAATAAACAATATTTATTTCAATAATAATGTGGCAAACAAAAGCAAACTCAAAAGGAGTGGAGGGAAATAAAGAAAAGCGCACTCCAAAAGAGAGTGATGAAAAACTAAGGAAACTCCATTGAAACGGGTCAGAAACAAGGCACACGCTGACACGGCAGGCAGACAACTGAAACACAAAATCACAATATAAGTGGCAGTTCATGAAAAGACATTAGCAAACTCATGAGGAGAGGAGATGGTGTAGCAAGTACTCACACTTTTAGGAATCACGACAATGCCAAGAATTCAGGACAATCCAGCAGCAGGTAAGAGCTCTCCCCTTTTATCCTGTGCCTTAATCAGTGTCATGCGCATCAGGTGTGCACCTGTGGAGGCGGAGCAGGTCAGGTGTAGAGACCCCCTACCCCGATGGATTGATAAGGGTGGGGTCGAGGATGAACGAACGCTGCACCCAAGAGTGCTCCTCAGGACCATAACCCTCCCAGTCCACAAAATATTGGAGTCTTCTGCCTGTCATTTGACGTCCACCAGGCAGCAGACTGTAAAGGCAGGATCGCCGCAGATGACCTCAGAGCTCCACTCCAATGGGTTGTCAGTACATAGGCACCGTAGCTTCTAATCTTGGTTTGCCCTCTCTGCCTGCGCGTTAGACTGGGGATGGAAACCGGAAGTAAAAGTGACTGTGGCCCCCAAAGCTTTGGGGAATGCTTTCCATACCTGAGAGATGAACTGGGGCCCTCGGTCAGGGACATGGGGAGTACCAATGTAGTCTAATGACATGGAGTGTGATAAGTTCAGCCGTTTCCAGAGGCAAGGGCAGCTTCTGTAGAGGGACAAAGTGAACAGCTTTAGAGAAATGATCAACTACAGTGAGGATGGTGGTTTTACCTTGGGAAGGTGGCAATCCAGTGATGAAGTCGACCGTAATATGAGACCACGGTCTCCCAGGTAAGGGCTGGAGGAGGAGACCGGCCGGTGCTTTATGTGAGGCCTTGCTGCAAAGCACAGGTGGTACAGGCAGCAACATACTCGTGAGTATCAGCCTCTAGTGATGGCCACCAGAAGTGCCGCCTAAGCAGCGAGATGGTGCGGTTAGCTCCAGGATGGCAGGCCAGGCGGTTAGCGTGGGTCCAGTTTAGCACCAGCTTTGGGTCCATTACCTGCATCCGGATGGTGCTGCTGGGCCTCTCTAATCACCCCCTCAATCTCCCAAGAGAGTGCTGCGGTGATTCGATCCTCAGGAGTGATGGTTCCAGGTTTGGCCTCAGATCCTGGGAGAGCAAACTGGTGGGGCAGTGCATCAGGCTTGGTATTCCTGGAACCGGGTCAGTAGGTGAGTGAAAAGTTAAACCTGCTGAAGAACAACACCCACCGGGCCTGGCAAAAGTTCAGTCTTTCGGCCAATTTGATATAGGCTAAGTTTTTGTCATCAGTCCACACCACAAATGGCTGCTCAGTCCCCTCAAGCCAGTATCTCCATTCCTCCAAGGCTAGCTTAATGACCAGCAATTCCTGATTACCGACGTCATAGTTCTGCTCAGCTGGGGAGAGACTGCATGAGAAAAAGGCGGGTGCAAGCAGTTATCTGGATCCGCGTACTAGGAAAGTACAGCCCTAACCCCAGTGTCAGACGCATCCACCTCAACTATGAATGGTTTGGCTAGGTTAGGTTGAACCAGAGTTGGTGCTGATGTAAACAGCCCCTTGAGTTTCTTAAATGCCCTGTCAGCCTACATTGACCAGCTAAACTTAATTTTGGAGGAAGTCGCCTTGGTTAATGGGATGGCTATTTCACAATATCCTGGACAAACCTACGATAGAAGTCAGCGAATCCAAGAAAACACTGAAGCTCCTTTTGGGTTTTCCAGGACCGGCCACTTCTCCACCACTCTGATCTATTACGGATCAGCCTTCAGGCTGCCCTCCCGAATAACAAACCCCAGAAAAGAGATGGCATTAGTATGAAACTCACATTTGTCCGCTTTGACAAAGACGAAATGATTTAGAAAGTCCGTAGGGACATCATTAATCAGTGCTTGAAACACAGTACACCACAAGAATATTATCGACAAAGCTATCTCAGCACAAACTCCACCCAAGGGAATGGCTAGGCATGTCACCAAATTAGTGACCTTCATCAAACCCTCCTCACCCTCTGATGAAGTTAATCATGCCTTTACTAAAAACACAGACACCCAAAACAATCCCGCTATAATCCCGGATCACTACTTGAACATTACCATTAACATTATCGGATGAATCCCCATAATGTGACTGTGTAAATCAGTTTGTCTCCCCACAATACACACACAAAGTGAAGACGAGTAGCTAAAAGGAATGATAATTGTATGTTCCATATACACCATTTACATATAAAATAGAGAGCTTGTCTGCATTATTGTTGGTGGGATATGTTATTAGTGTGTCACTACTCATAAAGTCTTTAGTTTTGGTGTGTGTCTATGAAGCCTATAAGCATGTAGTTGACAGTTTATTAGGTACACCAGGCTAAAACTAATGCAATCTGACAGTCCTGCAATAAATCCTCCCTTCATTAAAGTTAGAAAGTTCAGATTTCGTTGTTAAGAGGCACTGATTCAGCTGCTTCTGACAATGACCTGCAGTACCTTGGTGCTTTTTGAATCCTTTGTTGGTAACTGTTGAAGATTTATTCTAGAGAAACTGGACCCAAATGCTGAAATCAGACACAGAGGCAGGAGTAAGAGGTAAACATGATTTCATGAATTTTCAAAATGTACAACAGAAGAGTTCAGATGATCTGACACCATTGCAGGTGAATGGGCTGAGACTTAACAGGCAGGTAATGAGTCCATATCCAAATTAATCACTACAGACAATTTGCGGGGCGCAGCTGGAGCAGATAGAGGATATGAATCTGAGGCACATAAAAAAGACAGGAGACAGGAGTGCAGACATACAGAGAAAAAAACACAAGCAAAAACACACAAAAGCAGGAACAGGGGTCTCGAGTCCATGATTAGCAGCAGATCTCTGATCAGGAGAGGAGGAAGCGAGGCAAGCAGAATGAGCAGACCTGCCAGTGAGTTATGATGTCATGATTGATCCCAACATAACTTTCTTGCAACGTCAAAGTCAGCCTCCCATGGTTTCACATATCAGAGGAGTATATTATGTAATTAGCTATCTGAGATTAGACTTTCTTTTTACTGTGATCATCCATATTTATGCTGCTGTTCTCATCACCCATAACTGATGCACTACAAACAATGTAGTGCATCGACTGAATTAACCAAGGAACAACTTTGTAGATACAAGCTAGCCATGTTCCCTAGTTGCAGTGGCTACATTTCATTGAAATCAGGTGTGCTGATATGGTCTTAACTAAGATTAACTAGACTTGCTAACTTTAACAATATCTTTTTCTGTCCCTCTCAGAGCTCAGCAGACCATTGTGTAGAAAATTGCAGATGCCACCACAGTGTCATAAAATGCTTTTAACTGTGTCTTGCACACTCCAAAGGATGTCAGTCTTCTAAGCAGATGGAGTCAACTTTGGCTCCATATCTATGTTGTTAGCCCAATCCAGTTTGTGGTTGAGGTGATTATTTAGTATTTAGTGTATTTAGTTTCTGATGTGGAATGGAGGGGGGTTAAGTGGTTTGAGGAGGGTGTTGCTGGTGTCAGAGATGCTCCTGGGGAAGGTCTGGGTTCCGATGGGTGGGGCAAGGAATGGGGGTAGGATCAAATCTGTTGAAAAACAGATTAAGTTCATTTGCCCATTCCCATTCTCCCGATTCTGGGCCCCTTTCAATGTCTCTACTGTGGACAGAGATGGATTTCAGGCCTCTCCAGACGTCTCTGGCATTGTTCCCCTGAGGGAACTCCTCCATTTTTCTCCTGTAGCTGTCCTTGCCTTATCTCTCTTTTCAGCTACCTCTGCAACCTCCTCAGTTCATTTTTGTCCCAAGATCTGAAAACCCTCTTCCTCTCATTCAGTAGGGCTTTTAGTTGCCCTGGGGACACCCAGGGTTTGTTATTTTGGAAACACCATATCTTGCAATGTAAAGAACACAGGACACGCTGCTGCTCTCACATCTGTATAATGAGTTTTTCATTTCAAAACACAACCGTCTCAATTGGCAGACAGAAAACTAAAAATAATAAAATAGTTAATAACATTCAATGACAACCATACATATACATAATACTAATAATAATTTGACAAGAATTTTAAATATAGTTTTAGTCTTAGTCGCTTACTGAAAATAATATTAAATTCAGTTTTATTCTTAGTCTCGGTCACATTTTAGTCAACGTCTGTGGCGCCGTTGCAAGTGGCAGCCCTTAAAGCAGCTTCATGTGTGTTGTGTGCTATTTTGTACTTTTTGAGATTTCATTGCTCTTTTTTTGTCGCTGATTACCCTCTTTCCTATGAATATGGATTGTAACAAGCCTAAACTCGTGGCTCACAACAAACATCCTGGATGCTAACATGGAGCTACCCGGCTTTAGCACAGTCAGGGCAGACCTGTGAGAAGAAAAAAGGAGGAGGACTCGCTATATACATCAACACAAGGTGGTGTAATCCTGGGCATGTAAGCACCAAAATCTCCACCTGCTGTAGGGACATCAAACTTATGGCTGTAAGTTTGCATCCTTATTATCTGCCCAGAGAGTTTGGACACGCCATTGCTGTAATTGTTTACATCCCTCCACAGGCCAACGTGGAGGTAGCATCTGACGTCATCCATTCCGGTGTTGCCAATCTACAAACACAACATCCTTAGACCATTGTGTTGATCTCTGGGGACTTTGATCACATGACCCTGGACACAACGCGACCTGGTTTCTTCCAGTTTGTGGACTGTAACACCAGGGGAAATAGGACTATTGACCTACTGTATGCAAACATAAAGGACGCATACAGCATCACCCCACTGCCTGCACTGGGGAAAGCAGACCACAACCTGATTCTGCTTCAGCCTCTCTACAAACCAAGAGTGAGGAGGCTACCCACAACCACACGCTCATTCAGGAAGTGGTCTCCTGAGGCAGAGCAGGGTCTGAGAGATTGCTTTGCAACTACAGACTGGGATGTACTGCAGGGGTCACACGGTGAGGACATTGAGGGGGCTGTGAACTGCACGACTGACTACATCAACTTCTGTATGGATGTTGTTGTTCCCTTAAGGACTGTACGCTGCTATGCTAACAACAAGCCCTGGATCAGAAGTGACATCAAGGGCCTTCTAAACCAGAAGAAGAGGGCTTTCAAGGTTAGTGATCAGCAGGAGCTTAAGCGCGTGCAGAGGGAACTCGGAGTCCATCTCAGGGAGGTGAAGGAGCAGTACGGAAGGAAGCTGGAACAGAAGTTGCAGAACAACAGCATGAAGGAGGTGTGGGATGGGGTGAAGATCATCACTGGCTGCAGCTTGAAGTGGGTTGCCACCATCGAAGGAGATGTGGGGAGAGGGAACCAGCTGAACAAGTTCTTCAACAGGTTTGACCACCCCAACTCATTCGCACCTCAGAGTACTGTACCCCCCTCCCCACCCTCTGCTCTCCCTCTCGACACCAGCACAGAGGAGACCATCCCCCCACCCAAGATCACAGCAGCCCAGGTGTGCAGAGAGCTGAGGAGGCTTCATCCCAGCAAGGCAGTGGGTCCAGATGGAGTATCCCCTTGATTGCTGAAGGCCTGCGCGTTGGAGCTGGGAGACCCCCTACAGCGCATCTTCAGCCTGAGCCTGGAGCAGGGGAGGGTTCCTCAGCTGTGGAAAACATCCTGCATCATCCCAGTCCCAAAGAGACCACAATCTGAGGAACTGAATGACTTCAGGCCAGTCGCCCTGACATCACACGTGATGAAGACCATGGAGCGGCTGCTGCTACACCACCTGAGGCCACAGGTGCGCCACGATCTCGACCCTCTGCAGTTTGCTTAACCCTCCTGTTGTCTTCATTTTCTGTTAACTACCTTTGTCTTCCTGGTCAAATTGACCGTTCCCTTCAAGCTGATTACAAATCCATGAATACTTATATATTATCACATAATGTTGTGTTTCACCTTTTCATCAACTCAAATTCTTGTGAACAATACCAGTTTTGAACTTCCATTTGCTATTTATGGCCTGACATTGACCCACCACACCCACCCACCCATGCCAATTTGTCGTCAATGAGCATTATATTGTATATATATTAGATTAGACATATTGTGCTATTTTTTCACAGATTACCTAGTTTCAATGTCTAATAAGGACTTTTGTTTTGAAACCACTGAAAATGATAAAATAGTGACACAAAATACTATGTTCCCAATCAAAACTGACTCGTACGATTTATATAGTAGAGAACAAAGCATATGAACAAAATCAATCCCAAACAAAAAACAAATCTTATTCTCTGTTTCTCTTGGTCCTTTTGAAAAAAATGAAAAGCAAAAAAAGATAATTATTAAAAAAAAAAAATCACAATCTATCATGTCACGTGTTTTCATGCACATGTGGGCAGTGTGTTGTGATTTTGGCATGTGCCTTGCAGATAGATGCTCTACATTTGTGGCACACGTGGCTGGTTCTGACATCTCTTGGTGCATACAGTTTGCACCTCTTCCTCTTCCTGGTGGCTCTTGCTTCTGATGCTTGAACATTTCTCACTCTCTTGTGTCCTGGTCGTTGAAATGCAACAACCGGGAAAGTGAAAAGTCTTCAGGGACATTGTGGCTCGAAATATTGCAGACTCCTACTTGTTTACAGAATCTTTATGCCATAGGCTGACGGTGGATTCATTGTTGGATCTGTAGACACCGGACAGAATCGAGATACCCACGTAGGGTTGAATGTCCAATCTTATGACAAACAGATGAAATTAACTACATAATTTAGAGAGAGAAACTGTCATTCGGTCAGATTTGACCGCAAAGACAACAGGACGGTTAACAGGAGAAGGTGGGAGTGGAGGATGGCATTATCTACTTGCTACACCGATCCCTCTCTCACCTGGACAGGGGCAGCAGTGCGGTGAGGATTACATTTTTGGACTTCTCCAGCACCTTCAACACCATCCAGCCTCTGTTTCTCAGAGATAAGCTGAGAGACATCAGAGTAGGCTCACACCTGGTGGTCTGGATTACAGACTATCTGACAGGCAGACCTCAGTATGTGAGACTGGGGGACTGCAGGTCTGACACTGTTGTTTTGAGCAACACCCCAGGGGACTGTGCTCTCTCAAGTCCTGTTCACCCTGTACACATCGGACTTCCAGTAAAACTCAGAGTCCTGCCACGTGCAAAAGTTTGCAGATGACACTGCTATCGTGGGCTGTATCAGGAACGGATAAGAGGAGGAGCACAGGACACTGATCCAGGACTTTGTCATATGGTGCGACTCCAACCACCTGCACCTCAACACCACTAAGACCAGGGAGATCGTGGTGGACTTCAGGAGGCCCAAGCCTCATCCGGAGCCTGTGACCATCAAAGGGGACTGTGTGGAGTTTTTACGGACCTACAAATACCTGGGAGTGCAGCTGGAAGATCAAATGGACTGGACTGTCAACACAGATGCTCTGTGCAGGAGAGAATAGAGCTAACTGTACTTCCTCAGAAGGCTGGTGTCCTTCAACATCTGCAAAAAGATGCTGGCAGATGGTGGCAAGTGCCCTCTTCTATGCAGCAGTGTGCTGGGGAGGCAACATCAAAAAGAGGGACGCTACACGTCTGGACAAACTGGTGAGGAAGGCGGGCTCTGTTGTGGGCAGACTGAGGAGGTTGTTCCTCCCCCACGCCATGCAGGGGGACATTAAACATTAATGTCAACATTCTCAATGGAATGGAATGGAATCTGTACAACACTCTGTTCAACATGCATCTTAACTTGCATTCTGTTGCACTGGACATTTAAACTTGCATTCTGTTTGCACTGGCATTTTTACCTTTAACTTTTAATTCTTTGCTTGCTGTGCTTTTGGATTATTCATTGCATGCCTTTTACTTTAAATTTGTGGAATATGTGGGATTTGTGAATTTCCCTTGGGGATGAATAAAGCATCTATCATCCTATTTATTTTCTGCATACATGGCACTGTGACTTGATGTACAGTAAAAGAGATGCAGACCCTGTAGACATGGCACACTGCCCTCTTCATTTGCATACAACCTTACATATGCAACAATGCTTAATTTGTTATGCCAGATATTTTTTGAAGAAAGGGGACCAAGGGAATAAAAACATAGAAGGAGGAGCGTTATTAAAACATATTCAGTATTTGTAAGAAACCTGCGGTCAGAGAGCTGCCAGTGCTCAGGATCTTCTCATCTCCTCCTCTCACTGATGATGGAGATGACAGAAGGAACTGAACTCTGCTTTCCACAACTCCTCAATGCTTCGTGCAGAAAGACCCAGCATCCTCACTCTCTAGCCATACTCATATATATTATGCTGTCCCTCATCTCTCTGGTAACTGCAAGTCTCAACCTGCTGGTCATCATTTCCATCTCACATTACAAGTAAGTAATGTTTTTGTCTTTTATTGTGCTGGGATGATAATTCATACTACAAATAATGACCAGTATATGTTCCTCTTTTCTCTCCAGGCAGCTCCAAACACCCACCAACCTCCTCCTCCTCTCTCTGGCTGTCTCTGATTTCTTTGTGGGCCTCCTCATGTTGTTTCAAACTGTCCTTATAGATGGCTGCTGGTTTTTGGGTGACTTCATGTGTGCTGTGTATTATGTTTCGGACTACACTCTTACCTCTGCCTCAATAGGAACAATGGTGCTCATATCAGTTGATCGCTATGTGGCTATTTGTGAGCCTCTACATTACTCCACCAAAGTCAATCAAAAAAGAGTTCAAATCTGTGTTTCTCTGTGTTGGGTATGTTCTATAATTTTTCACTGTGTGCGGTTTAAAGATAATCTGAAGCAACTAGGCAGGTATAACTCCTGCATTGGAGAGTGTGTGATTGTTATTGATTATGTAGCAGGATTTGTTGATCTGTTCTTGTCCTTTATTGGTCCTGTCACTGTCATTGTAGTTCTGTACATGAGAGTATTTGTGGTGGCTGTGTCTCAGGCTCGTGCCATGCGGTCTCACATTGTAGCTGTCACTGTCCAATGTTCAGTGAAAGTGACTGCAATGAAATCTGAGCTGAAAGCAGCCAGGACTCTTGGTGTTGTTGTAGTTGTGTTTCTGATATGTGTCTGCCCATATTTTTGTGTTGCACTTACAGGCCAGGACACCATGCTCAATGCTTCGTCTTCTGCCTTTATAATATGTCTGTTTTATTTTAACTCCTGTCTAAACCCAGTGATCTATGCCTTTTTTTACCCCTGGTTCAGAAAATCTATCAAACTCATTGTTACACTTAAGATACTGGAGGCTGACTCCAGTAAGACCAACATGCTGTAGAAAAAGAATGTGACATGAAGACATTCTTACAGCATATTTTAGACCCACATACTATGAAGCAATGTTGTCTGTAACTCATATGGCATTTTTAATGCAAGAGAACATACTTCTTCACGTTGTTGAACAAGTAAATTACAAAATCTAAATGTGTGAGAAAACTGAAAAAGGTGTACCTTTCATGGTATGTGACGGGAATATCTTCGAATGAGTCAGCCTCACTGTCACCTTTTCATCATTTCTGTCACTTTTTTTGTTACAGTGGTGAAATATGCTTTAATATAATGTGAATTTCAGTGATACATATCAGCACCCTGAATGGTTTTAGTCATAAACCCTGCTTCACATACAGTGTGAATTCAAATTTAGATAAGTATTCTTCCAAAACCAAATGCCTTATCAGTTAGTCTTTCTTTTTTACTAATGATGCTGGTTAGAAATATTATAACACACATACAGTAAATAATTCCCACTCATAATCTTGGTGGAGAAATTAGCATGGAAAGGAAAACGGACAGTATAAAATCACATCTCCTTTTTTCCAATTCTATTTTTATTTTTTTCTGTGTGTGGAACTATATATGTTACAGTACAGACATTAAATAATAGTTTAAATTAATGCAAAATAGATTATACATATGCCACGTTACAATGAATAAAGAAGAAACAATAAAAGGCAGAGCAGAGGTACAATGACAGTAGTCTACACACTGATCTAAGACACGTAGGCAGACTATGCCAGAGCATTTAGGGGATTAGGAGGTCAGCATAGTAATGATATGTCAAACTGTGAAAAGTTATTATTAAGTTCTGAATCATCCAACACATAATGTCTGAGATATTATAGGCAAAAAGTAAACTGCATTATTAAAGAATGACCCCATGCAATCCCAGTTCCAAAAACACTGGGACACTGTGCTAAACATAACTAAAACAGAATGTGATAATTTGCTAATCCTTTTTTGAGGTATACTCAATTAAAAACAGTGCAAACAATGAGGCAATATATTTAATGTTAATATAATACTAATGTATTGAATATATTTAATGTTTTATCTCATCAGCTTCATTGGCTTTTGTAAATATTTGCTTATTCTTAATTTGATGCCAGCAGCATGTTTCAAAGGAGTTGGGACAGAAGCAACAAAAGACTGGAAAAGCTCCAAACAGACCCGTCCCTGGCTCAGTCGTTTACAAGCAAGGATGGGGTGAACTTAAACGCTTTGTGAAACATATGTTTGTATAAAGGATATTGCTACATGGCACCAAGAATAAGCTGGCACACACAATAATGCACTAAAAAATGAGGAGTTTTGTAAAGACGAGACGTAATTACCTGGAGTGCATATTTGAGAATGCAGTTCACTGACTATAATTCAGCATTCTTTGCCAATGTACCCTCCAAGCTTACCATTGTTGGAGAATTAAGAATTGCATTGCCGATGTCTGATTTACTGTCATTGTTATGCATATGACAATAAAGAACTTGAAAATTGACACTTTTCATGGGAAAGCCTCTGAACACCTAACCTGTCCTGAGCTGGGTCTGGAGGTGCAAGTCGAAGACTTCACTATACTCTGTGTTGTGTTGTGCTACAATATTCTCTTCTCCCCATCTATCTTTCTTTCATACACACACACACACACACGCACACACACACACACATACACACACACACACAAATACAGACACAGACACAAAAAGACCCCCCACACACACACACAAAGACCCCTTCCACATACACACACACACACATACACACACACACACACACACACACACACACACACACACATTTCTACCTGACTTATACAAGCCCACGAGACTTGACTTACGTCAAGCGCTTAACAAAACAAACATCCACATGCAGTTAATAGTCCCTTACGAATATCTCTCATCAACAATTCACACCTTCTTCTGTTAATGTCAGATGATTACAAACTCTTGTCTCAGAGGGATCATTCCAATCAGAGGTGTTAAAAAAACATCCATGTTCCAAAGTAAACATGTGGTGTAAAATCCACACATCAATTTATGATGCAAACATTCATTCCACAAAAAATGGAATATAACACATAGTAATAAAAATAATAGTAAGAAGAAGAAGACTATTTTTATTTGTATAGTACTGTCCAAGGAACACAGCATGAAACATAAAAACAACCACAAAAATAAAAACTAGTGCTGTCAATCGATTAAAATATTTAATCACAATTAATCTCATGAATGTCATAGTTAACTCACGATTAATCGCAAATTAATCGCACATTTTTATCTATTCTAAATGTCCCATTAATTATCATTTTAATACTCTTATCAACATGGAAAAGTGGATAGGCTTGCTTTGTGCAAATGTTTTTTTTTTTTATTGAAAACAACAACGTGTAGTGTTATATTTCACACTAACATTCTCACTTTGAGCAGTCATTCACATTTGAAGCAAAATCTCACACAATTTAACACTGTCAATAAACAGATGACAAAAAATAAATACTTGGTTACAAAAAAGCCGCTTCAACAACCGTTTTTAAGGGATCAAAATAGGGTGATACAAAATAAAGTTACAAAGTGCACATCATTGTAAACTAGGACTCAGGCTATAGTGCAGTTAAACCATGGCTTAAACTTTATAATAATAGCATCCATATGCCTCTGTTGAAAGCCATCCATTGTTGCCCGGTTTTGACAAAGAGGCAGCGGAGAATTCGCATTTGCCGTGTGTTTGGCCATCAAGTGGTATTCGGACTGGATGTGCTATGGTGATAATTCAGTTCACACCGACAATACACACAATGCAATACAATACAATACAATACACTTGTCTTGTCAGTCGACCCATCTGGCAACTTTTTGAAACTAAACTTTCCATTCAGAATCTTGTTGGCATCCATTTCGACATTTCGCGCTTGACATCCACACAAACCGGTAGCCTACTTTTTTACAGCTAGCAAGCAGGCAAGACCAAACACGTGCGTGGGGCATGCCTATTGTTTTGTTTCCAGTTTACAGTTGGATCCTGTAGTTTTTCTTACGTTACTAGCAGTGGCCACAGCTTATAAAAAACTACAAGTTCACTAGGTCACAAAGAGCGTTTATCTCGCGATTAAAAAAAATGACGCCGTTAAAATTGATTTGCGTTAACACGTTAATAACGTGATTTTTTTTTTTTTTTTGCCAAACATACAGTATTATAGCATTTCTTTTGAAATGGCAAAGCTGGCAAAACACTGGGGTGGAACAAATACAAATACTGATCTGGATTGGATCTTGATCCATAACAAGAGCTTACCTCTCCTTTTAAACCTATTGAAACCCTTGCTCAAACAATAAAACAAGAAAAATAATATGATGAATCCTATACTAATACATTCAAAAACAGTGTGGCAAGAAGTACATAAAAAATGTAAGATTTCCCATAATGCTCAAAAATACGCATCCATATGGCACAATCCAAAAATAAAAATAGGTAAACAGATGATTAGATGATCTTTTTGAAGAAGGCAGTTTCCTTTCTTACAATAGATTAAGGGAAAAATATAATTTAGATGGACAAGGCCACTTTTGGAAATATTTTCAGATTAGAGACTGCATTAAAAAGAAAGTTTCCTTTGATCACGATAAAAATTTAATAGAAAGCTTCGGACAACTACCACCAATGTTTCATAGAGCATCTAAGTGGTATGAGTTATGTCCCTGGAGGACTAACAGTGACTGTAGAACTCTTAGTAAGATAGGGGAAAAAGACTTGTGTTGTACAGTCGATGAAAAAGTATGAGGGGGGTTCTTTCCAACACCGAGGAGTACATTAGAGAAGCTAGAGGCAAATTTATTCAGTACAAAATAATTCACAGATATTATTATACACCAACCAGACTCAATAAAATGGGCCTAATTAAAGATGGTCTATGTTGGAAATGTAGAAAAGAACGCGGCACATTCATGCATGCACTGTGGGAATGTCCCAGGGTCTTTGCTCTGTGGGAAAATGTTCTGAATTATATTGGTAAATGGTTAGGATGTGAACTTCCCATATCATCAAGATTATGTCTTCTTGGAGACAAAACTATGGTTCCGCTTTTAAATAAATCACAATTTAGAATATTAAAAACAGGCCTAATGACTTGCTCGGGTGATTCTAAGGTGTTGGAAAGAGCCTCAAACTCCTACATTGAATTCATGGAAGCTCCAAATGATGGAAACAGCTGCATGTGAAAAGATGCTGGTGAGACTCAATGGGAGAAATGACATTATCAATGAGCAGTGGAATAATTTTAGCCAATATATGTCTGGAGGAAACAACAATTACATTAGTAGTATTTCGAAATACTACTCAGGACTATGACTCAATAATCGCCCTCTTTTAAGTTAATATGTGTCAATGTCTGTTATAACCTGCCTGTTTATTGATTTTATTTTGTTATTATTGTTCTGTGTTGTTTGTTCATCTTATTTCTGGATAATATGTTAAAATCCAATAAAATTTCAATTATAAAAATAACATGACATTTTTGACAGCACTAATAAAAACAAAAACACAAGACAAAATACAAGCATGCAATTAACAGACCGTATAAAAGAAATTCATAAATAAATCATCCAAACAGTAGAACAATTAAGGCAAACTTAAAATCAAGTGATTGCACAACACAGCTGTGTTATCTGAAGAAAACAATGACAGGACTTATAAGACAAAATTTAAAAGCAGAAACAATGTCCACAGATTGAACCTGGGCCTAACCCAGCAGATCTAAGAGGCTTTTTGGACAGTAAGGAGTTAAGACATCACCGGTAATAAACTTTATTTTTGTATAGCACCTTTCATACAGGAATTGCAGCTCAAAGTGCTTTACAAGAAATAAATCACATGCACCAAGTGGGTGCTTTACATAAAAGAGACAGAATTGACATAAAAACAGATAAAAATGAATGTAAAATGAGATTGAATAAGGATGAAAATAAAAATAAAGGCAATGCATAAAACCACACAATAAAATATTATCTAGGTAAAAACAGAATAAGGATAAGAAATCTATCAAGATGAAGCTCTAAAATAACTCTTTCTCTGGTATATTTCTCTCTCTGCTTTCTGTGGTTCTCAGACACAACAGAATCTTTTTCCTTCTCACAGATACTAATTCACCACAGGTCTTGATTACACCAAACCAGGTATTTCACAGCCACCCTGTGGATGTAATCTCATTGTGGGTCTCACGTACATGTACTGATGTACTTTTCTGCGTGACCATGTACAGCCTTGTAAGTCATGAATAAGATATTAAAAGAAACGTAACCAGTGCAAGGAGGCTAAAATGAGGTGATGTGAGAAGAGTGTTTGGTTTTTGTCAGAAGTCTGGTGCACATGGCATATGATCAGCACCTCTGTTTTGTAAGAGTTTCACTGCAAAAAGCTTTGTGACATCCAGTGTCTCACCTCAGCTATACCGCTCTGCAATGTGTGTAGTTTGTTGCATTCAGAGGGTTTAATGGAGAGATATGACTGTGTACCATCTGCTCAGCAGTAAAATTAGATGTTATGGTGGTGAATGATGTGATCTAATGGTAGCGTATACAGAGAGAATAGCAATGCTGCATTAATGGATCCTTAAGGTATGCTACATGTTGCCTGTGCAGCTGAATAGATAAATGCACCGAGACATAAAATGTCCAATTTGACAAATAGGAAGGGAACCATTCAACGGCCTTTGTAGAAATGCCCATCCAATTCTTAAGTCTAGTAATTAGCCAAGTATGATTAGTGGTTTCAAAAACTGTGCTATGGTCAAACAGCAAAAGTACATAGCAGTGTCTAGAATCTGCTGCAGAAGTAATTTGTCACCCTTAAAAGAACCGGTTCGGTATTATGTTGCTTGCAAAATCCAGATAGAAATTTCTCAAAAATGTTGTCATTATGAAGCACCTCCAGTAGTTGTTCTAAAACCAGTCTCTCAAGAATTTTGGTCTGTTTTTATTCCCATCCCATTCGATAAAACAGGTGACTGAAGAAACATTGAAAGATAATACAAGTTAAGTTAAGTTTATTGAACTTTTATCTGTTGTTATTGTTGTTATGTGATTGTCACATGTATGTTAGCTGCCCTAAGAATCCATAAGCTTGGCCATGCTTGGAGCCTGTTCACACTGATATAAAATCATTAATATTTTTCCTTTCTTACAAAATTAAACAATGGTGGGCCAATTAGGTCTAAATCTTCTTTTATTTGAAAGTCTGGCTCCCTCAGTGTCTTAACCGGGGCCACAGTTCACTCAGCTGAATATAGTCACGAACTTTCAAACAAGTTTAATCTTTATTAACTTTATTTTTTTAAACTTCTATCTTAAATGGTTTGATTTCTTGTTTTATTTATTTATTTATTTATTTATTTATTTTTTAATTGTAATGCTAAAAGTCATTTGCTTGGCCAATGACCTTATATTAAACAAGACAGCCTTAACATTAAGGTATTGCAAGGGATCAGTCCCAGTTGTTAACTGTGGATACTTAAGGCTCTGGTGGTAAATAGCAACAGTCTTTCTTTGAAAGCACCTTGATCTGTTCATAGTGGGAATTCTTTGAGGAAGAACTACTCTGTGTGAGTCAGTCCAGATCATATGATAGTGAAGATTCCTGTCCTTGTTAGAGATACTGGTAACAGGGTGTATCCAACTTAGTTTGTAAAATGATTAAACCTGTTCTTTCTTGCCAACAGACAACATTCCCTTAACCATCCCATAACAAAATACATTTGGCTTTGCTGAATGTAAGATCTCTGGCAGGCATTCTATTAATGATGTATACCCCACAGTGCACAGTAAAAATTAAAAACAATATGTCGAAAAAGTTGAGCAAACTTTTTGACATAAAGAGTATTTAGACCTGAAAAATGCAAGACAATCATTCCTGTTTCAGATTATTAATTCATAGAACAATAATGTACATACATGGTTTGCTGTTGTGGATATACTCACCAACCAGTGTTGCTAACTATGAGAGTTTGTCGCTTTATTTAGTGAGTATTCAGGCCCCTCTAGCGACTCTTTTTCAAAAAAATGACTAACGACAAATCTAATGACTTTTTCTTGTGATATTGGAGACTTGTGGAGACACTGACATGTAAGCGTGTATCGTTCTTACTCTTCTCAATGAGCAGCGGGTGCTTCCGCGGGCCCCTCCCCAGTCCCAAAGCACTCACAGTCCTCATATTGCGCAACTCAACTCCTCCAATGCTGCCTTGAATCGCTTCCTTCTGACTTTTCTGAGTAGCGCTGTGGAACTGTGTAGTCAGGCATATACAACCTTAGCATTGTCTGTAAGTATGTCTATCGAAAGCATTTTAATGAGGCTTATCATACTCACTGTTTCTTTTTTCCTTCATTTCAGTTTTAGTCCATTCTCGTACTGACAATAAAAAGTGGTGGTATGCAATAAATCCATCATTTATTGTCTACAGTGTATTGAAGAAGTTATCTGTCTGTCTAGTTATGGAAGGGGACTCTGACGGGCAGAACACTGAATGTTATTAGACCTCACTGCTGCATTTGATACAGTTGATCACAATATATTAATAGACAGACTTTGGCTTGGTTTGGCCTCTTCAAAAATGTGGTCCTTGTTCAAGTTCTTCCTTCAAGATAGAGACTATTTTGCATCACTGTACATCAGAGTGTCTCCCCAACAACTTTTTTTCTGCAAGGATCGACTCTCGGGCCTATTTTTTAATATTTACATAGTCGCATGAAATAAAAATATTCAATACTGTATGGTTTCATATCACATGTATTGTCAGATTACATGCAGGTGTGTTCAGGGTATCAGCCCCAACCTGCCGGCCACACTGTGCAGCAACACAGACACAGATAAGACAGACAGGGCAGAGACATTCCCCACTTACTTGGGAAGTGATCCTACTCAGTCTTAAGAGTTTTTGTCTGTCTTTTAATTTCATTTATTTTTATTTTTGTTTTCATTTCTTGTTGTGTATTTTTTCATTTACTTAATTTGTTTCCATTTTTCTGTATGATATGATAATTTTTAGAGCTAAAAAAAAAAATAAAAATGAAAATTCATTTGATAAATAAATAAACATTACAGAATTTTCAGATGGTCACAAATGTCTGGGATTTTGCAATGAGTTCTTGCTGTGTGGCCTCCCAACCTGCAAACAGAATGAGAGAAAAGTGCCAGTGCTGTCCCTTCAGCCCACTAGCAAGGCTGCACACATGAATTATGATTTCTGTGCTGTTGGTACTCATCTCAGGTAGGAATGTGCATTAGGTTTTTATCTTCAGATTGTATTCAATTTTTTGAGTGCAAACACAAGAATAGGATATGCCTTACTTTCAAAAGTACATGCAAGCAGGCAGAATAACTAGGATTCGTATACAGTAGTTTATATTTTAAATCTAAAGCTGGCTCCATAACATGCTGAACTTTGCTGTTCCCCAACACAGAGCACCATGGAAATTGTCACTGGAGACAAGAAAGCTGCGTAAGGGAGGGGCAGATGAAATGGAAAAGGAAAGACAGAGTTATAAAACAGAAAAGTTCAGTCACTTCAGGCAGAAAACTGGAAGAGCTCAGCAGCTCCATATCTTCTCTTTCTAATGATGAAAACCCTTGAAGAAACTGAACTCTGCTTTCCACAACTCCTCAACTCCTCCTGCAGAAAGACTATGCATCCTCACTCTTTATCCATGCTCACTTACATCATACTGTCCTCCATCTCTCTCCTCACTGTGACTCTCAACCTGCTGGTCATCATCTCCATCTCACACTTCAAGTAAGTAAACATTTTACCATATTATTTTCATGCCACTGGTACCAGGAGAGAAAGATGTGAAGAAAAAGTGTCATGTTTCTAAATAATGTATTTGTGTTTTAGTGATGGCTTTTATCTGTTGTAATAAATAATAGTACAAATAGTTATAAATATATTGCACTCTTATCTCTCCAGGCAGCTCCAAACACCCACCAACCTCCTCCTCCTCTCTCTGGCTGTCTCCGATTTCTTCGTGGGCCTCCTCATGTTGTTTCAAATTGTCCTTATAGATGGCTGCTGGTTTTTGGGTGACCTCATTTGTGCTGGGTATTATGTTTTTGACTATATTATTACCTCTGCCTCAATAGGAACTATGGTGCTGATATCAGTTGATCGCTATGTGGCTATTTGTGATCCTTTACATTACCCCACCAAAGTCACTCAAGAAAGAGTTCAAATCTGTATTTCTTTGTGTTGGATGTGTTCTACTCTCTGTCACATACTGCTGCTGAAGGATAACCTGGAACAACCAGGCAAGTATAACTCCTGCATTGGAGAGTGTGTGATTGTTATTGATTATGTTGCAGGACTTGTTGATCTGTTTTTGTCCTTTATTGGTCCTGTCACTGTCATTGTAGTTCTTTACATGAGAGTATTTGTGGTGGCTGTGTCTCAAGCTCGTGCCATGCGGTCCCACATTACAACTGTCACTGTCCAATGTTCAGTGAAAGTAACTGCGAAAAAATCTGAGCTGAAAGCAGCCACTACTCTTGGTGTTGTTGTAGTTGTGTTTCTGATATGTGTCTGCCCATATTTTTGTGTTGCACTTACAGGCCAGGACACCATGCTCAATGCTTCATCTGCTGCCTTTGTAATATGTCTGTTCTATTTTAACTCCTGTCTAAACCCTGTGATCTATGTCTTTTTTTACCCCTGGTTCAGAAAATCTATCAAACTCATTGTTACACTTAAGTTACTGATTCCAACATGCTGTAAAGAGAGAATGTGGTGTGAAGAAATTCTTTTGGCATTTTTGTGACTAACAATGTTGTTAGGTAACTAACATGATATTTCTTCATGGTGTTGAATCAGTGATTTAAAAAAATCTAACGAAGTGAGAAACTGAAGAAAAAGGGCACCTTCATGTTTTGTTAAAGAAATATGTAGAAATAGTGACTGAATGAGTCAGCCTCTATGAGTCTCTGCTGTTCATTGCTGTTAGTCACAAACCCTGCTTCACATTTGAAGCAAATTAAACTTTACATGTTATAATGTTTTTTAAACCAAAAACATTTTCAGTATCTTAACTAAAAATTACATATCCACAAGCTTTTCTCCAGTGTATTCTCAAATATTTTTGTGAATGATTTCAAGAATAAAATGAAATAGAAAATGTTGTCCATACAGTACAAACTACAAGACCAATGACGAGAAGCTAAAATCAGTGTGATGTCTGGCTGCTGCATTTTCCATGTGGTATGGTTTTAGGCAAATTAAAAAACAAAATAAATATTCGCATTACAAAAAAATTGAAACAGATTTGAACTAGACTAAACATATGTAGAGTCTTCAATGCTGGGTAGAAGGGTGGGGTTATCACATTCAAGGGGTGAACCTGAACAACAAGCAAAAGCATTGTATGATGTGGTTCAACTTCCTTTTATTGACTATCACATTCCTGTAGTTATGAAACTGTTCAGTGGCTGTACTTACAAACACCAGCTCATTGGGAATAAAACCTGCTTTTTAATGCAACCTCTCAATTTCCTCATAAAAGTTAAACCAAAGTGTACAAAGTCACTGTTGTGTACCTTTGATTCACTGGGCTCTATTTTCGATTCTGCCACCAGCGCGGCGCAGGCGCGGTGCAAAGTCAGGTCCGCTTCGCCAAGGGGGCGTGGCGGCGCAGACTTTGGTAATTTCGTGCACTGCGCTGCCAGCGCAACTACTCCCCCTTCTCATCTCAGTACCACCCAGCGGCGCAACTCAGAAAGAGGGAGGAGAGAAGGCGTGGAGTGGGTTTGACACAGCCGAGTCCAATCTTCACCAATCACACCAGCTCCTTGCCACACCTTTAAAAACGCTGCTGGCAAGGCGCATGGCAAGTTTCGAGGATGACTGAGCCCGCGCAGGAAACTGTCCAACGCCCAAACTTCTTCCAGGAGGAGGTCCTTAGATGGTAAATCCTCGGCCTCCTCCTCCTCCTCCTCAAAGCAATGATGTACTCCATCTTTGTAGATAACATTAAGCATTACAATGATAACATTTGTATTTGGAATGAAATGACGTGGGTAATAGCGGACAACGATCATCACTTACGTTTTTTCCGTGTGTCTGTCTCTCTCTGTCTCTCGAGTGCTCTGAGATAGATGCAGTATATTTGCTCTGTAGGATGCCACGACTGTTTCTGGTTGGCACAGTGATGTTAACTGATTAGTTTGCATCCCTGTTTCACCCGTGTACATTCGGTCAGGTTGAGTGACCATTACGCGTGCCAAATGCACTTGCGATGTGGTCAGATGAGATACTGATCAAAACACCTCCCCCTACTGCACCGCGCCCATTCTGGCGTACTTCTGTGTGCCTGGGCTTACCAAAATAACAAGTGTCACGTGCCCGCCTGCGCTGCACGAAAATACCACTGCCCGGGGTGCACAGCCTGCACTCTGCCAGCGGCGGAGACGAAAATAGAGCCCCATTATGTTTGACCTGAAGCTGTTGAAGGAAAACTACAATAGTCACCAAAATTGCTAATTCATGTTGCTGTATGTATATTTTTGACCCAGCAGATTTGGTCACTTTTTCTGTTAACCCATAATAAAGTCATAAAAGAACCAAACTTCATGAATGTTTTTTGTGACAAAGAAGTATCTGTTCCAATCACTCTATCAGAGAAAAATATATAAAAAATATATATATATACACACACACACACACACACACACACACACACACACATATATACATATATATACACACACACACACACACACACACACATATGTGTGTGTGTGTGTGTATGTGTGTGTGTGTGCGTGTGTGTGTGTGTGTGTGTGTGTGTGTTAAGGGTCTATTACAAGGCTGGACTCCAAAGGCTTGACACACATATTGATGGCCTGAATAATAAAAGGGATTTATTGTCTTAAAAAGGAATATGATCACTGGGAGATGTTCTGTGTAGATCCACAGTGGAGCAGGCAGGAAGGTGAGGTGAATCAGCAGGTTTTCTGGAGGCTTGAGCTGGAGCTGGAAAGACTTGGCAGATTGAGACACGAGGAGGTTATTACGAGGCACAACAGACTAATTAACTTGGAAAAAGTATCAAGGCAAACATACTTTAGCAAGAACTAAGCACACGGAGCAATCTGGCAATGATGGGTGATGAGATCTGGATTTTTTTCCTGTGGCTGATGAGTATGGATTGGCTGCAGCTGTGGCAGCTGATTGGCATGGGGAGCAGGTGTAGATAAGCCATCATTTTGAAATTTTGTCAGGTCCAAAATAAATGTTTTGTTTATGTCTGTGTAAGATATGACATTTAGTTCCAACTTACTGCACAGCTTGAGAACCAATAGTATAACGACTTTGGTATCACATGGTATGTCTGTGTCATCAGCAATTAAGCATTGTAGTAGTCGCCAGTGTGGAAAAAATATCTGAAGAAAAGCGCCCAGCTTCACACCTGTATGAATCCAAAGTACTCATCAACAAAAGGAGGAGCAAAACCAGGGTCAACACTGGTTCAACGTTTGCATTGGAGTCAACTAAAAGGGTCCCAAGAGCTAAAAAAGCCAGGTCAAGGGGTAACTTTTCTTCTTGACTGGCAAGCTAAAGCCAATGCTTGCTTGTTAACAATAACGTTAACCAACTGGGAATCTACATAGACAGATCAAGATGCACAACATAAATGCACATAATACTGTTTTCTGTTGAGTCATTTATTATCACCATTTGGGATAATGTATAAAGAACAAGTTTGTTTAGCCCAAATCATGTAGGCCCTGTGTGGCATTACATCATACTGTATGGCAAAACATGTCTCATGAGAATAACGTTATTATGGCTGGTAGCAGAAATCAAGTGCACGTTCACCACCTGGGGAAGCATGAGCAGAGATATGATTATATGTTCTACATGGGAGTCAGACCTTAGTGCATTACAAAAAAACTGAGAGTATGGCATTTTGTGTTTATGTAAAGCCTGAAAGTGAGGAATGTTGTTAAGATTTTAAAAGTCGTAAAGTGTACACCTAGCACATTTCTTGCCACTAGGGGTGGCCTAAAATTTCTATCACAGTGTTTTTTTTGTTTTTTACAGTGACAGTATTATATCACAGTATTACAAAAATAAAAGGGATACTCCACTCAAAATATTATTCTAGTAAATACATCGTTTCATTCCAACAATGTAAACAATGTAAGGGAACACATCTTGTGAAAAAAAAAGAATTAGAAAATGGATGTGTTCATTGGCTCCAAATAAAGATGAAAAATTAGGTACATATGTTTTCGGTCGAAGAGCCTGCCCCATAATGCAGGTTAATAATAAAATGTAATGTCTTTAAATTTCAGACAAGAAGTAGGATTAAGTATCTCAACAGCATTTATTTGAAAATCCAAAGTATATTAGAAAAGTACAACAGTCAGTGTACCACTGGGAATGTCTATCAAATATATTTACACACGACAATGCAAGTCAGACCTGCAGCACGACAGGCATGGTGCAAGTTGCTCATTCAGAGCAGTACAGAGATTGGAAAGATATACGATTACTCCTGTAGGCAGAGGAAGGTATTGATTTACAACTTTTCCATTTTGTCTCAATTTTGATGAATAAAAAAAAGGCACAAAATTTAGGATTAAATTTCCATGTTAAGTGCCAGGACATCCAAATTGAGTGCCAGTAGGTGCTGTCAAGGACAAAGTGATAAACAGTGGTGGAGTTAGATGATAGCTAGGTGTCATTAAAACATTATTTTTTAGCTGACCAAGCACATGCAACCTTAAATAAAGTGACATCTTCACTCTTATTCAAGATTCAAAAACCATTGTCATATATTCTGATGAAGATATTGACATCCACAGGAAATGGAAAAACATATTCAGGCTCCATTAACAAGAACAAAATTCTCTGAAGGTCTGTTACATAACATTGAAGGTTGATATGTCCACATAAAATACCTTAAACATGATGACAAGTTGTTGGATGCAACACAATGTACCACATAATAATACTGCAATGCCAGGATGAACATTTCACCATAAAGTAAGGTTTCAGTCAAACAGTGGCATGGCAATTTTCTCAGATTTTTGCTGCACAAATGCTCTAAGCTGAGAAACGATCATAACAAAACAAGAATATTTACCTAATATTTTTCATGGCAGATTGGGAATTTAAGTTCGCAATTTGCAAATCAGCACAGGATGTGGAAGGTCAACTTTCAGACTGTTCTCCTCCTCCTCCTCTGGTAGCTGGTTTCTGTCTGGGCTCGTGATTTCCCATCTTGTTTTCCGTATTTATTTTAATTTTCCTTAAAGTTTTAATTTTTGGCTGAATTGGACATCTAAAGACATATTTTATGGACAAATATTTAAAAGTTGTGGATGACCCTTGTGACCTCTGATATTTCACGGATACACTCTGCTCTGGCCTACTGACAGAAAAAGCCTTCGGCCTTCTGCAGCAGGTTGCATTGTTGGAAACTAAAGTTCAGCATCTGGAAATAAACGCAGAAGTGAACGCACCTTGTGGAAATGACAGCACTATGCCACTGACTCAAAACAGCAGACTGGAGAATGCTAACATCCAGCTAATTAGCTCTGATACAGCTCCGACGAAACTAAAGGGATGTGTACCGGGTAATAAATCTGCCAGTATCAGTCCTCCCTGGAATGCTCTCGGGGCAAAGCCCAAGAGTAAATCAGCTGATATGGGGAGACGTCCAACAGGTAGAACCCAGCGCCCCGAGATCTGTGATGCGACAGGCTGGCCTGCGCTATCATCCTCCTCAACACCTGTGCAGAGTAAGACACAGCCGTGGATAAAAGCTAAAGGGAAGATGAGCAAAAAAGCTCCCAAACCAGCTAGCGTGCAGTTGCAAAATTGGTTTGCTCCACTACTGCAGGACCCTGGATCTCCAACTGAAAACCGGGATAACTTCTCAGACTCACAGAGAAGGGTAAGGCCTGACAGGAAGTCAGAAGATAGAAGGCTACAAGGAAAGCCACTGACTGGTCCTGAGACTCTGGTTGTTAGTGATTCTGCTATTACAGATGTGGGAAGCATGTACAGCAGAAACACAAAAGTGTTGTGCTTTCCTGATGATACAGTCTCCAACATGACCGACAGAATCCTCAGTATTGTTGCAGAAATTCCAACTTTGAAATACCTTCTACTGCACACAGGGGCAAATGATACTGCGAAACGACAATCTGAAGTGCTCAAACAAGATTTAGGTAAACTGCTAAATGCAGTGAGCTCTCTGAATGCTGAAGTCTTGTTCAGTGGGCCTTTACCACCAGCCAGAGGAGGAGGAAAGAGATTCAGCAGATTGTTGGCAGTAAACACATGGCTTTCAACTGCATGTGATCTCCACTCAGTGCATTTTATTGACAATTTCAACTTTTTCTGGGACCGCAGACATTTTTTCAAAGGAGACAGACTTTCCCTAAACAAGTCAGGAGTAAAACTTTTTGCCTCCAACCTATCTTTCTTCCTGCATAACACTGTTCCCACTCCCAAGGACAAGAGACAAGAGGAATCCAAACAAAAGCAGTAAACACCAAAACATGAAGGAGAACCAACTCTCCCCCCGCCTGCATGCTCTAACCATGAGGGACGCCAGAGCAAAAAAGGGGATGCTTCATGTCCTCCACCAGGGGCCACTACTCGTGAGGATTCACCGACTCCAACCACTAAAACTCCACCTAGGTGACCATCTCCAACCACTAAAACTCCACCTAGGTCACCATCTCCAACTGCCAAAACTCCATCTAGCTCATCATCTTCACTGGGTATCCCATCACCCTCCTCCCCCCTGCTGGAGTTTACTGACCAAATGAACAAACTTATCAGTGCTGGTATCAGGCTTACTCCTCGCCCATCTGGGATCCTGTTCCCCCAAATTCCACCCTGCCCCCTACAACCACCCTGTCCCCCTCCACCACCACAGCGCCAACGGACACCAACTCCACCCCCTCCACGGCTTGATCTGAACCTACTCCAGTCCCCTAGTAAGAGCCCAGCACAGCCACCTATTTGTGTGGGTAACTGATGTGTTCTGGGTCCAGCTTTTACAGCAAATGTTATGCCTGACTTTTCCAAGGAAAAGCCAGGGCCCATTGTACCGGAAGCTTCATTGATTCATGTCTCAATAGGTAGGAGAAGAAGATAGGTCCATCTCTCCAGAAACATCACATCATCAAATTTAACATGTATTCCATGTCAGCCACAGTATGTTCTAAAACAAATAATGGATGCTGGACTTTTTAGCACATTTAAGTTAGCTATTTTAAATGTTAAGTCTTTGGCAGGCAAATCATTCTTAATCAATGACTTTATCATCAAGCACAAGCTTGATTTTATGTTTTTAACTGAAACTTGGTTAGGACAAGATAACAGCATAGCAGTTGTCAATGAGTCAGCCCCTCCGAATTTCAGTTTCATAAGTGAAGTAAGAATGCATAAGAGAGGAGGTGGAGTCGCTGTTTTGTTTAATGATAGCATTCAATTTAATAGAGTCTCTTATGGTCAGTTTGAATCTTTTGAATATGTTGCCATTCAATCAAAGTCTCCCTGTTGATCAGTCTTCGTAACCATCTACAAATCCCCAAAATACAATGCAAAGTTTTCTGATGAGTTTGCCAATCTACTATCTGTTGTTTGTATTGATTTTGACTGTGTTGTGTTAGTGGGTGACTTCAATATTTATGTTGATAATCTCAAAGATGGATGTACTAAAGAACTTTTAAACATCCTAGATCATTTTAGCCCATCTCAGCACGTAACACATTCAACACATAACAAAGGGCATATATTAGATTTGACTATTTCGAAAGGGCTTAATAGGTTGTGAGTGACAGATGTTGGTCTTTCTGATCACTACTGTGTGTCATTTAAAATGGCCACACCTGCTATTCTTAACAAAAGTGGAACAGAGGTAAAAGGTAAAAAGCATTATATTAATGATAACGCCTGTGCAGTCTTCACTCAGTCTTGTACACTATCACCAATACTGCCCTCAGCCTCAACTGATGACCTTGTAAATAGTTTCAGTTCCAAAGTTATGACTATTATTGACTCCATCACCCCAATTAAGACCAAAGTTTTATCAGGAAGGAAAAAGGCACCTTGGAGAAACACCACACTGGTCAAAGTCTAGAAAAGAGTCTGCAGACAGGTAGAGCGCTGGTGGCGAAAAATACAAACTCCAGGTTCACTATGAGATTTACAAAAACAGTCTCCACACCTATAACCATGAACTAAAGAAGGCAAGGCAAGCATTCTTCTCAGACATTATCAACAGAAACGTTAATAATGCCCACACTTTGTTTTCTGTTGTGGATAGACTGACAAACCCCACAGCATCAGTCCCTCCTGAGCTGCTATCCAACAAGTCATGCAATGATTTTGCAGCCTTTTTTACAGATAAAAATTCAAGGATAAGACAAACAGTATGCAGCTCCAGCTCAGGCAAAATGATAAGTCTATCTGTGCCTTCTTGTTCTCCAGTTAATCTAGCACATTTTAACCTTCTAGATCATACAAGACTGACAGAAACTGTATCACAGTTAAAATCCACAACATGCTGCCTTGATACTCTGCCAACAAACTTTTTTAAAAATGTTTTTAATTGCATAGCTCCAGATGTGTTGCAGATAATAAATAATTCCCTTCAGTCTGGTCAGTTTCCCCAGGCCTTGAAAACTGCAGTAATAAAACCTCTCCTAAAAAAGACTAATCTGGATACTTCAGTAATAAGTAACTACAGGCCAATATCAAATCTTCCCTTTCTAGGAAAAAATATTGAAAGGGTTGTTTTTCAACAAATGCATGCTTTCATGATGCAGAACAATCTTTTTAATGCATTTCAGTCTGGATTTCGTCCACACCACAGCACTGAGACTGTACTTATCAAAGTTTTAAATGACATACATCTGAATAATGATGCTTCCAAAACCTCAGTCTTAGTATTATTAGATCTCAGAGCTGCCTTTGTTACAGTTGATCATGACATACTTCTTGACAGACTGGAAAAGTGGGTGGGACTTACTGGCACTGTACTACACTGGTTCAAATCCTATTTACAAGATAGGGACTACTTTGTGTCAATTGGTGAGCATGTGTCTGAACGAAAAAAGATGATGTGTGGGGTGCCACAAGGGTCCATTCTCGGACCACTTCTTTTCA
Organism: Chaetodon trifasciatus; assembly: GCA_037975065.1. Taxonomy (NCBI): domain Eukaryota; kingdom Metazoa; phylum Chordata; class Actinopteri; order Chaetodontiformes; family Chaetodontidae; genus Chaetodon; species Chaetodon trifasciatus. The sequence continues at coordinate 2,081,704 of JBBMOE010000041.1, forward strand.
ATATCTACATGTTGCCCCTAGCTCAGATTATGGAGCATCATAATATTTCTTATCATACTTACGCAGATGATACACAACTTTATATTTCTGTGTCATCACATGACTACAGTCCCTTACTTTCACTGAGTGAGTGTATTCATCAAATCAATGAGTGGATGTGCCAGAATTTTCTTCAGCTTAACACAGATAAGACAGAAGTGATTGTATTTGGCCCCAAAAATGAAAGGTCAAAGATCAGTGCTCACCTTAACTCCATGTCACTGACAACAACAGATAAAGCCAGAAATCTTGGTGTAATTATTGATTCTGACCTGAATTTTAACAACCATTTAAAGCTGATTACCAAATCAGCCTACAACTACCTGAAAAATATAACCAGAATTAAGGGATGTCTGTCCAAAGAAGACATGGAAAAACTTGTTCATGCATTTATTTTCAGTATGGTTGGACTATTGCAATGGAGTCTTTACTGGCCTAAACAAAAAAAAAAAAAAAAAAAAAAACAATTAGGCAACTACAGCTGATTCAGAATGCTGCTGCACGAGTCCTTACAAACACCAGAAAAATGGACCATATCACACTCGTCCTCAGATCACTACATTGGCTTCCTGTGAGTCAACGGATAGACTTTAAAATCTTACTGTTGGTCTACAAAGCCTTAAATGGTCTAGGACCAAAATATATTCTAGATTTATTAACTCCATATGAAGTATTCAGATCTCTCAGGTCATCAGGGACAGGTCTATTGTGTGTTCCCAGAATGAGAACCAAACAAAGTGAAGCAGCTTTCAGTTATTATGCTCCTCACCTGTGGAACATTCTCCCTGCACACCTGAGGTCTGCACCAACTGTCAGCTCATTTAAATCAGGGTTGAAAACATTATTATTTGCTACAGCTTTTACTTAAAGTAAATATATCTGTTCAATGATTTTAATTTCTAAATGCTAAATTATTGTCTTTTACTGGCTTCTGTTTTTAATTTTCCTTTAATTGTATTTTATTTTATTTTTCTATTCTCTTCTAATTTCTTTCTTTCTTTCTTTCTTTCTTTGAAATGTATGATTTTAATGTATTCTTATGCTTCTGTAAAGCACTTTGAATTGCATGTTGTATGAATTGTGCTATACAAATAAATTTGCCTTGCCTTGCCTTGCCTTTGCCTTTTAAACCACAAGAATTAACACCAGGTGGATAGCAACATGCATTTTGCGTAAATGGTGAAGTCAGTGAAATAGAACTGGATGTGAAGGATATACATCTTGAATGTGTGTTTCATTTTTTGTGGGCATCATCATGAGGACAGGGGCCACCATACTTCTGGGGGTAGCACTCCTGCACACATCTCATGAGGCCTTGCAGAGCCAAAAAGGGGACACTGTTGCCTGTGTATTAGGCATTAGACCAGAAATATTACACCAATAAAAACAATGATCAAATCTTTTAGAGAGTGAGACTTTGTTTTAGGCCCTCTTTGTATGGGACTAGTCTTACGTGTGATTAAGAAATTAGAAACGTCTGCTCACACATTTAAAATAAAGCTTACTGAAAACACTTATAAACACGTTGTTAACATTATGAAATGGCTACTCTTTGGCTAGATTTCGGAAGCAAAACCACTTGGTTATGTTTAGGCAACAAAACTACTTGATCAGGATTACAAGAACATTGTTTGTCTTTAAAATAATCACCGTGTGTAAGTCACTAATGTACATTAAGTGGCTTCGGTTACAAAAGGAAACAAAACTTCACTTTTAGCTTCACATGGGACACCAATCCCAGTCTCCTGGGAGAAAATACTGTGCTTGATCCATCCAACCACCCCACCTTCCCACAAACACAGATTTTTCTTGCTCTTTATGTTAGGTCATTTGAAGCATTGGGAGTGAGAACAGGGTATCTATCGAAGCCCATTGGACTACCATTCACGTTGACACTAAAGGGGTAGCCAGTGCCTTAAGAACAAGGAACAAGGGGTCCTAACCAAGTTTCGTATGTGACAAGGTGGGTGTGAGAAAAGGTTGTTTTTATTCTTGCGCTTCTGAAAGTTTACTAAAGTTTATTCAGTCAAGCAAGCTTTAATTGCGGACAGTCAACATTACCTTAAGATTATTCAACAAACTAGCAAATAATTCAGAAAGTAACCTGACACACACCTGGTTGCTTGTTAGCTGCAGTCACAACCTACAAATTAGGCTTCTTACTGACGGTTAGGGTTAGGGTTAGGGTTTGAGGAAAAAAAAGTCTATTGGACTTGCGCTTCCTCCTTATCCCTCCTGGCTCTTCCAGGTTATCAACCACAATCAACTGTTTTTTTTTTTGTTTTTTTTAATTTTATTGCAGATTGCAACCATTTCTTTTGAGGTTGCTGTTAAGTTTTAGCCTTTGAATATGATTATTTCAGGACTCGATAAAGCAGAATGATACCAGGGCAATTGCAAAATGAATTTATTTACAAGGAACAAAACTACTTACAAAAATCTCACAGAGTGGAATAGGAAAACCAAAAACACACTCAAACTGAGTGGAATTTGCAAAAGAAACTACACTGGAGAACTGAGGCAGAGTGGCACACCGAATGGGGCTGGAAAACACTGAAACGGAGAACACGGTTAGCATAGAATCCAAAACTCAACAAAAATAATCCACAAGAATAACTCTTCAAATCTTTGAAGGAAGGAATTTCCAACGGTTCTTCTAGTATACTCACACAGAGGATTGGGTAAACACACATTTGAGATCAGGACGAACTGGCAGCCATGTGTCCAGAAAGTCTAGCCAACTGCTGACACACACCCTAACACACTGTAGGTGTGCAGGTAAAAAGACAGGGCCAGCAGTGAGTGTGGAAGACACGCCCAGTCTTAGGCAGACTGGGGAAACAAACAGACAAATAACACTGAGGAAAGGGGGAATGAGAAAAACACTTGGAGAGACAAAAAGCATATCCTGGCATTTGCATGCGGCCACCAACTTCTCTGTCAGAGGCATTCTTCTCTGTGAGTCACATTCTTGTGGTGAATGAAAGTAAATAAACGTAAAATAAACATTTTATTGAGGGGGAAAAAATGCATGTGTTCTAAATATTGAGGTGGACTGAAATCTACAGTTAGGTATTATTTCATTTATGCACAACAGCTTTCAGGATTTTGATGCCCTTAAGGCATTTTACTCTGAGCTGTTCTTTCAACCTTAATATGAACAATGCCAAGAACATTTGGTAAATTTGTAGTCTTCCTTGGTGAAAAACTTTGATGTAATGGTGTGTTGAATATCTTAAGTGGGAAATAGCTACAGTTGTGCTCATACATTTGCATACCCCTGGCATATTTGTGAATTATTAGCCATTTTATTAGGAAAATATGTCTGACAATGCAGAAAACTTTGCTTTTCTTTACGGACAGTGATCAGCCATTTTTTAATCACACAATTCTGTGTGCCTTTTTCAAATCATAACAATAAATTAAATCACCCAAATGGCCCTGGTCAAAAGTTTCCATACCCTTGAAAGTTTGGCCTGAAAATATACGCACAAGTTGACACACACGATTAAATGGCTATTAAGGGTAAGTTTCCACATGTGTGACTTGTTTGATTGTAATTAGTGTCTGTATATAAATAGTGAATGAGTTCCTCAGCCCTTGAGAGACCCCCACACATTTCATCCAGGGCTGCACCAACTTTCCTGGAGACTGAACCACAAGAAAAGCAAAAAAAAAACTGTAAAAGGGCCTGCGAGAAAAGTTTGTTGAACTTTATCAATCAAAAAAAGGACATAAACATATATGCAGAGATTTGAAAATATCAATCAGTAGTGTTGAAACTCTGATAAAGAAGTGGAAAATTAGGAGTTCTGTTGATACCCAGACATCGTTCGGTAGACCAACAAAGGTTTCAGCCACAACTGCCAGGAAAATTGGTCAGGATTCAAAAATCCACAAATAACTTCAGCTGAAATATTGACATCTCTGCAAAAAAAAAGTGGTGTCATCTCAGTATTTTCTTTATTGTTATGTTTTATATAATTATTGTGCTGTTCTGTGATGCCTTATATTTACTTCCCATTACCCCATTAGAAATAAAAGAAATTTCTGCATTCTGACTGATCACCCATGTGTTTTACAAGAATGGTACACATCTTTTAAATTTTGGCATAGGTATGTAAATTTATAAGCAACATGTTCCTCTTCCTAGTGTGTCATTTACCGAAAAAGGAAAATTTGAGTAAATGATACTTTATTGGTAAATGTTTTGTGCAGCTTTTGACAGATTCAACATTTTTGTCAAAGCTGCATGAAGCTAACTGGACTCGAGACTTGAGTGTGTCTCTATGCCATTTTAAGTTGATAAGAGATAAATACACAATCATTCTTCTGTTACATGTATATTTAATTTTACATTTATGTTGCTAGGAAAAGAAACAAAAACAATTACAGCACCCTATTAGGAAGCTTCCACTAAGTTCCCAATACACAAATATCCACTATTGCTGCTGCAGTCAGTGAAAGGCCAAACATAGTGATATTGATATCACTGCCACAATATTTTTATAATTACAGAAGCATGTTGGGTTATAGTTTCAGATGCAGTAATGACAATGAAAATGACTGACTGGCAGATAGAGAACATGACTCATAATGTTAGACAAAATAAACATACTGTGCAAGAACAGTTCTCTTTTCTACACCTTTTCATTTTATTTCATTGACTAGATAACAAGAGCAAATACATTTCTATATCCATAGGACGTTTTATTAGTGCTACGCACCAGTCTGTCTCTACAGTATTTTAAGATCACAAGAGTCAGGCTGCAGTATCTTAAATGTAACAATGAGTTTAATAGATTTTCTAAACCAGGGGTAGAAAAAGGCATAGATCACAGGGTTTAGACAGGAATTAAAATACAGCAGCCAGACCACAAAAGTCGAGGATGAACTACTGTCTTCAATATCCTGGCCGACAAGGGCTGGAGCGTAATATGGACAGAAACATATTAGAAACACAACTACTACGACACCAAGCGTCCTGGCGGCTTTAATCTCAGACTTTTTAGCTGTTGCTGTTGTTGCATGCTGTCTTGTGACAGCTGCAATATGTGACTGCATAGCTTGAGCCTGAGACACAGCCACAACAAATACTCTCATATACAGAAATATGATGACACTAATGGGGCCAGTGAAGGTAAAGACAAAGTCAATAGCTCCTGTGATGTAGTTAAGGACAACTGCACACTCTCCAAAGCAGGAATTCTGTGAATCAGGTTGTCTCAGAAAGTCCTTTAAATTTATACTATTATAGAGAACAGAGCCGATCCAACACAGACAAACACAGATCTTTGTTCTGTCCAGAGTAACTCTGGTGGTGTAACGTAGAGGTTCACAAATAGCCAAATAACGATCAATTGATATGAGCACTATATTTCCAACTGAGGAAGAGGTAATGATAAAAGCTACAACATAATACAGAGCACACATGAGGTCACCCAGGAACCAGCAAGCCTCTGTTAAGAGGATTTCTATTGGCATCAGCAGGAGGCCCACGAGGAAGTCTGAGACGGCCAGGGAGAGGATGAGCAGGTTGGTTGGGCTATGGAGCTGCCTGGGGAGGAATCATCATTTATGACATTATCAACAATGGTAGCTTGTTAGTAACAGCAGTAGTAGCAAAGGCATTCATTAATTTTTATTTTGTCGCAACATTATGATTGAATATCTTCTCTTTCTAATGAGGAACACAGCATTAGTATCAACTGAGACATTGGCATTGAAAGGATGACATGTAATGGTTGTAAATTTTCATTCTGAAAATATATGAGCTTATGCTGAAAGTTTATCTCTGCCTGAAGTGGGAGATAGAGATGATAACCAGCAGGTTGAGAGCTGCAGTGAGCACAGAGATGACGGACAGCAGAATGTAGACGAGCATGGCATCGGACTGAGGCAGCATGGGCTTCTTGCACGAAATGTTGACTAGAAGAGGGAAGCAGAGTTCAGCTCCACCTGGAGACTCCATCTTCAAAGAGAGAAGAGAAGGCACTTTCTCTTATAGAGCTGATTTGTTTTTCATTCATCTCTCCTCATCTCTTTCGCTGTACTCCTGCTAATTTAGTCCCTCCTCTCTACTATCTGTTGTCATCTTCATCTCAGATTTCATCACCTCCTTCCACATCTCACTTTGCTTATTCTGTCTTATTTCTCTCTTTCATCATCCATTGCTTTGACAACTAACTTTCTTGATAATGGTTGCCATAATAAAAAAGTTGAGAAACCTCTTTGTTTCTTAGGCAACATACTTAAATACTCTTTGTAGCATCCTTCAAGAGCCATACTCAGGAGCGCTCAAAGAAATTTATCTTTCCTCATTCTTTGCACTGACAACTCAAAGCCCAAAGAATTTTTTCATAGGGCTGGCACACAAGGTGGGGGTGTAGGGCCATTGGTGGGAGGGTCACTGTTTATTGGTCAGCACCTGAGTAACATGGTATCAACATGGTATCAGAAAATACTGGTGGACAATTTGTATTCATCAGCCTGGAAGCTGCACATGGGATGTACTTGGACTTTCTAACACATCATTAGCTACAGCAGAAATAAGTGTAGGTTGGATTCTGGACTTTGAGGGTGGAAAAGGCCTTCAAAAAGACCAGTTCAGCTCAGCATCCATTGGCCAGTTTGTCATGGAAGTGGACACCTTGCACATTCAGGTGGGGGCCGTACTGTCTCAGCAGTCAGCCACCGACTAACAGCCACATTCTTCTCTGGATATCTGTCTCCTGCAGAGAGGAACTACAGCACAACAACCGGGAGCTATTGGCTGTAAAGATGGCATTGGAGGAGTGGCGGCACTGGCTCAAGGTAACGAAGATGGACTTCCAGGTTTTGACCAACCATAATGATCTGGAATATATCTGGACAGCTCTGAGGCTCAACTCCAGACAGTCTCGGTGGTCTCTGTTGTTCACCGGCTTCAACTTTGCCCTCTCCTACCAACCCTATCCTACCAATCCTACCAGCTCTCGGAACGCCAAGCCTGATGGTCTATCATGCCAGTCTCAGGACAGGGAGGAAAAAGCAACTAAGGCCATGCCATCTTGCCCGTCTGCTGTCTCTTAGCCTCCGTCACCTGGGAGATTGAAGAGAGAGTGAGAGCTGCCACAGAGAACCAGCCCGGGCCCAGCACCTGCCCTCTGGATCGGTTGTTCCTCCCTCAGAACCTGCGCTCTGACAGTCTCCGGTAGGGGCATTCATCCAAACTCACCTGTCACCCAGGAATCCAATTGACCTGAGATGTCCTCCGGCAACGGTTCTGGTGGCCCACCATGGAATAGGATGTACACACCAGCCGGCCTCCTCCAGCCCCTTCCTATCCCGCATTATTCCTGGTCTCACATCTTCTTGGACTTCTTCACCGGTCTCCCACCATCCCAAGGGAACACGGTCATTCTGACAATAGTCGACAGGTTCAGTAAGATGGCTTACTTTGTCGTTCTCCCCAAGGTTCCTTCTGCCAAAGATACCACGGAGCTGATGTTACACCTTGTTAGGGACCCCAGTTTGCATCTGTATTCTGGAGGGAGTTCTGCAGCCAACTGGGAGCTACTGACTATCATCCAGGTTCCAGCCCTAGTCAGAAAATGGAGACCATGCTTCACTGCATGGAATCCCAAAACTCCTTGTTGGCTCACAAAAATTGCCTGCCTTTGGGCCAGATATGGCCAGGCAGCTGCCTGTCCGACATTTAGTTCAAAAACCATCTGGCTCAATTATTGGTGTCTTCATGAAGGTTTAAAAAAAAAAGGCTGCACAAGGTCGTCAAAGTATGATGTGAGGTTGTTTATTCAAAGTAAAGATAGTTTGAACAAACAGTTGAGTGGACACTGGAGTCCTGCAAAAACACTCAAAAGCAAAAGCTCTCTCTATGCTCTACTCTACCACTTTTCTGATCTCTTACATCTCCTTATATACTCCAAAAACTGCTGACTTAGTATTCTCAAAAACTTAGAGACCACAACCCATCCCTTTTTAAAAACCCGCTAAACACAGCTGTGCCAACACTAGGTTCTTATCTCTGGAGGCCAAAGCTGTATCATTTCTACCCATGGTGGACAGTCTCTAGGTTTTTTTTTGTTTTTGTTTTTTTTGTTTTTTTTTAAGATGAACAGTGGCGCTCTACCCATGATAGGGAGAGGGATAGTGCTCTTCCAGCCACCTGTGGATAGGGTTGTTTCTAATCATGGCAAACTGCAACTGCTTTGCTTTTTTAAAAGGCTAGGCATGCTTAGGCATATCTAGAGTTTGTCTTTGTTTTACTGCTTTCACATTTTACAACATTTGTGGCTACATGGACTGTGATGCCACTGTCAATGAACTTGGGTTCAAGTCACATCCTCACTCCCCCACGCCGTGGGTCACTACACCATTGCCACCAACTGCTGCTGTATGCAGGAACCAGAATACCATGAAGGTCAGAGTGTGTGGCTGTCTACTCAAGACCTCCCACTAGAGTGGAATCTGGGAAAATGACTCCCAGGTTCATCAGACCCTTCCCCATCCAGAGAATCATCAGCTCCATGGTGATAAGGTTGAGCTGCCCCGGCTCCATGACAGTGCATCCCACGTTACACATTTCCCGGGTCAAGCCAGTGAAGAAGGGCCCTCTCATGCCTGCAGAGCCACCACCTCCACCTCCTCGGATTATCGATGGAGGACCTGCCTGAAGAGCCCTAAAGAGAGATCATGGGTTCCAGCTCAACACATCCTGGACCGTGGACTTATGGCAGGCCATGGCAGGAGACATGGCTATAATCCACAATTCAGGTTCAGCCACTACCCATGGGAACCTGTGAGACGACAAAGCACAAAGTTAGTGACATACCTTGGTTGGACATGAAAATGTGCAAATGAAGAGGGAGAGAAGAACAGAGGAGTTCAGTGTATCTTTGAAAATCCCCCAACAGCCCAACAGTCTAATTCTGTAGCAACATAACTTGGGGCTGGTCCAAGGCAAACCTGAGCCAGTCCTAATTATAAGCTTTGTCAAAAAGGTATAAGCCTACTCTTAAATGTAAAGACAGTGTCTTCCCCCCAGACAAAGACTGGAAGATGGTTCCACAGGAGAGGAGCTTGATAGCTAGATAGAGCTTGATAGTGCCTGATTTTTGCAATGTTACGTAGGTGAAAAAAGACAGTCCTTGAAATTTGTTTTACATGGATATAAAGGATATAATCAAAGGATATATCCTGATCCAAGTGGTGCTGGAGGCCAGTGCAATGCCATCCATAACTGTGATATCATCAGAAAAGGAGTTTCTAAGGTGTTTAGGGCCTAGTACTATAACTTTGATTTGTCTGAGTTTAGCAACAGAAAATTGCCAGTCATCCAGGTCTTTATGTCCTGAAGACACACTTGTAGTCTAGTTAACTGATTGGTTTCTTCTGGCCTCATTGAAGAGTCAATGCAGTGTCAATAAATATGGCTGGTATCGTCTGCATAGCAATGAAAATTTATCAAGTGTTTGCTAATAATGTTCCCTACAGGAAGCATATAAAGGGCGAATAGAATTGGTCGAACACTGCAGAACTTCGTAACTGGTTTTATTGTACGCAGAGGAGTCATCATTAGCTTGTACAAACTCTGAAACGTAGGATTAAAACCAGCTTAGTGCAGTTCCCTTAATGCCAATAAAGTGTTCCAGTCTCTGCAATAGGATACCATGGTCAATGGTGTCAAATGCAGCAGTAAGATCTAATAACACTAGTACAGAGACAAGTCCTTTGTCTGATGCAATTAGAGGGTCATTTGTAACTTTAACCAGTGCGGTCTCTGTGGTATGATGCACTCTAAATCCTGACAGGAAATCCTCAAATAAATTGCTGTTGTGTAGAAAGTCACACAGCTGATTAGCAACTGCTTAGTCAATAATATTTGAGAGAAAGGGGTCCTTGGATATAGGTCTTGTTCTGGCAATTTTGTGTTAAAAAGCACAAAGTCATTCATTGTCTTTATGGGAGTTTATTCTTAGGCCTGCAGACAGACTCCTCCTTGCTGCCTTGAATGAGACAGCAAGAAGAGAGCCCAGAACAGGGAAAGTTGTCAGGTTATATATAAGACATTATCTTGTAAATAGGATTCCATTACCATCAGAACAATGTCAGCACAATAGATACTTCATAATGTGTTGTTCAATCAGGACAAAGGTCAATCAGCAGCTTTGACCATGCAGGATGTTCCCTTAATCAGTAGATGAGTACATAAGTGGTGTCATGGTCAGCAGATTAACACATACATACACCTAATCAAATGACACAGTTAATCATTTGGCTTTCATTTGGTGGCACAAGTGGCAACACTGTCGCCTCACAGCTAGAAGGTCCCAGTTCGAATCCCACTGTGGGTGCTGGTGGCGTGTCCTCCACCATGCCTTCAGTGCCTGCTGCTCAAGGAAAAAGGGCCTTTTTGTGTGGAGTTTGCATGTTCTCCCCGTGTTCACCTGGGGTATCCTCCATAAAATGTACCCCCACTAAAAACATGCAAGAAGATCACCACCTGACCAATGGTGACAAAGGAACTGGGTCTCCGGGCGCCGCTGACGGCAGGCAGCCCACCGCTCCTGGTCTGCAGCGGAGGAAGGACGACCAGGAGGGGATAACAGCGGAGAAATAATTTCACATAAGCATGGCGTGTGCAGTTTCAGACTCTGTAACTCAGCATGTGGTGTGCAGTGATTAATAAAGGATGATTCTTCTTCTTCTTCTTCTTCTTCTTCTTCTTCTTCTTCTTCTTCTTAAGGTAGTGAATGCTTACGACTGAGTAAATTGAAGTTGAAATCATTTGGTTCACCATTGAGGAACAGAGAAGATGAATAATAAGAAATCCTATTACAGTCTATTGTTGTCTAAACCCCTGGATCAAGAGAAGGCTTTTTAATCAGAGGTTTTGTTACAGCTACTTTACTTTAAAGAAGAGTAATAGGCTGTCCTAGCACTGCGAAGGGTTTTCCTGTGTGTTTTCAGACTGCTCTTGCCAGGTGAAACAAAGTTCTTCAAATTGATTGGACGCCATTTCCTTTCTATTGTAGTTTGCTTGAGTTTCCAAGTTTGGGGGGAATACCATGGAGCTAACCTCCTGTTTTTTTGTTTTTTTTTTCTCTTTTAGAGGGACAACAGAGTCAAGCGTGAAACGCAATGAACCTGTAGCACCATCTACCAGGTAGTCAATTTCAGAGGGATCACAGTTAGGTGTCCTCTGTTGTATTGAGACATGGCATTGAATTAAATTTAGATACAGCACTGTAGCAGAACTGGCCTCTAACTGACCTTCTCTTACCCTCTCTGCATTCCTTCAGGAGAAATGGAGTTGTAAAACACCCCAAATTTCAAGAGCTATTGACCATTTGAACTGTTACAGGGATGGCGTTAATTTGGAGAGAGACAAGATGTCTGGCACAGAGACATCTCCTCCACACTCTTTCGGGGAAGCAAGAGACACAGACACCTCAACATCAAAGGTTGCCTTTTTGCTCCATGTTTCTCATGGAGGTGCTAATGCTTTCTTGATAGCCCATGGGAGATACGGACAATAAAGCTGTCTGGGTGAGGGGTGCCGGGTCTCAGAGGAACCTACAGAATCAGGTAATGCTGATGGGTTGTAAATTAGACATTCCTGAAGCAAACTGTTTTGTATGTCTATGTTATATATATTCCAGTACACCAAGATAACCAAATCTATATGTTTGATTCAACTTTGGATTTTCTTACAGTACCAAGCCCATAATCTGTGTGATATCAATGCATTTTCGGTGTTTGTAGCTTGTAGAATGACAAAGCTGTGATTTTAACTTTCCTACAAAGTTTGTCTGAGTTTTTACCATGGAACCATACTGCCATCTAAAGGTTTGTTACGGTTGAATACGCTTGACGTGATTCATTTATTAATAAGTAACCCTAATAGTGATAATCAATTTGGGCAAGTATAGTCTTCCCTTCTTTATTTCTTTATTTTGTGTTAGTTATACCTTGAGTCGTCGTATATATTAGGATGAGTATTAGAAATTGTTATCATGTTTATCGTTGAATGTCGTCATTTCTTCATAAGAATTGCCTAACGTATGTTGTGAACAAGGTTGAAATGCCATTGAAAATTGTCCATTCAAAATATATGTGATTGACCATAGTGGGAAGCAGATGAGCCCCTCGTACGAATCATTAATTAATCCTCGCCTTAATTTTTCCTTTTCAGTCTAAGTTTCTATTCTAGTTTTTTTTAGCCTTCGTTCTGCCCTGTTTTTGCGCTCGTCTTGTCTTCTCTTTCGTCTTTTGTTGCTGCTCATAGTCACGCTGAGTAGCTTGAGTTCATTCTTCAGAAGACGTATTTTCTTTTGCTATCTCTTCGTGAAACTTTAATTTTGCTCGCCACGTTAAGCCACATGATTTGTTTTGTTTTTGTGTAAAATTCTAGTCACGTAATAAAAATTTTGGAGGCACTTTTCGACCGGCCATCAAAGAGACATTCAATCTTATTGTTTGTAATCTAAAGTCCTGTTTCATGGTCACCAACTACTACAAAGACCTGCAGCCATCTGCTAACCCGCTGGTTCGGGCTAGACAACCATCAGAAGCCGCTCCTGGTCTGTAACCGACACCGGAGAGTTCCAGCCCCTGAAACATCCCTGTCCAACACCGGCTCGCCACCGTGGTTTGCTCAATTCGTCCAGCAGACTGCCGTGCAGATTGGAGCCACGGACACAGCTTGGAGTCTTCGTGTCAGTTCGGAGCAGACATCCAACAGAAGCGTCGCTGACCAAGTAGGCATGTTAAGTGGGTTTGAATAAGAGTTGGTCCGTGAGGTCATGATACTGTAAATTTGCCTAAATTCTCTTCACCATTCATTCAGTAAATTAACTTTACATTTGCGTCCCCAGTTTTCACTTTAACTACTTCTCACTATTGCCAAACTCATTCTGCCATTGCTTGCCATAAGTTTCTCTCTGCAATTGCTTGTGTTGTTTCAGATCACCTATATCACTGTTGTACTATTCATGATACATTATTCATTATTCATAATTGTGTTTAATAAATAAGTTCCTTTTTTTTCATTTAAGTTGTGGTCAGACAGTGTCTTTTTGAGCTGAGTAAAAACGATCCCTATGTCTAGAGTTTACCCTTCAGATTATCAGACTGGTTTACTGTTGGTTCATTCGTTATCATGACATCAGCATTACAGGAGTTAGTTCATACAGTCCTTCTTAGCTGAGGAAGGTGGTGCCCCGATATTTTATTAACGAATGCAATACCAAGTTAAGTTAATTCCCCTACAGCACTATCGGACAGGAATCTGGTGTATCTGTAAATTTTTGCCTTCTTCCAGGTAGTCTGGTAATTTGAATTCAAAAGTAATTAAATGATGGTCAGATAAAAGAGGATTCTGTAATAAACTACTCAGTGTTCAATTTCAATACCATATGTCAGAACAAGGTCGAGAGTACAATTAAAACAGTGAGTAGGTTTATGTACATTTTGACAGATGCCATCTGAGTCTAATAATGAGATAAATGCAGTATTAAGGCTATCATTATTAACGTCAACATGTACATTAAAATCACCTACAATAATTACCATATCTTTTTTAAATACTTAACCTGGCAGAAACTCAAAGAACTCAGATATAAATTCGGAATAAGGACCAGGAGAGCAGTACCCTATAACAAATAAAACTGGCTGCACTGTTTACCACGTTTGATGTGAAAGACTAGGAACAAGACTTTCAAATGAGTTATAATTGATGTAGCCCATGGAATTAGATGCCACACAGGACACAGTACACCAGAGGTTCTTGTAGTTTTAAATATATTGTTAGTCACTTCTGCAACAGAGTTTGTTAACACTGTGTATAAGCTACTAAGTGGTGGTTTAACCAGGTTAACAAGTGTTATTCAACAGAGGAAGTGGCAAATAAAATAAAAGAAGAATGAAACAGAGGGAGAAAATACGGCAGTGGGCTGAGACGACAGAAAAAAAAAAACAGAAAACATTCCTGTCAAAATGTGTGTTTCACAATCATAAACCCACTTAATTACTCTGCAAATGTAGCCTGTTCACTTACATTTCAAAACGTTTCACCACACACCTGGAGATTGGACCCAATACTGTCATGTATCTTAAAAAGAATTAAAATTAATATAAAACTGTTTTCTAGTAACAAATAACTTGCACAGTATAGCTTTATGCATGCTAACTTTACCATGCGGCTAGGAACACAGTCATCATGGCTGTTGCTCAATATTGTTTAACATCTGACTCCAGTCGTGCCTAATTCAAACCATCTAGTTGAAATATTAACAGATAACATCTTTAAGACTGTATTTACAATGATTTTCACAAGATATATCTGTTTATACCTACTTATTTGTACCACAATGTCTCAGCACCGCTATTACCGCCAATCTCCAGGTTGTTTACATATAAACAGGAAGCATAGACCATAATGCACTTGGCAAAGTGACATTACGGCAACTCATTACGTCCACCTTGTGGCCAAAACATGGAACCGCACAGAAAATTGTCAGAATTTGCTTACAATTTGTTTTTCATCTTAATTGCATTTTTAAATAACATTTACAAACTGTGCACTACAAGAAAACAACAAATAGTACATGTATAAACATTTGAACAATTGTTAGAGCTATTTAAAACCTGTGTAGATAGTACTTGACTAAATTTACCACCACGGTTACGTTGAGTTTAGATTTAGGATTGATTAATAGGCTTGAGTCAAAAATGGCTGCAACTCCACCTCCTCAGCCGCTGCCTTGAGGAATGTGAGCATTAACTTGGCTGGGGGAGTAGCTTCTTTTGGGCTAGCTACTCTTCACTCTTCATGACACAGTCAGGTTTCAGGCCGATAAAATAAATCAATATTGTGGTCTGATATTAATTCATTTATGAGTACAGCTTTAAAGGACAGAGATCGGATGTTAAGGAGTCATCATTTAATTCTCCTATCTTGTACTATTGCAGTGGTTGTTTTGATTTAGGCCGGTCTGCACCGGCTAGGGGGGCCTGGCTTACTACAGTCTTGGGATGAAGGTGAGCGGGGATAATGAAGAAGGATGCACTATTATGTGGGGTTGAAAGGGGGGTTTGAAAGAATGAGGGTCGAAGGATGAATGGATGAAGGGATGATGGTCGAGGGGTATAGGGATGAAAGGATGAAGAGGTGAAGTGTGAAGGGGTGAGGGTCGAGGGATGAAGTGTGAAGGGGTGAGGGATGAAGGGATGAAGGGGTGAGGGATGGTAGAATGAGGGGTGAAGTTAAAGAGGATGAAAGGGGAAGGAAGGAGGGGACGATAGAATGGACGGGAGACTCTGGGTCTTGGGTGAATGGGGTGCGACATTGGATCGGTATTGGCTGCTGGTTTCGTGAAGAAAGGAAACCAGGGAAGGAAGAGCCTCAAAGGAACTTCCAGATGACAGCTGCGCATGGGTGTTTCTGATGTCTCTCCGATTGATGTGGTCATGAATTCCATGCTGGGAGGCAGTAGAGGAGGTGCCAATGTGAAACAAGTGACCTGAGTATAAGTGAATTCCGGGTCTGAATAAGATTTGACTGAAATGATGGTGAAACCAGAAGCGTGTGGTTATGTGGCCCTTTTTGGAAATAAATGAAGAATCTTGGGGTGAAGCTCGATTGGCTTGTCTTAAGCCTACATAGTCACGTATGGGTTCATATGGACTTAGAAATGAATTTAATCGTGAATGGGTTGAGGCAGACCAGACTGGTTGGTCTTACTGCATTTGAAATGGAAAGTGAGAGAATCGGACAAGAGGATGAAAATATCAGATATGGCTGTGTGCCGGAATGGTTGGTAGTCTAGATTTGTGGTGGTGAATTCAGAACACCATATGAAGCTAGTACCTTGTCTAAGAATGACGACAGATAATCTAAGCAAGATGCGATGGGCCTGAAGGTCGAAGGTGAGAGGCAAACATTTAGGGTTATTAGGGTCATTTAGTGCAGTTCAGTCTTGCAGAAACCACTGATAGAAGCTGATAGTTGCTGATGTGGGAGTGGGATAAGGAGGGGCAAGGTGCTCCCATTGATAATTTAATGAGGGAGTTTATACAGCTGATACATGTTTGTAGAGTGGAAGATTTAATCTTAATGATTGAGTGAACGAATGTGATTAATCTAGAGAAGGTTAGAATGTTGAGAGATGGGAAAGGACGGCTGAAGGAGGCATGGAAAGCTTTAAAGCAGTTCCAGTGTTAATGATGGCATCTGGGCTTGTTGAATGTCTCTGAAAATGGTGGGACTGGAGATGGAAGAGGGTCAGAGGCTGGAGCCAATTGCCTGAATTTCTGGAAAGAGAAGTGAGAGTAAGTCAACGATTGAGTTTTGCAGCCTGGGATGTGGGATGCATGGATAATGAACTGGTGTACGGGAGTTAGGTCATTAAACCTTTGGGTATAATGTTTACACTCGTTAATATAGAAAGGGGCACCAACCATCATCAGCTCAGAAAGGTTTATTTATTTATTTATTTATGTATTTATATTTATTTGTTTATTTATCATCTCTTTCCAGCTCAAAAGGACACTGTCTGACAAAGACTTAATGGAAAGAATGATTTATTTGGCACAATAATGAGAATGGATATGAATAATGAATGACACAATGAATAACATGAATTCTATGATGTAACACAAACAACCAGATGAAGAAGCTATAGCAGGATAATAAAATGGACGAGTTTGGCGATAGTGAGAAGTAGTTTGAAGAAAAATGAGGACGCGAATGTATCAATCAATCAATATTCCTTTATTAGTCCCACAAGGGGAAATTCCAGTTTACAGCAGCATCAATAAAGTGGATAGAGTATTGAACAAGTGTAATGTGAAGTCAAAACAACAAGTATATATACAAAAGAGTGGGATAAAAGAATAACATCATCCTAAGAAGTTGTAAATAGTATTTACAGATTGTTATGCATAGATTATTGCACGGATTCTTGCACCAGTTACTTGGAGCAGTTTTTGTTGTGTAGTCTGACAGCTGCAGGAAGGAATGACCTGCGATACCACTCCTTCACACACTTTGGATGTAGCATCCTGTCACTGATGGAGCTCCTCAGTGCAGTGAGTGTGTGTTGGAGGGGGTGGGAGTCATTGACTGCCATGGAGGACAGCTTGGCTGTCATCCTCCTCTCCCCCACCACCTCCGGTTCCAGAGGGCATCCCAGGACAGAGCTGGCCTTCCTAATGAGTTTGCCCAGCCTCTTCCTGTCAGTTGTTGTGATGCTGCTCCCCCAGCAGACTACACCGTAGAAAATGGCAGAGGCCACAACAGAGTCATAGAAGGTCTTCAGGAGTGCCCCACACACCCCAAAAGACCTCAGCCTCCTGAGCAGATAGAGTCTGCTCTGTCCTTTTTTGTAAAGTGGTGTTATGAGTCCTCCTCCTTGACCCGCCACCTTATCGTGGTGGAGGAGTTTGAGTAGCCGAATGATCCTAGAGGCTATGTTGTCCGGGGCTTGATGCCCCTGGTAGGGTCTCCCAAGGCAAACAGGTTCTAGGTGACGGGTCAGACTAAGAGCGGTTCAAAAGCCCCTATGAAGGACAGTAAATCAAGGACGCATACGTCGCCCGGATCGGCGTTACCGGGGCCCCACCCTGGAGCCAGGCCTGGGGTTGGGGCTTGCAGGCGAGTGCCTGGTGGCCGGGTCTTTGCCCACGGGACCCGGCTGGGCGCAGCCCGAACGAGCGACGTGGGCCCGCCTTCCCGTAGGCCCACCACCCGCAGGAAGGTTCAGAAGGGGCCGGTGCCTTGTGGTATGGGTGGCAGCCTGAGCTAGTGCGTGAGGTTGAGCGGTACCGGCTAGAGATAGTTGGGCTCACCTCTACGCACAGTCTGGGCTCTGGAACCCAACTCCTTGAGAGAGGCTGGACTCTCTTCTACTCTGGAGTTGCACGCGGTGAGAGGCGGCGAGCTGGTGTGGGCTTGCTTATAGCCCCCCAGCTCAGCCGCCATGTGTTGGAGTTCTCCCCGCTGAGCGAGAGGGTCGCTTCCCTGCACCTTCGGGTCGGGGATAGGTCTCTCACTGTTGTTTCGGCTTACGGGCCGAACAGCAGTGTAGAGTACCCGGCCTTCTTGGAGTCTCTGGGAGGGGTACGGGAAAGTGCTCCAACCGGGGACTCCATTGTTCTGCTGGGGGACTTCAACGCTCACGTGGGTAGCGACAGTGATACCTGGAGGGGTGTGATTGGGAGGAACGGCTGATTTTCCTTCTGAGCTCCCTCTGAACAGTTTTCAGCTCTTTGTTTCCTCTTTGTTTCCAGACTTGAAGGCCCTCTTCTTCTCCTTTAAAAGAGTCTTAATGTCAGGATTAACCCAGGGTTTGTTGTTAGAGTGACACCGAACCGTCCTGGTGGGTACAGTGTTTATGTAGTCCGTGATGTTGTCTGTCAGACTGTTGATGTCCTCCTCATGAGAGTCACTGAATATATCCCATACTGTTGTATCGAAGCAGTCCTTCAGAGCCTCTTCAGCCTTGTCCCAGCCATGTCTCTGTAAACAGTAGCATACTGCACCGCCAGTATTCCTGATAATGTCGGGTCAACACCGCCAGCTCGTCCATCTTGTTGGGGAGAGATGTAGTGCTAATTTCTTGAATTAATGGCTAGGTGAGTCTAATGAGAATTGAGATTGTTATAGCCTAGGACACCAACTCTTATTCAATGCAGCATGGAAAATGCCTACTTCTGTACCAGCAGCGCTCCGATGATGGCCTGTCCTGAACTGACACGGGGGGGGGGGGCCCAGGCTGTCAGTCATTGCTCCGATCTGTGCTACGGTCCAACAGGGAGAACCAGTCAAACCACGGTGTTGAGAGCCAATGTTGGACAGAGATGCTTCAGGGGCTGGACATTTGGTGTCGGTAACAGACAAGGAGCGGTGACCGGTCGAAAATATCTACAAAAATATTATTACGTGATTCGGCTTTAACTTTGAAAAAGTTATGCAGTTTAACGTGCAGTGAAGAAGTGAAGGTAAAAGTGAGTAAAAAGTAAAGAGTGAACGCTTGCCGTGGGCTGCGGTGAATATATCTCCAGCGCTGCGGGGTGTGTCTGTGACAAACAGGTTCACTTTAGAATCTCTTACAGGAGAACGCTGTTATTGCATCCTATAGAGAGAAAACATTAACTAATGATTGCATGTGATGGACTCATCTGCTTCCCACTATGGTCAATCACAGAGTTTAAATGATCAATTTTCAATCACACATCAATATTGTTTACAACATGTATGTTGACACCAATATACATGCATCAGACACATTTCGTTGATTCTTGGCAACATTCTAATAATATAACTCTAATGGAACAAAGGAACAAGGAAAGGCAGATTATATTTGGTGAATTTAGTACTACTAATTATAACTGTGTCATGTTGCATATCTGAAAACTAACCGCTTCTAGGCTCTTTTTACACAGAAAAAGCATTGACACCATTTAAATTGTGTTATGACCCTGAGTCATGTGGTTTGTGGTTTGTGGTGTGTGTGTGTGTGTGTGTGTGTGTGTGTGTGTGTGTGTGTGTGTTCACCTTGGTTCTCTCTCTCCTCCCCTTCAGTGAATGTGTGTTGCAAGTGGAGTCCTGGGATTGGAGTGTTCGAATCTGACTGAAGCCAGCAGATTGGACGGCCAATCAGCAGAAGCTACTTAAACTCCAGCTGACAACAATCGCCCCTTCTCTCCTTTCCCAGTCCAAAGAAAATGAACCAGCAATCCTGCCTGTGTGAGCTCGTAGTGTGGTGAAAGTCGACAGTCTCTAGCATTGTTAATAGTTCTTGTAAATTTGTGGTGACCTAATGGTATGGTAGCAAGTAGGAGTGAGAAGCCCTTTTTGTTTTATTCCCTTTTTTCTCCTGTTTATGAGTTAGGAGCCTAGGTTAGTTTTCTTGTTTATTTGTTTTATTTGATTAGGGAAGTTCAGGACTCAACAGTGAGGTTTTGTTTGTTATTTTGGGCATAGCTCAGCTCTGAAGACAATTAAAGCGAGTGGGAAGGGAGTTGTGAGTTTAGTGCTGTGGCAACATCCAAAGTTGAATCAAACATATCGTTTGCATTATCCTGATGTGGTAGAAAAGTCTCCATGAAAAACAGTTTAAGTGATAGGTAACCCTTTGTAGTCGAAATGTCTTTCCTTCCCACCTCTCCTGAAGGAATGTGAGAGTGGAAGGTCATTTGCAGGTCTGTTCTCCTACACTGCTGTTTGGCTGAAACTGAGGTGAACTTCCACACGAATTGAGTAATATCCAGACAGTGTGGCCATCCTCAGTTAACTATGTTGATGACAGTGCTGATGTCAGTGTGGATTGCAATTATCTTTTTGACCATTCATGCCCCCAAAGAATGGCTGCTATGACGACCGGATACAGTTCACATATATTGGAGGAAGGGGAGAGTGTTGTGGGATGAATAGATGAGGGGATGAGTGTGCCATTGGAGATCGTTCTTCAGGTGAGTTACTGTCCACACAGATATGTTTGAAGCTGGACGGCGTTCCATTTGCGCATGGCGAAAGCACATCGTGGAGGTTCATCTGTCGATGAGGAGACTACACCTTGAGCAGCACCAAAGAATCATTTAGAACTGAGGACGGAATGTGACTGGAGTTTCTGGTAGGCAAGAGACCGATAATGTCGGAGTTGTCGGAGGCTGAAGAATCTGAATCAGAAACAGAATTCCTTTATTGATCCCAGAGGGCAAATTGTTTTTGTTGCAAGTGCCCCTTACAAGAATACAATTAGAATAAAATTAGAAGCGAAAAAGAAAATATATATATATATATATATAAAAACAAAATA
>JBBMOE010000041.1:2122544-2170304 GCA_037975065.1 Chaetodon trifasciatus
TCTCTCTCTCTCTCTCTCTCTCTCTCTCTCTCTCTCTCTCTCTCTCTTTCATCATCCATTGCTTTGACAACTACATTTCTTGATGATGGTTGCCATAATCAAAAAATACACTTTGGGGGTGGCTGTGGCTCAGGAGGTAGAGCGGTCGTCCACTGATGAGGTGGTTGTTGGTTCGATCCCTGGCCTCGGCAGTCCACATAAAGTGTCATTGGGCAAAATACTGAACCCCAAAACTGCCCCTGATGCTGTGTCATCTGTGTGTAAATTCATATGTACATCGCTTTGGATAAAAGCATCTGCCAAATGACTAATTGTAATTGTACAAAAAAAGTTGAGTTAATTTAGAGTCTGAAGTCCCTCCTCTCTACTTTCTGCTTTCATCTACGTTTACACGTAGCCGACTCTTTTCATAAACGGACATTTTACCCTCTCCGTTTTCAAAAATAACAGCGTGCACACATGTCTGTTTTCAGAAAACTTTCCGTTTACACGAACCTGTGTATGTATGCCGTCAGGACATTCCAAAACTTTAGGTGGCAGTGTTATGAGAAGCTCAAGCCCACGTTAGCCAATCAGAATCCCGACAATTGCAACAACAACAACGAATCACTTCCTCTTTCTTGTTTGAAGAAAAATGGCGCTGGGATCATCATTTGTATGGAATGACCAGGAGGTAGACCTCCTGTTGAATGTAACTTTACAAAACGACAAAATTACAGGAGAACATCGACTGGGAGACATGCTAAAATAAATATGCCGACATACTGACCCTCTTTTTAGAGCGCTACCCTACTGATTTTCTTCATCGAAAGGAGAATGCATCTACCGATTTTCCTCATCAAAAGGAGGACATTACCTGCACCATCCTCACAACCAAGCTTAAGGCAGTTTGGGGGAAATACAGAGGTGCTGTGGATACAGGTCGTAGGTCTGGGCATGGAAGAGTGGTCCTCCTGTATTTTCAATTGTGCGAGCAGGTATGGGGTGGTTTGCCGGCCACCATCACTTTGCCTACCGATGTCGAAAGTGACCTTGAGCCCTCGTCTCAAGACTCACCCGGAGCCTCGCCTGAAGGCTCGTCAGCATTGGACGTCATTGATGCTAGCTTCATGCCTGAAGTAGACGTTGAAGGAGATCCTGATGATGATAGTGTGGCACCACCAGTACCACCAGTTAAGGAGAGGAGAGATCTTCTAAACGTATGTATACAATTGTCGTTAGTAGCCTAGTTAACTGTATGTCTGACCTCATCAGACGGATGTGGTGTGATAAGTTCATTTCATTGTTGCATACACTTATTCCTACATTAATTTGTTGTAAAGGTTAGTTGTATGTTGATATTTTGTTGTTAGATCATGGTTGATTTTAGCAAATCTACCAACCTAGGTATCAAACCTAGCAAGCATTATTGGAGAGTGTGTGTGTGTGTGTGTGTGTGTGTGTGTGTGTGTGTGTGTGTGTGTGTGTGTGTGTGGGTGTGTGTGCGTGTGTGTATGTGTGTGTTAATCTGTGAGACAGAGAGAGAGAGAGAGAGAGAGAGAGAGATTGACTATTTTGTACCCTATCTTGGCTAGGCAGAGGGAAGTGTGAAAGCTACAATTTGGAACATAAACATTGCCATGGCACCATGAAACATTCTAGAGAAATTCTGGAACACTGGAATAGAAAAGAAGATTAATGTTTGTAACACTGGATTTTTTTACTGCAAAGTATGCTGTTAGAATTCATTTTGTTCTGATCTACTTTGTAAAGGCCAAACTAAGAGGACACTGCCAGGAGCGTCTGAAGAAACGGCTTTCAGCAGAGACTCAGAAGCAAATTGCTGTTGAGGAAGACCAGCGTATCAAAAGACAACTCCTTAACATCATTGAAGCCTCAGAAAAAAGAGCAGTTGACAACTTTTCTGAACTTTCAATACACTGGATAGGCTTACATCCTCCATTGTCGATGGATTTTCTTTCCTGCAGGAAACAATCCATACAGCACAACCAGCACAGGCGCCACCACCACACTACCCCACAACACCAGCCCAGCAAGGCCATATGCCATCACAACACTCAAATCAGCCATCACGACACCCATATCTGCCAAATCCAATACATCAGGTATTCCCACAAAACTCCTCATGTAATAGAACATGCACACACAATATAATGGCACTTAGTACCATTAACCCAGCAGATTGGTCCTTCAGACCTGTTGAGGGCATAAGGCAGTTCTCATTGCACTTTTTGGTTGTTTAGTGTTTACTGTGGTAATTGCTCCTCCCATTCGCATACTCTTTCATTAAGTATGGGAGCAGAGAGTATACAGGATCTCCAAGTAAGTATACTGATATGACCTCTTCATCCTCAACTATTTGCTTGGGACATGGTGGGATTTTTCCAGCTCTCAGATTGTTGTTGAGTGTGGAATTTGCAAAAATGCCGGCGTCGTGAATGCTCCCAGGCCTTTTAACTACCACATCAATGACAGAATATTTTTAGGTAGCCTGAACGTTCAAACTTAACCTCCCTTTTCTATTGACATAGTCTGTGGAATTCACAGATGGTTGCTTTACTTCCAAATGTGTGCCATCCACAGCACCTATGCATTGAAGGAGGCTATGTACTTCTTCAAATTTCTGCAGTAGTTGCTGCACAGAATCTTCGGATGTGGGCAACTGTATGTACATAGGATCTAAGTGGACAGCTATTGCTTCACACACTTCCCTTGCTATTATTGACACGGTCAATCGAGAAAGACCGAAAGTGTTGGCTGTCTTATGCAGTCTACCTTCGTTGGACAGGTAATACAAGGTGAGGGCAACTTTTTCTATGACATCGACAGACCGCACAACGGTCGTCTCACCCTCAATGTAGGGACGTAGCAATTCGGACAGTGACAGCAGCGATGGCCGTGACATCCTGAAATTTTCACACCACTCCTCCGGGACAACATTCATTTTAAAAGTTCTCCCACCAGACAGCAGTTCGCCCAGGTTGGACCCAAAACTGGCAAAGCTGGCGGTGACGCGGATTTGCTCTTCATGTTGGAGAGGGGAGAAGTTGTTGCAAAATCGCTGACCTCCAAGCACTCATTTGTCTCTGCTCCTCGATATAATAGAGCAGCTGTATTTGCAAATGCAAACAACCAACCTAAATGCGACTGCTACTCTGACTGCATCCATGATCACATTGCCAAATGAAAATGTAAAAATAGGTCGCACTTGGCGCAGGTGCAAGTTCTGGCGCATAATGTGACTTTGGCTACCTAAAACTCCATTCTTCTCCATTTTTCCCAGTTTACACGCAAACATGCAACCGAAGTTTTCCAAAATCTCCACTCTGGCCGGAGTTTTTAGAATGCATCGTTTTCAGAGGCGAATTCTCCGTTTGCGTGTAAATGAAGGGTACAAACAAAGGGAAATGTCTCAGTTTTTCATAATAACCGTGTATGTGTAAACGGGGCCTTCATCTCAGACATCATCACCTCCTTCCACTCCTTCCTCACTTTGTTTATTCTGTCTGTCTCTCTCTCTTTTTCATCATCCATTGCTCTGACAACTAGCTTTCTTGATGATGGTTGCCATAATCAAAAAGTGGGTTAGTTGTAAATACTAAAAAAAATTGAGAAACCTCTTTGTTTCTTAGGCAACATACTTAAATATTCTTTGTAGCATCCTTCAAGGGCCATAGTCAGTGGCACTCAAAGAAATTTTTCATAGGGGTACTAGGGGCACTGGTTATTGGGCAGCACCTGAAATGCTTATTATATATATGCCATGAGGGAGTGGAGGGGGCTGATTTGGAGGTGCCAGCAATTGTATCAGAAATAAACCTTATTATAGGTTATAGTAATAGGCCTGCTTAGCCTTCTCTCTCCCATTCTTTTCTTCTACTGCAGCCCTGCTGGGCCATTGGGTCGAAGATTTTTCTCTTAGGTGGGGAGCGTTGTTCTGATCTTTCTCCCCATCAACAGCTCTGCTGGGCTGAAGCCAGTGGTGGAGCACAGAGTGGATCTATAAATCATGTTTGAGGATTTTCTTTTCAGTCTGAACGGCTTGTTCTGCATGTCCATTGCCCTTTGGGTGGTGAGGGTTAGACGTGCGGTGTTTGAAGTCAAGCTGCTTTGCTAGCTCATCGAACTCTGCGCTTGAAAACTGAGGCCCGTTGTCACTCGCCACTACGTCTGGAATACCGAACCTGGCAAAAACAGCCTTCAACTTTTGGATGACTTGTGCACTTGTTGTTGAGGGCATGTGCAGTATTTCTCTGAACCTTGAGTAGTAATATGAGATCAGGTAGTTTTGGTTGTGCTCACAGAGATCCACTGCAATTTTTTGATGATCATCGTTTGAGTTCACAGTGTAGCGAGAGCAGATGTGTACCTGTTGAGTAAGGAACATATGAGGGGACGGGCAGACAGGAAGTATAGGTGTGTGTGGAAGAACAGTTGTAAATAAAGTAAACTGCAGACCTATCGATGTTTCCCGTCTGGAACTGTATGCAGACTGCCTGAACACGGCATGTTACATGGTGTCAGAAGAGTGCTGAATCCCGTCTCGGACAGTCGCTCGGAAGAAATTGTCCGGTGAGTTGTGGTAAATAAATAAATCAACACGACCCGTGAGTTGCAGTCGGTGCTAAGCTACACTTACACTAGCCTGCAGTTCGTAACTGAGTGTAGTAAATAGCTAGTTAGATGGCAAGGGAGTGTGTTGGAACGGGAGTTAAGAGACAAAGCAGTGGAGCCTGCTCAACAATAAAGAGAACGAACAGTGGATTCCCTTTTCTCCATAAACCCACCAGAAAACGGACTTTGCCAACTGGCCCAACTGGATTCGATGGTTTGAAAGGTTCCGGGTGGCAGCCGGACTGGACAGTAAGAATGAAGAATATCAAGTGAACTCATTAGTTTATGCTATGGGCAATAAAGCCAATGATATTTTGGGCACACTAGGCTTAAGTGCTGTAGAATTGAAGAAGTACAAGGCTGTAAAGGAAGCTTTTGATAAATATTTCATATGCAAATATAACGTAATCTATGAAAGGGCTCATTTCAATAAGAGAAGTCAAGAGCCAGGTGAATCGGCTGAAGTCTTCATCTCTGCAGTTTATAAACTAGCGGAGCACTGTCAATATGGCCCTCTGCATGATGAAATGATCAGAGACAGGTTGGACCTGTGTCCAACTTACCCTTTTTAGGTAAAATTTTAGAAAAACTGGTTTTTAACCAAGTCAATGACTTTTTAAACAGAAACAACATTTTAGAGAAACCGAGACAGCACTTTTAAAGATTTTAAACAACATCAGGTGGAACTTAGATAACAAGAAACTCACAGTCTTGGTTCTACTAGATCTACAGCCTTTGATACAGTAGACCATCACATTTTACTAAATAGACTTAGACACCTGGTTGGCCTCTCTGGTATTGTTTTTAACTGGTTCCACTCTTATCTCTCAGACCAATGTTTTTATATAAGTATTGATACTTGTTCCTCAGGAACCCATGAAATTAAGTGTAGGTTCCCCCAAGGCTCAATTTTAGGTCCAATTCTTTTTAATCTTTACATGCTTCCTCTTGGAGATGTCATCAGGAGACACGGCATCAGTTTCCGTAGCTACGCTGATGATACACAGCTGCACATTGCCGTGTCTCCTGATGACACTGAGCCAGTAGACCCTTTTTAACTGCATTTTAGATATCAAGTCATGGATGTCAGGGAATTTCCTACAGCTCAACCAGGACAAAACAGAGGTTTTAGTAATAGGTCCTGAAGGCCAGACTGAGAAACTTTTACCAAAATTACGAGATTTTAAACCAACACAATCTATAAAAAACCTTTCCCAAAGGAAAGAACAGGATCTGCTCCGATATGACCCATCTGAATGAGTATATCTGCCAAGAGAGACATATCTTGCCGGCCGTCGATGAAACCCTGGCCAAGCTTGCAGGGGCAACCGTCTTTACAAAGCTGGATGCCACGGCCGGATTCTGGCAGGTACCCCTACATCCAAAATCAGTCCCGCTGACCACATTTATCACCCCTTTCGGGCGATACTGCTGCAAGAGACAGCCATTCGGGATTTCGTCAGCACCCAAACACTTTCAAAAACAGCTAACACAGATGCTGGCAGGGCTAGAAGGGACTGTGTGTCATGCTGACAATATCCTTGTTTTTGGATCAACACGGGAACAACATGACCACAGGCTGCACATAGTGTTGGGGCAGCTCCAGGGAAAAGGCCTGACACTTAATAACGACAAGTGAAAGATTCTCACCTAGGGGAGGCAGGTTACACACTGCTGCTCACTGCATCTCATTTACATAAGTCCAACCCCCTACTGGTCTAGCTATCAGTGACATCTGGTATCTGTTAGCCCGCAGGACAGAAACTATTGTAGTAGTTTGAACAATGGTTATCAAATGGAAATGGAAATTCTTTTGTTACAAAAAGCCCCTGAATAAAAATGAAAAACAAGAAAGGTAATATACTTAAGAGTTAGAAGGAGCAAATGTAAATACTTATTTCTAATATTAAATAAAATAAAATAAATTCTGTCACTCTGTGGTGCAGTGGGATGGATCAGTCTGTTGCTGAATGAGCTGAATGAGTCAAGTCAAGTCAAGTCAACTTTATTGTCAATGCTGCTATATGTACAGGACATTAACAGAGGCCGGCACTTGATGATCATAAACTCCACGAAGGGTGAACAGTTTCTATAAATCACCACAGCGTCTTGACACCAAGCATCCCTGATATAAACACAGACCCCGCCGCCAAGGGTCTGTCTGCTCGGTAGCATGTTAGCCGGTCCAGCTGGATGGTGGAGTTTGGTATGCTGTTATTGAGCCATGTTTCCGTAAAGACAAAAACATAGCACTCTGTCACGGTCTGCTGGGTCGATCTCAGAAGGTGTATATAGTCCAGTTTGTTGTCCAAGGAGCGTACATTGGCGAGTACGACAGATGATATAGATGACTTGTGTGGATTTGCCGCTAGCCTAGCCCAGATGCCCTGCGCTTTCCCGCTTCCACCTCCTCTCGCACCGCCTGCGGTGCTTCCTCTGCGGGTGCACTGCAGTAGTGAGGGTTGGTGTCGAAACGGGCCGCCGGAGTAGGCCGAGGTCGAGTAACTGCTTAGCGTATGCTGGATTTAATTTGCAGATTGCTGTGTTGCCGATGTCAAAAAGAGTCCCATGGCTGTATGTGCGCATTGGGACAAACAAGCATGACGAAAACATAAAATCACTCGAACACACCGATGAAGACAAACATGCCGCCATCACTACTACTACTCTTCGTCATATCCTTCATCGTCTTCTTCTTCAGCTAAGGTCAACTGTAGATTAGGCATGTTCTCCAGTGTAATGCAGTTGCTCTCGTCAATTTCTTCAGTTTCATCTTCTAGTTCAGGTTCAGAATCAGAAGTGAGATCGTTGTTGACATAACCAGAAGCTGCATAAGTAGCCATGTGGTTCCCTTTTAACATGCAGCTGATTTGCCGAAAAAAGAACAGAAGCACGTGAATAGCCAAAGAAAGCCAGTATGCTAATTTACTATTGAATCGCCACACTCCCAACTAGGACCAAGAGTTTCCTGTAAAACAACCCAAATTCAAATACAAAGTTTATGGTTTTAAGGCCCCAAATACTGTTATTTGAAACATGGAGTGGCTTCTTCATGATTTGAACTTACATATTCTGCAAAACAGCAAAAATCACTCATTTAAAAAAAAGAATAGATTTTTCTTTGTCTACACAACTTGCGCCGGGCCGACTTGTTGCTGGTTTTCCCGTGGTGGGTCACATATTCTCTTATGCTCACAGGCACTTTGAACTTTATGAGAGACTACAGGTCGGCATCTGATGCAGTTGCCACTTTGATTTCATCCATTTTGGTGCTACTCGCGTGAATTCCCCCATGATGCTCTCTCGCTGTGCTCGCTGTGTGTCTCTGTCTCTGCACAGGTGGTGGACAGGGGGCTACAGGACAGGATGTCTATTACAGTCAGAGTTTTCCCTGGAGCATACTCTGCTACTGGATTGAATCTCATCAGTCTCATGAGAAGACTCTGACAACACAGCGGTATGTTGTCCAAGCTATGGCTATTGATGAGAGACACGAGTGGCTTGTGGTCAGTTACTAGTCACTAGAATTGGGAGGGGGTTGACAGTATGAGGCCTGTTGCTGTGTGTGGCTCCACAGTGGCAGTCCTGTGTCTCCTCCTCGGCTGCGCTGGCTCCTTCTCTCCACCATCACACGCCAGGAGCTGTCCACCTGCCACACACAGAGCTATCCAACACACCGTTCTCATTTACCAGAGTGTTACTACTTGCCCTTAGGGATAATCACACTGGACGCAGAGCTTCTCGCTCTGCCACTACGTGTGTGTCGTGTTGTAACACTCTGGATTTCCCTTGCTGTTAGCTGGCATTTGTCACTATTCTCGCTATCCTCGTGGTGTGTGCCTCTCGTCTACATGTGCTCTCTCTCTGCAGGTGCCTCTGCCTCTCTTCTACACATGGTACACAACTGTTCAAACAATCAACAACTCCACAGGTGCAGGTGATCTTACGAACAAAGAGATGCAAAGCAAAACAAGTAAACAGGTCAGTGGCAACAAGGATGTTCTGATAAGTGTCCGTGGGCCAGCCCAGGGACAGGAAATCTAATCCTACTAACTCTAGAGGGTAAAACACTGCAATGGGGTTTAAAGGGGCCCTAGGTTCTACTCTTCCCCTTTGCAGGCTTCAGGTGACACAACCCTGATGGAAGTGACGTACCTCCCCCATGCCAGGCCAGTAGAACTGTTGACAGATCCGGGCTTAGGTCCTCTCCACACCAGCATGAGCAGCAGCTTCATGAATTTTCTTCCACACTCCTTGGCACACAATGTGGAAGCACACTTCATGAATGTTTTATGACGCGATAATTTACTCTTTTTTTTTTTTTTTTACTTTTTTTTCCACTGTTGCAACAATCTCTGGGTTCTGCCAGACAAAGACTGGCACTCTGGTTTCTGTGGCATTACTTGTGTTTCCCCATACTTTTTTACAACTTGTATGTCTGGGTCACTGGCTTGTGCCACCTCCCACTCACTGCCGACCCAGTCTTCACCTCCTGGTGGAGGTGGCTGGGGTAGTCTCCATTTTGAACTCTTGCCCTGAGGCATCTGTGGGTGCACGGTTAGCTGGCATTCTGGACAGTGCATCTGCATTTGTGTTGCTTTTACCTGAGCGGTACTAGATGTCATAGTCAAACGCAGCTAGCTGTGCAACCCAGCGCTGTTCCACTGCGTCTAGGTGAGCTGTCTGTAGGTGAGCAAGGGGGTTATTGACAGTGTACACAGTGAACTAGGTTCCAGTCAAGTAATCTTTAAATTTCTCTGTCACTTTCCACTTAAGGGCCAGGAGTTCAAGTTTGAAAAAGACATAATTAGCATCATTTCGATCAGTGGGATGAAGGTTATGACTGATATAAGCAATCACTAATTCTCTCCCCTGCTGGACCTGGGCCAAGATGGTTCCTAACCCTTGGTTACTGGCATCTATGTAGAGGCAGAGAAGACTCCTCGGGCCATTTAAAGAGGGCATTCCAACAAGCAGTCACAACATTCATTCCAATAATGAGTGGGTGTGTACAGTGTTCATCCTTAACTATCACAGCACCTTGCCCAGGTATCCTAATACCTTCCACTTCCAGATCCAGCATCAGCATAGCTTGTGTAGGGGATTTCAACACCATTTGCTGCCCATAACTTAAAACAACAGGTGTCCTTCCCAGCGTAGCTTGGGTAAAATGCTGCTCAAAGAGACTTTCTTGCATTATGTGACCTGGGACCCTGTGTCTAACAGTCCAGATAGTTCAATGCCGTCGATACACACTCTTATCATTGGACATTGTCTGATTAATGCCTCTGTGGCCCGAATCTCTTTAGTTGTACCATCAACCCCTGCCCCTTGGACCTCAGCAGCAGGGACGGCTATTTCAAAGCTGGCTGAGAAGTAGCTAGCATCCTACAAAATTTAGCAATGTGGCCTGCTTGTCTGCATCAACATCCCAGTTGTTTGCCTGTGAAGTCAGTCGCTGCCGCTCTCTCTGAGGTTGTACCGTGGGCTCTGGTGGAGCTATGGCTAGCTGGAGAAGTGGTTTCAGCTCCTTCAACAGATCCTGTGTGAATCCTGTCATTTGCAAATTCACATGTTCCATGATCTCTCTTCAGGATCTCTTTCCATCTGGTGTCCTGTGATGGAGGCACACATGAGTTATTTTCAGAAGCGCATGTCACCTCAGATTGTGTATTGTGGGGGTTCAATGGCCCTAAAGAGAATCCAAAAATAAAAGTATTTTACAAACCTGATCCCTCTCATTGTCCTCTAGAACACTGACCTGCCATTTAGCTTCCCCAGCTAATGCACCCAACACAATATCTACATTATCCATTTCAAGTCATCATTGGGCCCTCTAAACTTTGGCAGCCATGGGGCACCAGGATATACAGACATCATCATTTTTGTAGTGTTCCTTGATCACTGCAGGTGCTCTCCAAAACCTGATCCTGCCGACAACGCAGAATGATGGTTAGGCAAAATGCGATAATTTAATTTATTGTAATTTAGCAGATTCTTATGAGAATTTATTGGGGGTGAGAGCAGCTCTGGCCATGATCAAGGAGCACACAACAACAGACTGGGTTAAAATAATTTATTGTCGTCTTGGCTAAATAATTAAAACACAGGACAAAAAAGGCTCAAAGCAAAAACAAATATGATGTTTGGCCTGTTGCTGTGTGTGACCCGACAGTAGCAGTCCTGTGTCTCCTTGGCTGTGCTGGCTCCTTCTCTCCACCCTCACACTGGAGGCAGAGCTCACATTCAAGGGCTGAAGTAAACTCTACAATGTTACTTAAAAGCATTCAATAAAACAGGATCAAATAATAAAAACAAGGATCAAAACACATCAAATAAAAGCATAAAACATGGAATAAAGTAATTATTAAAAACATGCATTCAATCCATAAATTACAAATAATCACAAAAAAATCCCTTCCGCCCTGTGACATACACATCTTTTAAATTCTGTGAGGGGTATGTAAATTTATGTGTAAAACTGTGTGTAGCACTGTGAAACATGAAAAAAAAATTCTAACACGTTCCCCTTCATAGTCTGTCATTTAACCAAAAAGAAAATTTCACTAAATGACACCATACTGTTAAGTGTAGCTTTTGATAGATTCAACAAGTGGTTTGTCAATGCCTGCATAAAGCTAACTAGACTCAGTGTTGTGTGTCTCTCATGCGGTTTAATGATAAGAGATATATACACAATCATTCTTCAATAACTGAAGCACTCAAATATAATGATATAATGTTGGCTTGAGAATCTAGCCCTAAACAAAAAAAAAAAAAAAACACCAGCCACTTACTTAATTTTTCATTTATGTTGCTAGGGGGAAAAAATTACAGCACCCTGTTAGGAAGCTTCCACTAAGCTCCCAATACACAAATATCCACTGTTACTGCTGCAGTCAAAGGCTGAACATAGTGATTTTGATATCACTGCCACAAATTACAGAAGCATGTTGGGTTTTAGTTTCAGATGCAGTAATGACAATGAAAACAACTGACTGGCAGATAGAGAACATGACTCATAATGCTTGACAAAATAAACATACTGTGCAAGAACAAATCTCTTTTCTACACCTTTTCATTTTATTTCAGTGACTGTTAAGAGCAAATTCATTTTCATATTCGCACAACATTTTATTGGTGTTACTCACCAGCCTGTCTCTACAGTATTTTGATATCACAAGAGTCAGGCTGCAGTATCTTAAGTGTAACAATGAGTTTAATAGATTTTCTAAACCAGGGATAGAAAAAGGCGTAGATCACAGGGTTTAGACAAGAGTTAAAATACAGCAGCCAGATTACAAAAGTCGAGGATGAACTACTGTCTTCAATATCCTGGCCGACAAGGGCTGGAGCGTAATATGGACAGAAACATATTAGAAACACAACTACTACGACACCAAGTGTCCTGGCAGCTTTCATCTCAGACTTTTTAGCTGTTGCTGTCTTTGCACGCTGTAGTGTGACAGCTGCAACATGTGACCGCATAGCTTGAGCCTGAGACACAGCCACAACAAATACTCTCATATACAGAAATATGATGACAGTAATGGGGCCAGTGACGGTAAAGACAAAGTCAACAGCTCCTGTGATGTAGTTAAGGACAACTACACACTCTCCAAAGCAGGAATTCTGTGAATCAGGTTGTCTCAGAAAGTCCTTTAAAATTATACTATTATAGAGAACAGAGGCAATCCAACACAGACAAACACAGATCTTTGTTCTGTCCAGAGTAACTCTGGTGGTGTAATGTAGAGGTTCACAAATAGCCAAATAACGATCAACTGATATGAGCACCATATTTCCAACTGAGGAAGAGGTAATGATAAATTCCACAACATAATACAGAGCACACATGAGGTCACCCAGGAACCAGCAAGCTTCTGTTAAGAGAATTTCTATCGGCATCAGCAGGAGGCCCACGAGGAAGTCCGACACAGCCAGGGAGAGGATGAGCAGATTGGTTGGACTGTGGAGCTGCCTGGGGAGGAATCATCATTTATGACATTATCAAAATGGTAGCTTGTTAGTAACAGCAGTAGTAGCAAAGGCATTCGGTAATTATTTTGTCACAACATTATGATTGAATATCTTAGGTTTTCTAATGAGGAACACAGCATTAGTATCAACTGGGACATTGGTATTAAAAGGAAGACATGAAATGGTTGTAAATTTTCATTATGAAAATATATGAGCTTATGCTGAAAGTTTAGCTCTGCCTGAAGTGGGAGATAGAGACGATGACCAGCAAGTTGAGAGCTGCAGTCAGCACAGAGATGACGGACAGCAGAATGTAGATAAGCATGGCATCGGACTGAGGCAGCATGGGCTTCTTGCATGAAATGTTGACTAGAAGAGGGAAGCAGAGTTCAGCTCCATCTGGAGACTCCATCTTCAAAGAGAGAAGAGAAACTGCTCTCTGTCATAGAGCCGATTTGTTTTTTATTAACCTCTCCTCATTTCTCTTGCTGTACTCCTGATAATTTGGAGTCTGAAGTCCCTCCTCTCTACTTTCTGTTTCTGTACTTTCTTCTCAGACTTCATCACCTCCTTCCACATCTCACTTTGCTTATTCTGTCTGTCTGTCTGTCTGTCTGTCTCTCTCTCTCTCTCTCTCTCTCTCTCTCTCTCTCATCATCCATTGCATTGACAACTAATTTTCTTGATGATGGTTGGCATAATCAAAAAAATCGTTGTCCACTGCAAAAACAAAAAAAGTTGAGAAACTTCCAAGACAACATACTAACACAATAATCTTTGAGTTTTTCGTGTGAGAGTTGCAGAACTTAACAAGTGAGTGCAGGCTGCCCACAAAAAACCCAGGATAAAGCCCACTGTAGATTAACCAGTACAAGGTCCGTCAGAGTTTTTTGTCTTTTGGTCACTGGTGATTGAGCAGCAGTATGGTTATTATATCTATGCAATGGGGGTTGGAAGGGGCTCACTGTGGGGTCGTGGTGTATTTTTGATAAACATTTATGTGCAGATCAGAATAAGTATATGTCCTAAACAGACAGGCCCCAGGAACGTACCTAATATGCCCCCAGCTTGGGAAAACACCCCTGATGCTACTTGCAGCTGGTTCTCCAGATTTGGGTCGCTCTGCCTTGGACAGATCTGAGTCTTTGCAAGAATTAGTTTTGAAAAGAGCTACTCATAGTAGAAGGTCGTTGCTTTGCAGTCCCATGATTTTGTGTTGTTGGTTGTCAGAAACATCAGCTGGTTCCACATTAAACTGTGTAGCAGATATATTCAGTTCCTTTTGTTTAGTTTTCATGTCCTGAAACCCCTCACCAGATGGAAGGAGTTTTCACACTCAGCAGCAGATTCACATGTCATAGCAGCTTCTGTTCTCACAGAGCAGGAAAATGCAAAGGGTTTCCTCTTTCCAGTTGCTGCAGCTTTAATTTCACTTTAGATGATTTTACATTTGAAACCAGAGAGCTGTTCTTGGTAATGTCCACCATGAAGGCCGAATCACACAGACTCTTTCTGTCACTGAATTTCCTTCTATGAATTATTCCAGACAAACTGAAACAATTTTACTTTGTCTGATTCTAGTAGCTTCAAGAAAAATAAAAATGTCTGGTCAGCCCTTAGAAGAGACCACCACATGATAAATATGTGTATGCCATAGAGCAGGCATGTCCAAACTATTCCACAAAGGGCCAAGTGGCTGAAGGTTTTCTTTCCAACCAAGCAGCAGCACACCAGACTTGACTTACTTCATCAGCTAATCTCAGTCTTCAGACAGCTGATTGGTCAGACTGCATGCTCTTGATTGGTTGAAGGAAAAACCTGCAGCCACATGGCCCTTTGTGGAATAGTTTGGACATGCCTGCCATAGAGGTTAATGTTACCTGTTGATAAATCAGAGTTTAGCCTGTGTTTAGGCAAGCAGACAGGAAAAAAGAAACAGGCAAAAATTCTCAGGGTAGATGCAGGAGTCTAAGTTGTTACCACAAGGATGAACAGACAATTGGACAAAAACTGGGTGGAAGGCCAGTGCTGCCAGACCCAATCTGCCATGCCCTGCAGTGACACATACACACAACAGACAGGGGAGAGACAGACAGGAGACAAAGGGGAAGAAAAACACAAGAACACAATAGGAAAATGAGGGGGAAACTGCAGACCCTAACAGTATCTCACAGGTATGCAAGCAGCTGGTAAACAACTTAATATTAAACCTGAAGTATATTTGAAACTCAATGACTAAAACAAGCAATAGTAGTCAATTAGACATTCTGTTCATGGTATTGCTTAGTGGTGCAGCGTGAAGAACAACCACTGGAATTGTCATATAAACCATGCTCCACTTGGTCCTGTCATAGTATATTCAGTTCTTCCTGCTGCCAATGTTTCCTCATCTGCTCACCAGTGCCCTCAGTACTTTTCCACTCTCAGCCACGCCCACCTGCCTGCTCACCTGATCACACACACACCTAAGACTCATAGCAATCAGTGCAATATATTAGCTGCTCTGCCGCACTTACTCTTTGCCAGACTGTCATTGTTTCTATGGAAGACTCAATAGATAGGCATGGGCTCAAGGGAAAAGGGGAAGCCACTGTCATGTTAAAGAAACCTGTTTAAAATGAGACCAAAGATGGTTAAAAGAGGGTCCTCCCAAAAATAAAAAGAACGGGAGAGAATAGACTTATAAAAGGTTCATGATACCTCTATTGGTGAAATCATTTAAGAGGTATCTGTAAAAGAATAAAATACTAAATAGGAGGGATAAAATAAAATAAGCTGATAAAAGTTAGGGTAGGACTGTTGTACTAGTTTCAGGGGGGTCCAAGGCACAGGTGGGGTAGTGAAAATATAATATGAATTGAAGCAATTTTTTTTGTGTGGGTGGGGTTGCGATGCAAACCCTGGTTCGGGTAGGGGTTCGGGCTGGTGGGGGTGGGATACTGTTACAGCCTCCATACAAACAAGAGAAATCATGGCTCAATAGGGGCAGGAGGCTGCAACATATACAAGAGGACGCCACACCAAAAAGGTAACAGTTTACCCACAAGCTTTATTTTAAACCCAAAATATTAAACAAACACACACACAAACAAACTAAAGAAAAACAAAAGGGTCTGGAGACCCCTGTAGGGGTAATAAGTTCAATACACCTCAAAGTTTCATGTCGCACTTGTTAATATGAAAGAGGCACCAACATTCCTCAGCTCAGAAGGATTTTATTTATTATTTCTTGTAATGCTGATTTAATAATAACTAATGAACTAACGGTAGACCAGTCTGATAATCTGAAGCGTAAATTCTCGATAGAGGGATTGTTTATTTCCAGCTCAAAAGGATACCGTCTGACAATGACTTGAATGAAAAGTATTATTTATTTAACACAATAATGGGAATGGACATGAAGAGTGAATAATATGACAAATAATATGGATGATATGATGTAACACAAACAACTGGATAGAGAAACTTACAGCAAAATAATGGCAGAATGAGTTTGTGGGCTCTAACTGCAGTGCTGAGCCAATCTTGAACTGAGATGTTTCAGGGGTCTGGACCTTTGGTTCGGCGACAGGCGTGGAACGACTTTAACCCAGGCAGATGGGTCAAGGCTGGCTGCAGATCTTCCGTGCGGAGAGTTGGTGGCCGTATGGCAAAAACTGATAATAAAACTGAGAGTCACTTCGATGGCCAGTGGAAAATGTCTCCAAAAATATTATTACATGATTAGAATTTAACTTTGGAAAAGTTATGCGGCTTAACGTGGCAAGCAAAAATTAAAGTTACACAATGATTGAAAAAACTAGAAAAAGAACATTTCTCTAAATAAAAGAAGTCAAGCAACTAGACGTAACTATGAACAACAACTAAGAGAGTAAGCATAAGAGGAGACTAACAGAAGAACACAACAAGATTGACAGAAGAATAACAGAAGACTCAGAAACTTTAACTGAGTAAGAGATTGAGAGGTGGAGATGTCAGGCACTCCAAGGCAGGTCTCTGACGAACAGACCTTCGCACATGTGGGGTGATTTACAGGTGAACGCTGTGATTTCATCTTATAGAGAGTAAACATTAACTAATAATTGCATGCGATGGACTCCTCTGCTTCTCACTATGGTCAATCACATAAAATATAAATTTTCAATGACATTTCAACATCGTTCACAACATGCGTCAGACACCTTTTGATGAATAATGACAACATTCTTCAATAATCATACAAACATGTATGCTAACATTCTTCAATACTGATTCTAACATATATGATGACTAATAGTATAACTAATAGAACAAAGAGATAAGGAAAGGCAGACTATATTTGCTGAAATGAGCACTACTATTATTACTACTTATTAGAATTGTCTCATGTCAAGTATCCAAAACCTAAATGCTACAAACCTCTAGATGGCAGTATGGAACTAAGATCATAGTTTTGTCATTTTATAAGCTGGAAAAACAGGAAAAGAATTGATATCATACAGATTATGAGTTTAGTACCATAAGAACATTCAAAGTTGAATCAAAAATATAGATTGCATTATCCTGGTGTGATAGAAAAGAAGGCACACAGACATACAAAAAAAGGTTTGCTGCAGGAATGTCTAATTTACAACCTATCAGCTTTATCTGATTTTGGAGATTCTTCTGAGGCCTGGCACTTATCCATTCAGACGTTTTTATTCTCCTTATTGGGTGTAGCTGTAAAGAGAAATTATCATCTCCATGAATAACACTCTAGGTGAAAGTTAACCTTTGAAGTGGAAGTGTCTGTGTCTCTCGCTTCCCCAAAGGAACGCGAAAGGGTGTTCTGCTACACCCTGACCAAAAAGAACAAAAGGGGGGAAGACGCTGGGTCAACCATGCAGTGGGCCATCACTCCCAGTGTCTCTCCCCTGAACTAACTAAAACAGAAACTAAACCTGAAATAAACAAAGAGACGAATAAAGTAACTACCGGCAATCTCCAGCCCAAACTAACTCATGCCCCAGTCCTGGCTGTGCCCACATTTGTTTGTCCGTTTAAACTGTCTGTTGATGCGAGCGATGCGGGGGCGGGTGCTGTGCTCCTTCAAGATGGAGATGATGGGGTGGAGCATCCAGTCTCCTATTTCTTTAATCAGCACCGTGTGTACTCGGCTATTGAAAAGGAGGTTCTCGCGCTTATCTTAGCCCTCAAACATTTTGGCTCTGCTAGTGCGCCCGTTGTTGTGTACACTGACCACAACCCCTTTGTGTTCATTAGTCAAATGCAAGACGCTAATCAGAGGCTCATGTGCGCTCTCTCTCTCTTTCTCTCTCTTGCTCATTTGTCTCCCTTCTTCCTCTGCCTGCTGCCTGTGCAATCGGCACTCAAGTAGAGGAGGAGGGGATAAGAGGGACAGGGAGTGTAGGGATGGGAGACACATGGCACAGACACCACACCAGCACAGGTGGTGAGGAGTTTTTACCCTCCTCCCCCTCCAAGCAGGGTTTTCCCCCCATGCTTGTTTAGGTGCTGGGTTTTATTGTTTGTTATTGCTGTGTTAGTTTGGGCTGGAGATTGCCGGTAGTTACTTGATTCGTTTCTGTTTATTTCAGGTTTAGTTTCTGTTTTAGGTAGTTTAGGGGTGAGACACTGGGAGTGATGGCCCACTGCGTGGTTGACCCAGCGTCTTCTCACCTTTTGTTCTTTTTGGTCAGGGTGTAGCGGAACACCCTTTCGCGTTCCCTTGGGGAAGCGAGAGACACAGACACTTCCACTTCAAACCAGTCAGAGCCATCAGACTTATCTGCTAAGAGACATGGCGAGCTCCACGAGCTAGAGCTGGGTTCTGCAATATTGTTCTCCAGCATATAATTTACCTGCTGTTGTAAACGGAGGCGCTTATCGGGATTGAGTCTATATGCATGGTGCTTTAACGGTGGAGAATCCCACACATCGATATTTTATCGCAGCATGTTGGTCCAAGTCGGCACATCTGAAAAAATCTGAGAAATGTGAGTCAAATGCGGAAAACACTCACCGAGCTTGGACAACATTTCAGAATTTTTCAACCATCCTTGGACAACAGGACTGGACGGACCAACATCATCTTCAATGTCAGACACGACTGAAACCGCTGGTGTTTCCTTGGGATCAGCACTTTTTCCTGGACTACATAGGGGCTGCTATAACGCACCTGCAAAATAGAACTAGGAACAGACAACAACACCAACACTTCGCCAGGACTGAAAGATCTATCTTTAGCATTTCTATTGAACCACCTTTTCATTCTTGTTTGAGCAACAGACATGCTTTGCTTTGCCAATTCACAAACACAGTGAAGCTTGAAACGAAAATTGCTGACGTAGTCAAGCAAATTCTATGGCTCACTATCACCTAGTCATTTCTCCTGCAAAAGTTTAAGAGGGCCACGCACAGTGTGCACAAACACCAGTTCTGCCAGACTAAAGCCCAGGCACTCCTGAACTACCTCACGAGCAGCAAAAAGAAGGAGATGGACACCCTCATCCCAGTCCTTCCTGGACTCCAGGCAGTAGGTGCGGAGCATAGACTATAAAGTTTGATGGAAACGTTCAATTGCCCCCATGTGGGTTACATGATTAAAGTCTGAATGGTTGGAACAGATATGATGAAAGTGAATAAGTTAAGATTTGATTAAGTCTTTGAATGTGTGTTTTGGATGATAACTTGATTTATGGATTAGTGTGTCTGTGTCTGGAACTTTAAAGTAAATCTTAGTGTGAAGTTTCTTGTGTGTTGTGTTTTTGGGCTGAAAAAAAACTGTGCTGTCTAGGAGGTGGACCTGTTGTGGATCTATGGTGTGTTTGAGTCGGATGGAGGAGTGGTGGCTGTTAAGTGTCCTTACAAAGTCTGGGAAGAGTGTTCTGTCATGTTGCCAAATACCAAATAAGTCATCTAGAAATCAGAGGTAAAGTGTGGGTTTGAGTGGACATTTGGCTAAGAGGATGTGCTGTTGCAGTCTGAGACAATTGGTCTGCCAGGAGGAACTTCGAATGGTCCAGGTCTGGGGTTCTTTATGGATTTTGGGTAGGATCCTTTGTCAACCGGGTTGACAATGATATTGAGGTTTTGGATGAGTTGTTTTAGGGCCCTGCGTTCGGCCTCCGACAGATTGTCTGGAACATCTGCCGGAGGTTGATATTTATGCAGGGTTTGTCTGTCTATTGTTATGAGTTGTTGTCTTTGCGTCCAGTTATGTCCAGTCTGGTTCCCAGTTGGAGGGGTGTGTAAATGGGGTGTAATGGAAGTCTGCATATGGGTGAAAGTAATCTT
This sequence comes from Chaetodon trifasciatus, assembly GCA_037975065.1. Taxonomy (NCBI): domain Eukaryota; kingdom Metazoa; phylum Chordata; class Actinopteri; order Chaetodontiformes; family Chaetodontidae; genus Chaetodon; species Chaetodon trifasciatus. The sequence goes on from JBBMOE010000041.1 coordinate 2,142,414, forward strand.
TAATCTTGATGCATCCATGATATTTGTACAGGTCCCTTTGAAGTTCCTCCCAGTCATATGTTGAGGGGCATGGGACACAGGAGAGACCCCTCTCCAGTAGTTGTTGTTCTGCTATAGAAGGTGTGAAAAGAGTGGAGAGTTTGCAGATGTCTGATGGTGAGCTCCAGGTCCAAGTCGATGTTGGGGGGTTGTTCATGATGTGTGTGTGTTTGGTACCAGATTGGTCTCTGTAGTATTTATAAATTTATTAATTTGGCTGTGGAAGGGGTCCAGTAAATGTTGTCTTGTTCTGTTGTAAATGTGTTGTGGGGTATTTCTGTTAAGGTCGAATAGTGTGTTGCCATAGTGTTATTGATCAGTTTAAGGTTGCTCCGTTGTGTCGAGGTGAGGTTGGGTGAAAAGTTCATGATGAGGAAGTAGATGTCAGCGTTAGGGAAGGTAGTTGCAGCTTGTTTGAACAGTGATTTCAGCTGTTTGCCTGAAGTCTGTTTGAGGTCTTGGTCCTTGTTATTGATTCCTATGGAGAGGATGATGATTTTGATGGTTGGGTTTAGCAGGGTCTTTTCACAGATCTTGAGGAACTGGTAGATTTTGGCTCCGGGATAGCTGTCCAGTTGGATCTGTGGATTGCTGTGGGGTGGGATTCTGCTAATATTGGAATCAAAGAGTACCAGGACTGGTTTGCGCCCCTTGAAAAACCAGTCCTGGACTTTCCTGTTGGGTCTAGCAATGTGATATTGTGGCTTGTATGTAATGGTAAGAGGAAAGACTGGGATGTGTTGAAGTGGGATAGGCAGTAGTGTGAGGCTTGGGGGAAGAAGTGGGGTCAGAGGGGGGAGAGGTGTGATCGAGAAGAAGAGGAGGAGTGGTAGGACTGGGAGAGACAGGTTGGGGGGAGGAAGGAGGGAAGGTGGATGAGATATGGGAGTGAAGAGTCCAGGGGGCTTTTTCCTAGAGGTGTGTGTGTCAAGTACCCGGCCGGCACGAACGGGCAGCGAGACCCCACATCGTTGTTAAGGAGAGGGCTCAGAATGGACTCTGCTTATGGTACTGTTAACCTTTTGCAACCCGTTCATCATTTCTGCCTCTCCCAGTGTTGGGTTGTTGGGCTTAAGTGGGGTCCGCTGCTCCACCTGGCCAGTCCGGGCACTGGTGACCGCTGTGTGGGGTGAACAGGACAGAGAAATTGTGTCATTAGTGGTGACAGAGATGTTGGAATAGTTGGTGAGGGTTGTGATCTAGGGTTTTGAGGTTTCATACCATTTGCTATAAGAGGAGTGGACTTGTGCTTGCATTACAATGGGTTTTCTATGTATGATGGATCCTGTGGCGTTATCTTGGGTGGTGATAAGGCAGCTGGGTGATAGCTGAGGGGTGGGAGGGTCTGGGTCAGTTTCTTGGATGGTTGGTTTGGGTGTCCAGGTGGTCTTCCTTTTCTTTTAGGGTAGTGGCGTAGAAGTGGCGGGGTCTTCAGCGGCCTGTTTAGGTTGTGGTTGTGGGAGGGTCAGTAGGGTGGGAGTGTTATGGGAATGCTGGAGTTGTGTTGTATCCTGGTTGTTGGGCGATGTTAGCTGTTCTGTGGTTGGGCAGGGTTGTGTGGGCTCCAGTGGTAGCTGTTCGGGGGCTTGTGTGCCTGTATGCCTGGAAGTGTGTGTTGTCTCCTTAGTGGCCAGGGTGTGTCTATTGACTGTGTGGTTGTGGACCATTCTGTAATCTGCTCCTGTGCACAGTCCTGTCTTGGGGAAAAAAAACATTTTGTACGGTGGAAGTGCTCTTAACTGGCCCTGAAGGCTGTCTGGTCGGCTCTGGTGTTAGAAGGTCCGGATGGTGTTTCTTCTGTCCAGTGCCCTGGAGGTGGTCTGGTGGTGGTGTTCCCAATCCTGAAATGGAGGCTCAAACAATGTCCTTGGCTGCTGTTATTAAAGCGGGTAAATCTTGTTAAGCCATTCTGTTCCGGGCTGGCAGACCTCCACCAATGATAAGAACTAACTTGATTAAAATTTGGTTAAAAACAAGTCAAATGAAATAACAAGGTTAAAAACAAGAAGGGTTATGTGCAAAAGAGCAGTGTTATTCCCTAACATTTCACAGTTCTCCTGCTTCTTCAGAGGGGGTCAGGTAAGATAAAAAGGCAACATCCTATTAGATGTTACAGTAGGCACAGGCTCAGGGGAAAGGGGAAGAAACAGTCTTATTAAAAGGGCCATTTCAGATACAACCACTGGTGGTTAAAAGATGATCCTTCCAAGTGTAAAAACGTGTATGATAACACGTTCGATAAAAACCATTAAAAGAGTATCTGTAATAAAATAAAATAAAACGATAGAAGTTAGGTTAGGACTGCTGTATTACTTTTAGGGGGTCCAATGTGCAGGTGGTGTTGCAGAAATCTAATTTAAATTAAAAGCATTTTTCCTTTAATAAAAACCTACCTTAGCTTATAAAAGGTGTTTACGTCCCTGGAGTTTATAGATCGAGTGGGTTGACTGTTCGTTACCGAAGACAAATGAATAATTTAATAAAAGGTTATAAATAGATAATATACAATAGGATAAAATACTGGATTGGTTCAGAAATAGGCGCAATAGTAAGACATACATATATATTTTAAAATGATGGGAAAAAAAGCATGCAAACACACATATATAAAGAATAAAATATAAATAATGATTAAGTGAATTAGTTCAAGGGGGGTTAGTGCTTAAATAAGTGCTAGGCATGCATCTCATGTACTGAGACTCAGTCCTCTGCAGTGGCCGCAGGTTCGACTCCAACCTGCATCCTCATTTGCTGCGTGTCGTCCCTTCTCTCTGCCCTCTTTCCTGTCATGTCTTCAGCTGTCTCTGTCACATTAAAAAAAAAAAAAGGCAAAAAGCCCCAAAAAAATCAGAATCAGAACTTTTTAAGGTGCTCTAAAAAATTCAAAAAATCCAGTATATAAATATAACTAAAATGTGCTTATTCTTCTAAACATAGAAATTACATTAAAACTAAAACATGTAAAATTATTAGAAATTTAGAATAAATAGGTGGATTAAATAGACAATTTTAATAATAATAAAACAAGACAGTCATGAAACCTCTCTGTTCAATTAAGAAACAGGCCTCACTCTTCCACAGTTCTCACGGTGCCTCCCCTCTCTCTCTCTCTCTCGCGTCGGTTGCTCCTTTGGCTCCCGCTGTACAAATCTCTCCAGCGGTCACATGCTGGTCCCTCTGCCTGCCAGTGTGTTGCCACCGTGTCCTCTCACAGCCACCGTTCAGCTCCGTCTCCCTCACCTCTGGTCACTTCCGTCCAGCTCTGTGGCTGCTCGTCATCGCTGTAGCCTGACTCTCTCTGCCCGACAGTTCGGCACACCTGTGTCAGTTAAGGAAAACTAACCCCCCGTGCGCTGATTGCAGTCGCTGCTGTTTTGGGGACAGGTGCAGCTAATCACCGCAAATCAGGAGGTGCACTTGCTAACAACAAGAGGGGGGTGGGGTGAGGGAGTGGGGGGAAGGAGCAGACCTACAACCCAAACACAGGCACGCACACACCCTGTGACACTCGTGAGTAACTCTTTCTTACAGGCTTCCAGGTTGTCAGAAAAGTTGACAATAGCCACACCCGAGTCAGCATACATTGTTTTTATGTTTCTTCCTTTTGAGGAGCGGTTGTTTTTTATCCTTTTTGTCAACCTAAAAAAGCAAAAAGCGTAACTCTTCCTAACTGGCATAGAGCCTTTTGTTTGAAATTCCTCCTAAAAAGAAGAAAGTATTTAATCTTCATTTAAGTCGTCGGGCACCCATGTTTTTAGTTTGGTGATCCAACGTCTTTCTGCTGTCAGTCTCTGGGCCGTCGACCAGCCAGTTTTTGACTTACAGTCTCCAGTCCCGAGACAGCCAACGTTGCTTTTATGTTTTCCTTTTTAGGAGGGGTTGTTTTTTATCCTTTTTGTCAACATAAAAAAGCAAAAAGCATAACTCTCCCTAACCGGAATAGAGCCTTTTGTTTGAAATCCCTCCTTAAAAGAAGAAAGTACTTAAACTTCATTAAGCCATTGGGCACCCATGTTTTAGTCTGATGATCCAACGTCTTTCTGCTGCCAGTCTCTGGGCCATTGACCAGCCAGTTCTTGATTCAAGGCCTGCAAGCATTAGATTCTCCACACCATGTCAACGGAAATCTAGATACAATTCTGTTGTCTTTACTGTCTGATCAATGTTGTAAATATGTTGTTTTAACCTCTGTGACAGTTTGTTTTTAGTCCAATATATATTTTTCCACAGATCCTACATTCAGTTGAATAGACAAGGTTTGACGAGCCCAGCTGGAAATGTTGCCATACTGGTGTGCTCAATTCTGTGTATTTGTTTGTAACATATTTAGTTGATCTAAGGTTTACATAATTGTGTGCAATTTACCACTCTGCAACGAGACATGCACTGAAAGGTCTTTCAAGTTTTTAATTCCTTTTAAAGGCTGATATAATTTTAAAGTCCAACAATGGCTCTGAGTGGTTTTGTAACCTTGCAAAGTTGGTTTTTGCAACAGGGTTGATTCTCATTGAGTTTTAATGTTTTTATTTTGTTCAACTCTGATAACCTCCTGATTCTCATCCAAGACACTCTGCTGCACCTCCACTTTAATAGAATGCAAGAAGGTCCTCCTGTAACCTCTTGTTCTCAGGGCCTTGAAGAGTATTTTAGTCACAGTTTCCACATCCTCTTGCTTTGTACAAATCCTGTTAAACCTTATCAGTTGGGATTTGATGATTCCCCTGAAAGTGTGTTTAGGATGGAAAATATTTCTATGTAGCAAAGCATGAGTATCTGTAGGTTTAAAAAATACTCTGGTTCCCAGATTCCACTTTTCAGTGTGTTCCTTCATGATGAAAAAGTGCATATCTAAAAACTATTTGTTCCCTTTGTAAGTTGTACTTGATTTTAATTGAATCATGATGATTATTCAGAATGCTTATAAAGGTTTTAAATTCCGCTTCTGAATAAGTCCAAACTCCAAAGATATCTTCCAAATATTGTGTATATATTGTTGGAACTTTAGGACACTTAGGAAAGACTGTTCGTTCCCAGTCAGCCATGTAGATGTTTGCGTAAGCTGGGGCGAATTTCTTTCCCATAGCTGTGCCGCGTGTCTGGAGGTTGTACTTGGAGTCAAATTCAAAATAATTTCTTGTCAAACCTAATTCTAAAAGTGAGAGAAGGGCCTCATCCGGTCTCGCAGGATTTGGATACTCCATCAATATTTCCTTGACTGCTTTCAGTCCCAATTGCGTGTTTATGTTTGTGTACAAGGCTTCTATATTGATTGTGAAAAGCATGGCTCCAGGCACATTTATAGTTCTAATTTTATTAACAAACTCATAGGTGTCTTTGATGTAGCTATCATGTTTCTGCGACAGTGGGTTCAAAAAATAGTCAATATATTCAGCCACTCTGTATGACTCGCTCCCACAGTCGGAGACTGTGGGTCTGCCAGGAGGGATCTCACGCTGAACCGCCCATGTGCTGGGTTCCTTATGGATCTTCGGCTAAAGTAGAACTTTCATGGACGAGGAGGATCTTGACCAAACAGATAGTATCTCTGTTTGGAAGAGATGTATTTTTTAATGTGCAAGTCCTCAACAATTCTTTGGAGCATGACCTGAGTCTCAGACTGTAGTGGGCGAGCCAAAGGTTTATAGTGGGTTGAGTTACTCAACTGTCGATTGGCCTCTGTGAGGTTTTGTGTTCTATCTAAAATCACTATTTTTGATCCCTTGTCTGCAGGTTTAATAATTATATCATGTCTTGTTTTGAGCCTATTTAATGCCTGTCTTTGTTCCATAGATAAATTATCTTTATCCATGTGTCTGCTCGGAACTCTACCTAGTCCTCACATATCCTCCCCGATCAAGTTTTTTATTGATTCGGGGATGGAATCCCAATGTGGTTCCCAGTGCGAGGGCTTGATAAAAAGTCCCTGAGTTGAGTTTGTAGCAAAATCAAAATGATGTAACAACTTAAGGTGTCTGCGATAGTCATATAGATCTCTTTTCAAGCTTTTTTTTATCTATACACAATAGTGTAAGGACAAAGATGAGGCCCTTCTCTAACACTTCCTTTTCTGATTCATCCAACAAGAATGTCTGAGATAAATTAAGAATGTTGGAAGGTGTCGAGGTGAAAAATCTCAGTCCCCCAGCCTCTAGTTTAATTGTTTCATCCAAGAATTCAGAGCTGTTTTGGCTGTCCAGTGGATTGGATTGTGAGTCTGCACACAGAACCGTTTATCCTCTATCATATGTAGAGTGTTATAGTTTACCAACAGAAATATATTTGTTTGTTCAATCAGGTGCCGTGTGTTGGGCAGTAACTTTTCAGAGAACTGAATCAATGGCACACATATTTGTGCATTGGGAAAGCTTTTGCGTGCTGCTGCTCGTAGTTGCTGAAATTGCTTTTTAATTGTTTCCATTAAGTTGTTTCTCAGACAATTATTTAGGCCAACTGACAGTATCACTTTTTGTACTGTAGCACATGTGTCCACTTTAGCCAAAACGGCTTTCAGATGGTGAATTTGGACTCCAGGAAAGCTGTTGATTTGGATTGTGGAAGGTTAGAGTCTCACATCACCACAATCTGTTTTTTGACCTTGATCGACCAGAATCTTATTTTCTGGGAAGTAGCACTGTGGTGAGTTGGTTTTCTTGCTGGGGCCTCAGCAGTAGGCTCAGTAGTCTGAAAGTCCCTGCCATCTTGTGGGGTTGTGAGACTCTCCTCCATAGGGGCTGGGATGGGATGGGTTAGGTTAGGGAACAATGATCGACGCACTCTCTAGGGGTGGAGATCTGCACTGGCACAGGTTTGATTTGTCAGTATATGCTGAGGGAAGTCCCATATTTAAAGAAAAAACAACTCCCTAAATTAATTTGTAGGCCCAAATAAAACCAGAAAAAAAGAAGAAAAAGAAAAAAAAAGAGGAAACGTAAATGCCAAATTATCCAGGGTTGAGATTGAGAAAAGGGGAGGGAGAAGAAGGTTAGATTTAAGAAAAAGAACGAGAAGAGAAGGAAAAGGGGACTTATAAAAAGAAAAACTAAGGTTTAAGATTTGGGGGAAAACTAAAGGGGGGGGGGGGATAAAATTAGAATTTTATAGAAGAGGTTATGGTTAGGGAAAAGAAAAGGGGTTGGATTAAATATAAATTATATGAAGGGTTAAGTTAGGGGACAATGATCCACACCTTCTAGAGGTGTGGATCAGCACTGGCACAGGTTTAGATTGTCATTTTATGTTAGACTAAGTCTCGTATTTAAAAAAAGAAGCAACTCCCTAAAATTTAAATACAAGCCCAAAAGAAATGTGAAAAAAAATCAATTAGAAAGAAAATTATAAGGGGAGGGAGAAAGGGAAGTATACCAAAAGAAAACCAAATAAGACTGTAAATGTCAAATTATCAAAACTATAACTTAAGAAAGAGTTCATAAAAAATAAAAAAGGGAGGGGGGAGAAGGGAGGGGAAAAGAGCAAAAAGTGAAAGGAGAAGGGAGTTATACAAGAAGAAAAACTAAAAATAGAATCAAGGAAAAAAAAAAAGAAGGAACAAAAGAAAAGTATAGGTTCAGGAAAGAATGAGTAAAAAGGGGGGGGTAAAAAAATAAAAATAAAATGTAAATAATCTCAAGGGTTAAGGTAAGGGGAAAGGGAAGGGGTTAGGGCTAATAAAAAAGAATCTTCTGGGGGTGTCTGTGTGTCAAGTCCCCGGCTGGCCCAAGTGGGCAGCGGGACCCCACATTCTTGTTGAGGGGAGGAGGGCTCAGACTGGGTTCTGCTTATGGTATTATTAACCTTTGGTGACCCGTTCATCATTTCTACCTCTCCCAGTGTTGGGTTTTTCGGCTTGAGTGGGGTCCGCTGCTCCATCTGGCCAGTCCGGGTACTGCTGACCACTGTGTGGGGTGAACTGGAAGGAGAGATTTTATCATTAGCGGTGACAGAGACATTAGTGTCTACTGAAGGTTGTGGTGTGGGGTTTTGAGTTTCCCTGTCCTTGGCTATGAGAGGAGTGGATTTCTGCTTGTATAAAAATGGGTCTTCTAAGGCTGATGGATCCCAAGGCATTGTCTTGAGTGGTAATAGGGTTGCTGGGTGATCGTTGAAGGGATAGGGGAGTCTGAGTCGTTTTCTTGGACAGCTGGTTTGGATGTCCAAGTGATTTTTCTCTGTCCTTTGGGGTAGTGGGGTGGAAATGTCTTCAGTAACCCGTTTGGGTTGTGGTTGTGGGGAGGTCGATAAGGTGGAAGTCTTATGGGAATGCTGGAGTTGTTGTATCGTCTCTTGGTTGTTGGTGATGTTGATTCTATTGTGACTGGACAGGCTGTGGGTTTCCGTGGTAGTTGTTCCGGGGGTTGAGTTTCCAGTGGAGGGCAGGGGGTCTCAATGTTGGTTGTGTCCGTTGTTCAGTTGGATGGGTCTATGGTTTGTTCTTAATGTTCTGGTAGATGTCCGTAGTTGTAGTGGGGGGGATGCTGGCTGCAGGGCTGCTTGTGGTGGGCATCTGGAATTCGAGGATCTCGGTGGGGACTGGTTGGGTGGTGTTGGAGATAATGGGGGAAAATGGAGGCTGGTGTTCTCGGTAGGTGTGAAGGTGACGATGGTGGTTGGTTGTTTTTTCTGGCGGAGGGGTGCGGGGTTTACCGAAATGAGAGAGGGTGTGTGGGGCCTGGGGTTTGGGTAGACATGGGAATGCTTCTTCATCTGTTTCTGGGATGGTGGGTAGATAATTTCCCATGTGGTTTCTGCTCCAGGGGTTTGATGGGGGTGAGGTGGCATCTGTAGATGTCTTCTGGTTGATTTTCAGAATGTGCTCTGCTGTTTGTATTGTGTCTGGTGTCAGCCTGGGTCCATAGCATTTTCTGGCCCAGTCTATGGCTATTTGTAAGGCCAAAGGGTTGCGGGGATTGTTGTGAGAGAGATTATGGTTGTTTGGTAGTGTTCCTGTAAAATGTTCATGTTGGTGTGCATCCATGCTGTGGTGTTTGTCTGTTCTTTTCTGCGTGTTTGTTCTGTGGGTGTAGATGCATTATGAAATCTGTTAATCGGTGAACCTGTCTCATCATGCCCGGTGGAAATGTGCCTGTAGTGATTGCTCTATCTATGACGTGTTTGTGGTGGATGGCCTGCAATCGTTTGAAATACTGTTTGCTAGTGTGTCTTGTTTCTGGTGTTTCTGATGTTACCAAGATGGTATTTCCGCTGTCCATTGGCCTGGAGGTGGTCCGGTGGTGTGTTCCCAGTCCTGTAATGGAGCTCAGACAATGTCCTCACAGCAAGGAAATCTTTTCAAGCCATGTTGTTCCGGGCTGGCAGAGCCCTCCACCGATGTTAAAAACTAACTTTATTACAATTTTTTTGGTCAAAAACAGGTCTAAATGAAACAACAATGTTAAAAGCACAACGGGTTGTGTGCAAAAGAGCAGAATTTTAATCCCTGACGTTTCACAGATGCGCTGTTTCTTCAGAGGGAAGGTCTCCTTGGCTGGGAGACTGATAAGGCACAATGTTCCTCATCCACAGTACAAAGATGCTACAGCAAGGAGGAGCCAGGACAACAGGTCAGGCAGGGATGACATCTGCATCACCGAATAACGAGATTGGGTACGAAGCCCCAAGAAGCACAGACACCCTGAACACAAGGGCGGCTGACCTGAGAGAACAGATAACAGAATCCTGGGGGAACACAACTACCTACCTGCCAAGGCTAAGAGACAAAGTACCAGATGAATCTCTACTGGAAGATGTAAACATGGCACTGATGACTATATCCACAGAAACCATAACCGAGACAAATCAGCTGATGTCTGCAGCTGCAGCAGTCATCCTGTGCATGCTAGGCTACAAGATGAACAGCAGTAGCTGGAAGGAGTAGGGGAACCCTCCATGGAAGAGGAGACTGGAGAGCAAGATCATGGCAACAAGGAGGGAGGTTAGCTTGCTAACTGAGCTACAGAAAGGTGTAAAGATAAGGAAGCAAGCTGTCCATAGATGAAGCTCTGGAGACTGCCAAGCAGAGGCTCACAGCTCTGGCTACCCACCTTAAGAGATACAGCAGAGAAGCCGAGACCAGGAGAATAAATAGACGGTTCTCCAACAACCCAGCTAAGGCCTACTCTCAATGGCAGGGTAGTAAGAAGACCCAGATAGACTCACCAGAGTTTCAGCTCTGAACCTGAGCTCTACTGGTAGAGTATCTGGGAGAAGGAGGCATCGCATAACACCAATGCCCAGTGGTTGCTCGAATTGAAAGCAGACCACAGTAGCCTCCCAGAACAGGAACCAGAAGAAATTACAACTGCAGACATCCAAGAAAGAGTGTCTAAGATGAAGAGTCCATGAACAACTGGCAGTACAGATGAATAAGCTGCTAAGATCGGGAACCCACCCAGAGTGGCTGACCCAAGGCCGTACAGTCCTCATTATGAAGGACTCATCAGTTCCGCCCTGCAGGCGAAATTCTGTGGTCCTTATGACGTTACAAAAAAGTTAAGTGAAACTGACTATGTTGTATGACCATTGGAGAAAATCCATTAATATGCTGAAGCCATTCGTTCTCCTGTTTCTCCCTCCGTTCCTCCAGCTGTAGTGTCCATGGTGCGCAGGTACCTCCGTCTGAATACAGCCCTAAGAGCGATGACTTACATCTTAGCCACGGAGACTCGTGCACTCTTCTCCAAAACTCAGACTACCTGAAAAATTTGCAACATTATTTAAAACATTTAGACTTGCCCGCATGAAAAGATATCTGTCAGTTAATCGAAAAATCACCTGCCTTTGTTTTCTGATACTCTGTCTCATACCACCGCCATCTCTCATGACATTGATGTGGGGGATAAGCCTCCTATCAAGCAACGTGTTGCAGAATGAACTAGCTGTCCCAAGCTCCAGTGCATGGAGTTCTCCTTGCCTTCTGGTCCCAAAAGTGGACAAAACTCCTTGTTTCTGTACCGACTAAGTAAATAATGTGACAAAGGCTGACTCGTATCCCCTGCCCCGAATGGAGGATTGTGTGGACAAAGTTGGTGCTGCTAAATTCATCACAAAGCTCGACCTGTTAAAGGGTTATTGGCAAGTCCCTTTGACTCCCCTTGCTACAGAGATCTCTACCTTCGTGACTCCAGATAGGTTCCTACAGTACACTGTGATTCCCTTTGGTTTGGGACCAGGAGGGTCGCATTGAACTGGGTCAGAAGCTATTTGAAAAACAGGCAACAAATTGGGAAGATGGGAGAACATAAATCTGAATGTTTGGACATTGTGTGTGGAGTCCCACAGGGATCAGTGTTGGTACCAAAATTATTTATCATCTACATTAATGATATTTATAATGTATCAAAATTATTAAGATTTGTTCTGTTTGCTGATGACACAAACATTTTGGGTTCTGGTAAGAATTTGCAGCAACTTTTGGACATTATCAGTTCCGAATTCAGTAAAATCAAAGAATGGTTTGATTTAAAACAAGTTATCATTAAATCTGAGCAAAACGAAATTCATGTTATTCGGACATTGTAGGACAAATACTCAAGTGCAGATACAGATAGATGGTGTCAACATAGAAAGAGTGAATGAAATTAAATTTCTCGGTGTGATAATTGACAACAAAATTTGCTGGAAATCTCACATAAAACACGTACAAACCAAACTGTCTAGAAGTCCTCGCTAAGGTAAAACACATTCTGGATCACAAATCACTCCACATCCTCTACTGTTCACTGGTTTTACCATATTTAAATTACTGTTCAGAGGTTTGGGGAAACACTTACGAAAGCTCAATACTGCCATTAATAATACTTCAGAAAAGAGCCATGAGAATAATTCACAATGTTGGTTTTTGAGAACACACAAATTCATTATTCCTACAGTCCAAAAGTATGAAATTCTGTGATCTAGTAGAATTAAAAGCTGCACAAATTTTATACAAAGCAAGAAATAATCTACAACCAGAGAATATCCAAAACTTGTTTTTTGATAGAGAGGGAGGTTATCATTTGAGGGGAAATTTAAATTTAAAGATTTTAAGTGTTCGAACAACATTAAAAAGCTTTTGTATTTCAATCTGTGGAGTGAAACTGTTGAACAGACTGTGTGGAGCTGAAACAATGTGCAAACATAATTCAGTTTAAAAACAGGTATAAAGAAATGATCTTCACAAGGTATAGGAATGTAGAGGGACTTTGTTAATCACCAGGGGTTTTGTTTTGTTTTGTTTTGTTTTGATACTAATTACAATTAAACTATTTGTGATTATGTAGATTTGGGTGTATGATAATATATATGTAATTGATTGTATATCTATTAGTGTATTTAAAGAAGACAAAATATAGTGTATAAAGGGGTAGGATTAAATAAGTTTACACTTCTTCCTACTCCTTTTCGCGCATGTAAATTGAGAGATGTTTGTGTTTGTGAATGGAATTTCATTGTCTATTTTGCTGTTGTAATTAATTGTGTTTTTTTTTTTTTAAACTATCTTCTGTTTCATTTCACATGTTCGAAATAAAAATAAAAGTAAGTAAAAAGGAATGTGCCAGCCACTTTTCAGTGCCTGATGCACAAAGTCCTAGGTGGTGTTAAGAGCTGTTAGGTTTACCTAGATGACATTATAGCATATTCTGACACGTGCTCTGAGCACATCAAAACGCTTACAATTTTTGGTAGGTTGAAGCAGGCTTCCCTCACCTTAAACCTGGCCAAGTGTGAGTTTGGTCATGCCACTGTGACCTATTTAGGTAAGCAGGTAGGTCAGGGACAGGTGCGGGCCCTCACTGATGAAGTCCAGGCCATCCTCGACTTCCCTGTGCCTCAGACATGGCAAGAGCTTCGCCGTTTTTTAGGGATGGCTGGCTATTATTGCAGGTTCTGTAGGAATTTGTCTAATGTTGTAGGTCCACTTACTAGTTTAACCAGTATCTCCCACCCATTCGAATGGTCCTCTGGCTGCACAAAAACCTTCCAGGCGGCCAAAGCCGTCCTCTGTAGCACACCTGTTCTGGCTGCTCCTAACTTTGAGCACCTCTTCAAGATGGAGGTGGACACGAGCACCAGCAGTGCAGGTGTGGTGCTGCTGCAGGAGGACAACTGCGGTATTGACCACTCTATTTGCTACTTCTCAAAGAAGTTCAATAGGCATCAGGTACAGTATAGAATTGAAACACAAAAACGTAACAGTGGTTGTCGGATGGTCTTCTGATAAGCAGTTGTTAAGGCTGACTGAGAGGATAACCTGTTGTACTTGTGTCTGTGGGGTGAGTTTTTTGAAAATTTCTGTTATGTGATGAAAGGTGGTTCCGGGATAGCTGTCAATTTGTATGTTGGGGTCTGTGAAGGGTGGGATGCGGGAGAGGTTGGAGTCGCCGATGACCAGGGTTCCCCCTCGCAATGAGGGTTAAGAGAGTTAAAGGAGAGATAAAAAGGAAAGGGAAGAGAGTTAAAACCCAGAAACGATTGTGAGTGGTCCTCCACCTGAAGGCAGATTCCAAATTCCAACTCCCTTAGGAGTGAATGGTCTTTGGAATTTGGAATTTGCTCATAACTTACATAACTTCTGATCACAATGTCCCATACAAAGCAATGTCTACCCCCCATTTTGGGGGTGCTAAACATCCCAGTTGTGGTCTTATTTTTGGACACATTGCACTTGGATTGTCAGATCTGGACAAACTTGGTATCAAAAAATTAGGCAGAAAATGCCTGATTTTTTGATAGATATTTCAATTCAATTTTTTTTTGCATTCACAGGCCGTAAAAAAGAGGCAATTCCAGATTGTGAAAACAGCGACTTTCGTAAAGTCATTGAGCAACAGGTGTTGGACCGCTGCACTCATCTCATCGTCCTTTATCACGTGAGCGCAAGTGTCTAAGTAAGGTATCGCCTAATTGGTTCCCTCTTTGTTCTGCTTCATAGAACAAAGCTAGTTTCTGGTTTGGTGTCTGCTGAAGTGACAGTTGCCTGAGTATGAAAGGGCCCTTGATGATGGGAGAAAAAAAAAAGTATTAATTTTTTTTGTCAGGCTCCAAAGAAATGACACAAAGTGTGGCACAATGCACGTGGCTAATGGTGACGGTGGGTAAGCAGAGACAACAGGTGGCTCACATGGCAGAGATTGAAGATCAGTTTTTCTTCACCCAATTCAAGGTTAAAAACAGCAGAATTAATTTTTGCTTAACCCACAATTAGTTAGGTTGTGTCAGTGAGAAGTGTCAGAAATTGCTCCTCAGCAGAAAATGGGTTAACCAAAAGCCCAGTGGAGCTGCCAAAAGAGAAAGAATCTCCCACAATAAACATTGTCCTGCTCATATGTAGCTTTCTCAAAATAACCAAACAATGCAATGGTGATGTCAAGCTTGCTAGTAGCCTGGATAGCCTAGAAGTGTCTACCTGCAATGCTCAGCCTAAGCTAGATACCAACAAAAATGTTTGCCTGAAATTGTCAAGCAACAATGCAGTGCTTCACTTAGGAGTACAAAGAGAAAAAAAGCAAAAATCAGCTGAACAAATGGAAATGGACAAGTGTGACCAAACACTGGAAAGTAACGTTAACTCAAGCTCATTTGAAGTGGCAGATCACATCATCATCACATCAAGACCCTGCATAATGAAGTTTCGGAATCAGGTTGCCAAGTATCCGGTATCCCAGAGAAGGAAAAGGCCTGGCTGCAAGACACGTGATCTCATTGACAATGTACTGATCTGGGACCTTCTCAATCCATGATTTATGTTTAGTGGAATATTAGAACATTAGAAATATGATTAGAAGGGCCATTCATGTGATCACATGAATGCCCCTGAACTGCTGAGTCTTGACCTGAGGTGTTGGCTCTCGTGTGGTGTGGTGTGGTGTGGTGTGGTAAGGTGTGCCATGTGCTTGTGAAGTGGTTGTTTTGTTTCCCCAATGTACAGGTACAGTTTGTTTAAAGTCTCATAGAGACGCTAAAGGGTATCTATTATATCTGTATGAGTTGCCTAGGGGCATGGCAAAGCGTCTGTAATTGACACTCCGGGAATGAGAACAGGTTGGGTGTAAGGCACTGTCCATGAAGGGGAATGAGGTAGTGCGACATACATCCAACTCTGAAACAGGAGGGATGGCTAAAACCACTGACCTCAAATGACACATGACAGAACACAGACCCTCTGAGGTTAAAGCTGTTTATTGCAAGAACTTTGAACATATGCATGTACCAAGTTATGACGGCCTCCTCCTTGAACCGACACCTTATCGTGGTGGAGGAGTTTGAGTACCCGAATGATCCTAGAGGCTATGTTGTCCGGGGCTTAATGCCCCTGGTAGGGTCTCCCAAGGCAAATAGGTTCGAGGTGACGGGTCAGACTAAGAGCGGTTCAAAAGCCCCTATGAAAGAAAAGCCATCATGGAAGCGTACGTCGCCCATCAGCGTTACCGGGGCCCCACCCTGGAGCCAGGCCTGGGGTTGGGGCTCGCAGGCGAGCGCCTGGGTCTTTGCCCACGGGACCCGGCCGGGCGCAGCCCGAATGAGCAACGTGGGCCCGCCTTCCCGTAGGCCCACCACCCACAGGAAGGTTCAGAAGGGGCCAGTGCTTCGTGGTATGGGTGGAAGTCGTGGGCAGGGGCCCCGACGAACCCTGGACGATGACTCTGGCTATGGGGACATGGAATGTCACCTCGCTGGGGGGGAAAGAGCCTGAGCTAGTGCGTGAGGTTGAGCGGTAACGGCTAAAGATAGTCGGGCTAACCTCTACGCACAGTCTGGGCTCTGGAACCCAACTCCTTCAGAGAGGCTGGACTCTCTTCTACTCTGGAGTTGCACGCGGTGAGAGGCGGTGAGCTGGTGTGGGCTTGCTTATAGCCCCCCAACTCAGACGCCATGTGTTGGAGTTCTCCCCGCTGAGCGAGACACTATTGTTTCGGCTTACGGGCCGAACAGCAGTGTAGAGTACCCGGCCTTCTTGGAGTCTCTGGGAGCGGTACTGGAAAGTGCTCCAACCGGAGACTCCATTGTTCTGCTGGGAGACTTCAATGCTCACGTGGGCAGTGACAGTGATACCTGGAGGGGTGTGATTGGGAGGAACGGCCTCCCCGATCTGAACCCGAGTGGTGTTCTGTTACTGGATTTCTATGCTAGTCACAGTTTGTCCATAACAAACACCATGTTCAGGCATAAGAGTGTCCATCAGTGCACATGGCACGAGGACACCCTAGGCCGGAGGTCAATGATCGACTTTGTAGTCGTATCATCTGATCTTCGGCGGTATGTCTTGGACACTCGGGTAAAGAGAGGGGCTGAGCTGTCAACTGATCACCACCTGGTGGTGAGTTGGATCCGCTGGCAGGGGAGGAAGCGGGACAGGCTTGGCAGACCCAAACGTACTGTGAGGGTCTACTGGGAACGTCTGGCCGAACCCGCTGTCAGGGTGGTTGACACCGGAAGTAAGGGATGCTGTCAAGCTGAAGAAGGAGTCCTATAGGGCCTTGTTGGCTCATGGGACTCCTGAGGTAGCTGACGGGTACCGGCAGGCCAAGCGTGCGGCAGCTCGGGCGGTTGTAGAAGCAAAAACTCGGGTCTGGAAGGAGTTCGGGGAGGCCATGGAGGAGGACTACCGGTCAAGGAAATTCTGGCAAACCGTTCGGCGCCTCAGGAAGGGGAAGCAGCTTTTTGAGGAGTGTGATCCCCCAATAGTCGGAACACACCCTCCGGTCCCCCTTTTTAAAGAGAGGGACCACCACCCCAGTCTGCCAGTCCAAAGGCACCGTCCCCGACTGCCATGCGATGTTGCAGAGGCATGTCAACCAAGACAGTCTTACAACATCCAGAGACTTGAGGTACTCAGAGCGGATCTCATCCACCCCCGGTGCTTTGCCACCAAGGAGCTTGCTCCTCCATGGCCTCCCCGAACTCCTCCCAGACCCGAGTTTTTGCTTCTACAACCGGACACCCTTATGCCTGAACATGGTGTTTGTTATGGACAAACTGTGACTAGCATAGAAATCCAGTAACAGAACACCACTCAGGTTCAGATCGGGGAGGCAGTTCCTCCCAGTCACACCCCTCTGGGTATCACTGTCGCTGCCCACGTGAGCATTGAAGTCCCCCAGCAGAACAATGCAGTCTCCAGTTGGAGCACTTTCCAGTACCCCTCCCAGAGACTACAAGAAGGCCGGGTACTCTACACTGCTGTTCGGCCCATAAGCCGAAACAATAGTGAGAGACCTATCCCCAACCCGAAGGCGCAGGGAAGCGACCCTCTCGCTCAGCGGGGAGAACTCCAACACATGGCGGCTGAGCTGGGGGGCTATAAGCAAGCCCACACCAGCTTGCCGCCTCTCACCGCGTGCAACTCCAGAGTAGAAGAGAGTCCAGCCTCTCTGAAGGAGTTGGGTTCCAGAGCCCAGACTGTGCGTAGAGGTTAGCCTGACTATCTCTAGCCGGTACTGCTCAACCTCATGCACTAGCTCAGGCTCTTTCCCCCCCAGCGAGGTGACATTCCATGTCCCCATAGCCAGAGTCGTCGTCCAGGGTTTGGGTCGTCGGGGCCCCTGTTCACGACTGCCACCCATACCACAAAGCACCAGACCCTTCTGAACCTTCCTGCGGGTGGTGGGCCTACAGGAAGGCGGGCCCACATCGCTCGTTCGGGCTGCGCCCAGCCGGGTCCCGTGGGCAAAGACCCAGCCAACAGGTGCTCGCCTGCGAGCCCCAACCCCAGGCCTGGGGCCCCGGTAACGCCGATCCGGGCGACGTACGCTTCCGTGATGGCTTTTCTTTCATAGGGGCTATTGAACCACTCTTAGTCTGACCTGTCACCTAGAACCTGTTTGCCTTGGGAGACCCTACCAGGGGCATTAAGCCCCGGACAACATAAGCTCTAGGATCATTCGGGTACTCAAACTCCTTCACCACGATAAGGTGTCGGTTCAAGGAGGAGGCAAAGAATTCAAGTAAGAAATAATGTAACACACATTTTTTTTTACCGTGCAATATTTAATTAGCTTATCTTCTTTGATCCTGTTTTTCAGTGACTGATTTTTTTCTTCATGAAAGGGTTTCTTTTTTATGGTGACAGTTTCTGTTCAGCTACAGTGGTTTTCAATTTCAATTATCTGTCACTGTTCATCAGTATCTGTATGCTGAGGAGAGATTGTAACTTTTCCTGAACCCAATGTCCACTCCAAAGCCTGTGATATGACCGCACACCTAAATTTACCGCAAGTCTTTTTCTCTCTGCTGTTCTTTTTCACAAAGACCCTAACATTAGCTAGCTGACACGTTAGCTACCATTAACTTTTATGTCAGCAGACCTCTGCCAAACCAGCATAACTATAGGCATGTGCCACCACCATGGTGATGTGTTGATTGCTTTGATTTCAGTGCCAATACAATTTTTTGCAATTCCATTATTCAATGCCAAATTATCAAGTGTGTTACAGCAATTCTTGCTTGAATTCTTTTTAATGCACTTTAAAGTCACTATCTAAAGTCACAGCTATGTCTGTATTGTGCTTTCCTGTTCCCCATACAGAGTAGCGTGGACATTGTCATTGAAAAAATGTTAAGAAGAAAGAAGCAAAAGCGAAGGGAGATGAAATAGAATGAAAAGTCTGATTAAAGATAAAGAACTTAAGAAAGAAAGAGTTTTAGAAGAGAGAAGTGCAGTTGCTGCTGAAAAAAATGTCACCAGAGGGAAAGAGGGAGGAGGGATGTGGAAGAAGCAAAGAGATAAATCACTTCTATGCCAGAGAGCTTCAAGCAGAAAACTGAAAGAGCTCAGCAGCTCCTTATCTCCTCTTTCTAATGATGAAAACCCCTGAAGAAGCTGAACTCTGCTTTCCACAACTCCTCAACTCCTCCTGCAGGAAGACTATGCTTCCTCACTCTTTATCCATGCTCACTTACATCATACTGTCCTCCATCTCTTTCTTCACTGTGACTCTCAACCTGCTGGTCATCATCTCCATCTCACACTTCAAGTAGGCAAACATTTGATCAATTCTTGGCAGCGGTAGCAGGACAAAAAGAAATGATGGACTCTCAGACTGTGAGAAGAGTGTGAATTTTCAAAATAATGCCTTTGTGCTTCAGTCATTGCTTTTGTCAACTGGAATGATAGTACAACAAATAACGATAAGTATATTGCCCTCTTATCTCTCCAGGCAGCTCCAAACGCCCACCAACCTCCTCCTCCTCTCTCTGGCTGTCTCTGATTTCTTCGTGGGCCTCCTCATGTTGTTTCAAATTGTCATTATTGATGGCTGCTGGTTTTTGGGTGACCTCATTTGTGCTGGGTATAATGTTTTTAACTATATTATTACCTCTGTCTCAGTAGGAACTATGGTGCTCATCTCAGTTGACCGCTATGTGGCTATTTGTGATCCTTTACATTACCCCACCAAAGTCACTCAAGAAAGAGTTCAAATCTGTATTTCTTTGTGTTGGATGTGTTCTACTCTCTGTCACAGTTTGCTGTTGAAGAATAACCTGAAACAACCAGGCAAGTATAACTCCTGCATTGGAGAGTGTGTGATTGTTATTGATTATGTTGCAGGACTTGTTGATCTGTTTTTGTCCTTTACTGGTCCTGTCACTGTCATTGTAGTTCTGTACATGAGAGTATTTGTGGTGGCTGTGTCTCAAGCTCGTGCCATGCGGTCCCACATTGCAACTGTCACTGTCCAATGTTCAGTGAAAGTCACTGCAATGAAATCTGAGCTGAAAGCAGCTACTGCTCTTGGTGTTGTTGTAGTTGTGTTTCTAATATGTGTCTGCCCATATTTTTGTGTTGCACTTACAGGCCAGGATACCATGCTCAATACTTCATCCGCTGCCTTTGTATTATCTCTCTTCTATTTTAACTCCTGTCTAAACCCTATGATCTATGCCTTTTTTTACTCCTGGTTCAGAAAATCTATCAAACTCATTGTTACACTTAAGATACTGGAGGCTGACTCCAGTGGTTCCAACATGCTGTAGAGAGAATGTATAATGAGGCCAGCACACTCTATTGCAGTGTTGTTAGGTAACAAATGTGATGTGAATGCAAATCAAATATTTCTTAATGTTGCTGAGTTACTGAACTTCGAAATCTTAATTTGTGAGACAACTGAAAAAGAGATACCTTTCATGCTCTGTAACAGGAATATGTTGGAATAGTGATTGAATGAGTCAGTCTCCATAACACATCTGCCATTCAATGTCACTTTTCCATAATTTCTGTCCCTCCCTTATTTTGTTACAGTATTGAAATTCACTTTAATATTATGGGCATTTGACCTATACGTACAAGTACCATGAATGTTTTTAGTCACAGACCCTGTTTCACATACGGCTTTAATTTTACTTTTCATGAGCATTTTTTTCAAGCAGCACATCTGCCCTTTGCAGTGAAGCAGGATCAGGGAACCATCCAGGTCAGTGGGGTCAGACCTGAGTCAACTTTATAATTATAACTATGCAGGCTATTATATGTACAACACAGCAAGATTTCTGATGAGAATCTCCATTTAACATTTTTTGCCCAGTGAAATTAATTCTGCAGGGTATCTTATACTGTATGAGTTTTAGGTTCGTATTTTGTCATTAAGTAGATGTTTGTGCAAATTGGGTTCAAGAAGTCAGCATCAGCAGTGATGCATAAGTCTAATTCCCATTTTACTCGCATAGTGTCTTGTGAGATTTAAATTATTCTGTATACTTTAGAAAGAATTTTTTTTTTTCAAGGAACAGATGTTAATTAAGTTGAGGGAGGAAGGTTTATGTTTGTGGTCGTAATGTTACATTAATGTTACATATGTTTCAGAAATGTGGTGCCTTTTTCAATCCATGTGTGGGAATTAAGTGGCTTCTTGTTAATTAGAAAATCAGTGTTGTTCCAGATGAGAGTAAAAGCAGTGTTTGTGATTTTGCAAGATTTCCACAAGGCAGTCAGAACTGCTACTATTGTCAGTGCTTTGAATCAAGGATGATGTTTGATAGACTGGCTGAAAAATGGTAGATTCAAAATCTGAAGGTCTTTATGAACTGTTTGTTCTATATTTGAACTGATTTGCCAGATAATAAAATGCAGAGCTTCCAAGCCTCCTTGTGGGTTTGGTTTTAAAAAATATCCTTATCCTCCTACTAATAATTTTTGTCATTGTACATATTTTGGATTTGCATCTTTTTGATATTCTGTGTTTTATATTTGCACTCATCCTCCTTTGTATTGCAACTGCAGCATAATAACTTCCCTTACGATAAATAAAGTTCTGTCTTACCTTAAAAATGGATTTTGTTCAGAAAACACTGAGTTTGGATACATTATGCTTCTTGTTAAATGTACATGTTACAAATATGCATAATTCCCATACTCAAAAGCATGGATGAGAAACAAGTATGGGACACATTGCCAGGTTTTTTTCCCACTACATTTTGATTTCTGTGGAATTTTATACTTTTAGTAGATATCTTCAATAACCATCTCACGCTCCTCCCTGCCTTTTCTTGTTTTATCTCTACTGACATTACCTGTTGACATACCAATAAAACAGACAAAGAAATGAGGGTTGTGGACTGGGGTCCTGCTCAGGCTCAGGCTCAGAAACGTGCAAGCCAGCCTCCTCAAGCAAGTATCCTTCTAGCAAATGTACAGTCACAGCAGCACTGAGACCTCACTCGAACATTGCCCCCTTCTTGACAAATCAGATCATGTGTCACTTATGCTTCTGCATAAGAGTCAACCATTCAACACCAGCCCAACCAGTCAGAGAGAGCTGATCTGCACAGTCCCTGAGCAGTCTGGAGCCTGACCACCAGGGCCTGTATTCCTTGAATGTGCACTCTGAACATCTACTGTAAGGCCTCAGGCAAGATCCCTGTTATTCTCAGAAACATGACAGACCACAGTGTCACTCTAGCCCCAAAGTGTGACATTTGTGAAGTATGTGCTGCTCAGAGTGGCATGCCCTTGAACTCCAATCAGTTTCTGGCCATGCTTTTTGAGTTACAGAGAGAGAACCTTATATTCAATCTTGATGACTTGCCTATTCCCAAGGGGTTCAATGAAGAACTCAGGTTGAGTATTTATTACAGAAAGCTGAATGCATTTGCCCCTCCCAACATTGAGACATTCTCAGCCCAAACAACTAGCAAGGATTTTTAGTACATCACCAGTAATTTTACCTTGCAGTTCATTCAAACTCAACATACACAAAAATGAAATGGTCAAACTGTAGGATCATAAAGCTGTAATGTGAGATTGAAGTGATCAGATTTCTGCTTGAACATGTGTGGTGATGAAGTTTTTGTTTTAGAAGCAGTTGTTGTGGTGATATTCGTGGTAGAAATGCAGTTGAACTTGGTTATAATGATCTTCTGACTGCAAAAGTACAGACAAAACAGACCTGAGAAATGGCAGCTGATGGTGATGCTGGCTCAGGCGTGTGGGTGCTTACCAGACAGAGCAGGCTTTGCTTTTCGGGAGGGGGACCTTAAAAAAGACAGGAGATAAAACAGCATCTTTCAGAAAGAGGTTGAATAGAGGTGCTGCAACAATTAGTATGAGAAAAATTATTTTTTGAACATGCATATAAACCTATCCTAATAGACTCAGCACATCAACACATGATGCAACCCCAGATGATAAGACTAACAATTAAACTCAGTAAACCAAATATTTTTCTTGTAGTTACAGTATTGTACTTACAAATTCTAAGTCTGAACTCTCCATATTGGACAGTGATGGTGGATGAGATTTCATGGTGTTGTTGAGTCCTAGAACGGGTGGCCAACCTCTGGCCTCCAGGCTGTTTGATAAATAAAGTAACATAAAAAATGACTCTAAAATATCAACAAAACATAAGTTTTATGTTTGAGATTGTGGCGAGAAGCCAAACACCAGTTTAACTGCGAGTGGCATATCTAGAAAATCTATACAACACCGACAACACCACCTTAGGACTTGCACCTAAAGAGTATACTCATTTTAACTTTAATTTCACTGAGAGGGTTTCCCAGAACAGCCCATGCACAGGTAAGAACACAAATGAATACAGGCACGATGTAAGCACATACAAACAACCTTTATTTATTATTCACAATAAAATATTGCTATGCAATGCAATCCAAGATGGCCGCTGAGAGCAGGGGTGGTGTGTCAGGCTCCAGTCCTCTCTGCTTGTTTCGTCTACAATATCTTTTTTTTCTTTGCATTTTTGGCTCTGCAAACTTCTAACTTGTCTGTTCAAGATGGTGGGTTAAAAGACAACCAAGTCAACAGCCAACCAAGGATACATCAGGAACCTGCTCCAAACAGCTGCTATGGAGGGCATGGCTGCACATGGCGTCTTTGTCTGTGGGTACTTGCACTTTGTCTGGGTTTCCTCCAGGTATGCACAACAGCAACATGGAGACAAAAAGACTGCTTATCCCTGGCTTCTGCTTTGTTCATGGCTTCTTTGTGCCCCCCTTAGTCAATGTATCATATCAAATGAGCCACCAGCAGGCACCTTTCCAGATGCTAAGTTGCATATGCTGGACACTTCCAACCTAAATTTTTTGGACATGGATACTCGATTATCTACTCACCATTTTGGCAGAAAGATCGCCATCTCTTTGGAGGTAACGAGATCAAACAACAACACATCAAAGGAAAATATAAAAGATACGTTTTATACTTTTTTCTATTCATGCTGCTACTAAGTGGTGATATACAGCTGAATCCTGGCCCATCAACCAACAACAATGGCCATGTAGCAACAGGAACTGCCACTTGCCAAGGTGTGGACACTCATCTGAACACAATGATTGTTGGATCGCTGGAACCCTCACTGATTCCACCAGGTACAAGTGACTGCTTCAACCCAGTTCCTCAGCTGGACTCAATCACAGTAGGAAGCCTGATTACTCCCCAAGAAATCAAGCAGAGCAGAAGCTCCTCCTCACAAAAAGACTCTAACCCTTTTGCTCAAGATTCAAGCACCTGTACTATCACACCTCCCTCTGCAGCAGGACAGATTCAAAGAAAAAAATAGCCCACAGCAGAGCAGCTTTCCACCAAAAAGGTGTGACATATTTCCAAATAGTAAACCATGCAAAGGTGATTTGGGACGCTGAAGGGCATTACTGGTGGTCTCTTTTGAATTCTTTTGAATTTAAATTTAAACATGGAAGCATATCAAAGAGGATATCACAGATTTTGACACATGTTTGATTACTCAGTCGCAGCCACGGACTCAGGGGAGTCCTCCACTGTCCCCGGCGTCACAGACTCGGGGGATTCCTCCAGCATCCGCTGCTGCTGCTGCCGCTGCCGCTGCCGCCCCCCCACTGGCCGTGTCCTCACCCATGCTGTGCTGGAGTCACAACAATAAATCGTTAGCGCAATAGGCGGCATAAATGATCGCCTAGATCAACTAATAGGCGTCCTCACAAATACTTGTGAATCAATAAATGCATTGGTGAATAAGTCAATTCTGCATCCTTGCCTCTTTTACATGGTTGAAATCAAATGTTGCCTGGCCCGAATGGCCTCCTGGGTAGGTTGCACATTCATGGGTCCAGCTTCTGGTTCATCTGGTGGGGGGATATGCTGCTCTGGCAGTGGTATGGCGTGCAGGTGTGCCACATTGTGGAGGATGCCGCACGCCATCAAAATGCGGCACACCTTCTCGGGACTGTGCAGCAGCATTCCCCCAGTCCTGTCCAGGCAGCGCCACCGTCCCTTCAGCAGACTGATTGTCCTCTGAACGACTGACCAAGTGCAGGAATGGAGATCATTGTACCTCCGCTCTTGGTTAGTCTGAGGGTTGGTGAGAGGGGTCATCAGCCAGCTCTTAAGGGGGTAGCCACGGTCACCTGAGGTCAATTGAAAGCAGACAAAGTAAACTGGATTTACAGTTTCCGTTCATTAATTTTATACACTACTTACATGGATCACACACAATTGTTGCAAATTAGTTCAGAAGTGCGCCAGGGAAAAGGTGAGGCTGATTAAGACATTTCACACTTTACGCACGAGGTTATTAACATGAGTACTTTATAAACAGAGACAATCAGGGGCTTGTTAGAAAGATCATGCTGTTACTCAGAATGTATGAATCGTGCGTTGAACCAGGCCACCTCGCCACAACGTTGGTTAATTGCATTTGTGCATCACATATGATCTGTACACTGATCGAATGAAAATGTTTCCTGTTGACATATACAAATTCACCATGTGATGGCACTTTTATAGCAATGCGTGTGCAGTCGATATCTCTGATTACATTAGGAAAACCGGCTCTCGCTGCAAATTGCACTTTAATGTTGACCTGTTCAGCTGCATTGTATGGGAATTTGATATACCTGGCTGACATGCGGATAATTCCATCCCACACGGCTGGCATGGCTCGGCTCAGGGTCGACTGGCACAGTCCCGATCGGTCGGACAGCTCCCTCTGGAATGCCCTGGTTGCTAGGAACCCCAGTGTGGTCAGCACCTGTACGGGCACAGGCAACACATGGCTCCTCGCTGTGTTGCGCTCCATGGCCGGCCGCAGCTCTGCGCACAGTTCCAGGAGGATTGCCCTCCGGAACCTAAAGCGGCTGATGAGCCAGTTGTCATCATGTGCCAGTAAATCCTCTCTGTCTCTGAACACACGGTCTCTTCGTTTTGCACCATTTGCAATGTCTTCTAATACTGCTAAAGCAGCCATTGTATTTTGTATATTGTATTTTTTGCACCACTTTGCACTTGCTTTTATATCCACTCATGTAATTTCAGACACGTGGGTGTGTTAATTGTTTATCAGTGTTAATTGTTCATGTGTCTCTGATGTGCACATCCCAGCATCACCTGTCACCAATGGATCAACAGCTGTAGAAATGTGCGTACGCCAGACATGAAGTTGGCGTGAGGCACCGCACATTTCCACGGTCATTTCAGTCTTGATACATCTGAACTTTGCCGTGAAAAAGAGCGTACGCCACATTTTTGTGCGTACGCAGCCTTTGTACATGAGGCTCCTGATCTTTACAAACAAACCTGACAGTGTCAAAAACATAATTTGTTAACAGGTTTAGACCATAATATGATCCTGGTAATTAGGAAACTCACTAAAAACGCTTGTGCCAACAAGAATTCCTAAACAAAAAAATCAATCAATTTGAAAATGAATTAAAATAACTAAACTGGGACAATGTCTTGCAAACCAGTGACACAGACAGATGTTGTGATATTCTGACAAATACTATGGTAGATGTAATCCAAAGTTCACTTGCCCTTTTAAATTGAAGCACAAACAAACTCTGCCATGGATAAATAATGACATTTATCAGCTGATGAAGAAGCGGGATCATGCATTAAAAAAAAACAAATCAATGTCCACAAAATTACACACAGATAACCTCATCTACAAGGGGCTATGAAACCAGGCTGTAACTGAGCTAAGAAAGGCAAAGACAAATTATTTCATGCAACTGATAAATGATTCAGGTGGGAAACATTAATACACCTTAAACTGTAAGCCAAAGTGCCATGGAGAAATAAAGGAACTTAATATTAAAGGAACGATTTCCACTAACATCAAGGAAATAGCTAATGAATTAAATACATACTTCCTTCAGTCCGTAGATGAACTTACAAACTTTGAAAAAACTCTCAATATAGATGAACTTAACTTAGATCCCCAACAATCACAAAACCGAAACAACATAACTAATGGTCAGGCTTCCTACTTTAACATCGAACAAACTGACCACGCTATTATCACCCCAATTTAAAAATCTGGTGCATTAACTGATGCCAGTAATCAATTCATGATCCATCTTGAAAACAATCAGTTTTATCATCCAAAACAATTTGGATTCCGCACTTGACAATGGAAACGTGGTTGGAGCAGTGTTTCTGGACTTGAAGAAAGCTTTTGACACTAAGTCATGAGATACTTGTCAGTGAACTAAGACATCAATTTAATTTTTCTGCCCTTGCTATTAGTTGGCTTAGCTCATATTTGGAATATCGACAACAGTGTGTTGACTTACAGAATGAAAACATCTCTTCTGTACAGTAAGACTGGTCTGCCACAGGGATCCGTTTTAGGTCCTATTCTTTTTTGCTTATACATAAATGATTTGCCTTCTATATGTACAGACACTGAATGCCAGATGTATGCTGATGATACAGTGTTTTATGTTTCAGCAAAGAACTCCTATGAAGCTTCAGAGATCTTAAGCAGACAGATGGTTACTGTTTCAGAATGGCTACAAAGGAACCACTTAATGCTTAATTACAAAAAAAACAGTATCAATGTGTTTTTCAATAAGAAAGAAAGTCCCTGAGAAAATTCACATCACTATTGATGCGAAAGAAATTGAGGTGGTAAATCAGTTTAAATATTTAGGTATAACTTTAGATCCTCAACTTAAGTTTGACGTAAAAAGAAGCTATCTAAAACTGTAAAAACCAATCTGAACTGCTTTAGACATATCAGGTCATGTCTCTTCTTTAAGGCAGCTCATTTATATCTGTATGCCATGGTTCTTTCGCATTTGTCCTAGGCTACGGACTCAGCTACTAGACCTCTATTCTCACTTTATAAACAAGCTTTGAAAATTTTAGATCAGAAGCCACAAAAATGGCACCACTGCAAAATCATTGAGAAATATAATTTCTTGACTTTTCCAGTTTTATAAAATTCTCCTTCCTGAAAGTTGTTTTTAAGTGCTTAAATGGACTGGCCCCACAAGTGAGGTCTCAGATCTTTAAAAAGACAGGCAGCTGTAGGACAATGACAAGGAACATAACAAAGCAAAACTGTAAAATCCAAAGGTGCAGGACAGCATTTGGGCAATCATCCCTCTCAGTGGAAGGTACACACTTATGGAATTCCTTACCATCTGAAATTAAATCCCAAACAGAAC
>JBBMOE010000041.1:2170667-2227244 GCA_037975065.1 Chaetodon trifasciatus
TATATATATATATATATATATATATATATATATATATATATATATATATAATTTTATTATTTATCTAGTATCCCTCTTCCTTCTTCCCCACTATTTTATTTAAATAGCAGAATGACTTCGAGCTACAGCCGGACCTGTAATAGACTTCCCCACCATGCCCTTCATACCGATAAAGGCCTCATGCACTGTTAGATTTTAGACAGATGACAAAGCATCCCTTGGGAAAATCACTGGCCAGTAAACATGTATGAAAAAAAAAAAAAACAGTAATGACACTGTAATGTGCAAGTGCATGAACACTGTGGTGACCAAAAAATGCAATGCAAATTATGCAGGGTAAAAAAAAATTACAGGAAATTTACAATGGAAAATGAGGAAAGTTAGTTAAGTGAGTTAACATTTCACTCATAGTGCAAATGCAAGGGATATGAATTCATGTATCATTAGAAAAAGTTAAAAAGTTATCATTAGATTAAGTTACTTTCTATCTTTATTAGGGTGTTCTGTATACCACTCAACAACAGGAAGTTGTTGTAAGAATGCAATAAACATTCATTCATTCATTCATTCATTCATTCATTCATCTTCTATACCCGCCTTATCCCTTTCGGGGTTGCGGGGGGCTGGAGCCTATCCCAGCTGTCAATGGGCTAGAGGCGGGGTACACCCTGGACCAGTCGCCAGTCGATCGCAGTGCAATAAACATTTTTCAGTGAATCGCGTGATTTCTCCCCTGAAAAATGTCCTTCCTGGGTAACGTAAATGGATTTGAAAATAAATTAAAATGTCTATCATTGTTGGCATTTAAAAGTTTATAGATAACAACAGTTAGAGCCCAACAAATAATTACTGCTCAGAAAACAACATTTTCATCAGAATTAATGTAATGCATTTGGACATTTATAGTGAAATTGCTTAATTCGTTTCTGTTTGTCACACTATAATTAATGCCAAAAAGACAAAAATGATAGAAAATGTCTTAATTTTTTTTTTTACATTATAAGTAAAAGGGTTGTTATTGTATCCTCAACTCAAAAAACACGATACTGTAATATAATATGAAATTTGGGTTAAATTATTTGATTGTGTCATTGTTACCCAGAATGACATGCTGTTAGCCAGGAATGACCACTGCAAGATTTCAGTGTAACTAAGTATTTCATGAAAGGCTGTTTAAGGAACATAATTTTTAATAAACATGTTGCAAAGAAACTGACAACTGTTAAAGATCTGAAGAGTTGATTTATTTTTAAAATTCTTTCATCTTTTTCATGCAACAGTAGCTAGAAACAAAAAAAAAATAATGGTTTGATCAATTACCTCGATACCAATTGCTCCAGAAGAAATGTATCTTAGCATAAGCTATCATATTGCTTAACTTACATATCTAAGCCTTTTGCAAACAAGTGTAAACCTATTTTTTAAATCCTTTTTAACTTATCTGCATAATCACTTTATTACTAAATCACAATACCTTGCTCTCTTTTTCTCGAGATACTCAGCCCTAGCTTGTGGGTCAGCATTCCTCCTGGCCCTGAAAAGTCTTTGCCTTTCTTTATTAGACAGTGGCATCTGCAAGAACAAAACTGACTCTTAAACATCAAAAGCTATACTCATTTTTCGGCAATAACTTCACAATATCTAATGATAATGTCCTGTGTTACTACCATTGAAAAAGATAACAAAAAAATACCACAAAAGTTCAAAAATACATAATACTGCTTCTTTTATTTAATTAATCAATTGCTGTTATTAATAATAATAAAAGTATAACAATACAACATCAAATCAATGCCCAAAAGCTACAGATACCGATACAAATCTGAATTGATTAACATGCCCATTCTGGATAATAGAGGACATGTCATGGGTAACGGAATATCTTTGTTATCCAAGAAGGACAAAAAAAAAAACTATTTTTCCTTTATTATCAGGCACTAACTGGGTCTACTGTGCAAAATATTAGCTTAATCTTCAACATATCAATGTCATATTTCACATGAAATAGGTAATTTTAAAATGTACAAAAATTTTAAATGGTTTTTTTAGCGTTATCCAGAAAGAAACATCACGAGCGAAAAGGTCAAATTATCAACATTTTAAGAGAGACTTACTGACCTTGTGATATCTTTTGGGGGTCCTTCAGAATCTGTTGGCTGATGCAACACCCTGTCACATGACTATCCAAATCCAAATATAGTCATGTATAGCCACTTTATGTCTGTTACCCAGGAAGGACATTTGAGAATCCAAAAATGGGGACAAAAGTATTTCTTGAATAAAAATGTAAATGAGCTTAGTGTTGTTACTATATTTGTAGGTGTCATTACAAACATCAACACAATTATGCCCCAGTACATCATTTATGCTTTTATGAAGATTTTTGACATTTTTAGCATATTTTTGTGCTTAGATTTTTAGCCCGGACGTTATCCAGGAAGGATAGTTTTGTACTTTTGAGCTAAATAGCTCCTTAAATTTTCATTTCTTATACTAAATAGTCATATGAGTAAGTAAAGTGGCAAGAGTTGAGTAACAAAATGTAGCGTTTTAAATTTTTTATATATTTTTAACATATTAACAAATTGACATGCCACGTCTTTGGACCTGTTACTGTCAAGCTAGCTGTTACTAAGTATTAGTCAGGGAAGCAAACCAACAAAAAAAAAAATTATTAAGATCACACTTTTTTGAAACTGTTGGGCTAAACTATAGGGATATACATTAAATCAGTGTGTAAACATTATATAGCTTTCATTAAGTTGGATATTGGAAGCATATGGAAGTTTTTGTTGGACTTTGATAGCTGTAATCCCCAGAAGACAATCCACAAATGTGGACTGTGATCCGCAAATAATTCATTATCCACACATATCCATTATCTATTTTTTTAATTTGTGTTGTGTAAAGTCTTATCTACTCAAATTTGGAGGGATTTTTTGCAAATATGCATAACCTACTGTGAAAACACATATTATAATTTGACATAAAAATGATAAAGGCTTTACAAATGCAAATAGTTTCACCACAATAATACATGTAAAGTGATTCTAGATCAATTGCAGATTTAACATTAAAGTAGCCTGTTTGATGCAACCAACAGAGTAAAGCCTGCTCCTTGTAGAGTAACTATAGAAATAAAATGACTATATGTGAAATTCTTTCTCTCTATCCTAATTGTTATCCGGATGCTTCCCAGTAGATGTAGAAAAGTAATGACCGAATGGGCCAAAGTTTACGCCTCCTCTTGCATATGCGTTTAATGTTAAAGTGCATCCACAGTCCTTCTTTCTTTCTGTTTTTAATTTTTTATTTCTATTTAGATTTTTTCTTTTTTTTTTTTGATTGGCAGCTTCTTCCCCTGCCTCCCCGATGACATCTGAACTTGCGCGTGTTCGTGAAATAAGACATGCTGTGATTGGTTGGAGAGTTTATGGCACTGTGATTGCTAGATCTGGCACAGTGACCATCGTTAAAGACCAAGAAAAATCCAAAAAAATCTTCTCTTCTCTTCAAGGCAGAGGGCCTGTGTCATTTTGTTTATTCGTTAATGATTCTGCAGCCAGAGATATAAATACAAATTTTCCGGATTTTATCTGGAAGAATAAATCATATAATCTTAAAAAAAGTGCACAAATTGCCAATCAAATTAATCAAATTCCAAGCCCTACTGTCTTTTGTCTACAATTTCTCACATGTGATCCTTTTTTCCTAAATGATTCCAAACAGATATCAATCATATTCATATGTTTTGATTAATTTGGTAATATTCTGATTTATGAATTATTTATGTTGATACACAGTTATCCAATTCTTTTCACATAATTCAATTCTATAGCTATCCCAAAATGGATTAATTCAATACTTCAAAATGATGAGCAAGCATATTCACCAAACTTTTCAAAGGAAGAATAAAAGTGTTTTTCTGGAGGTCTAAACTTAACATAAACTGGAGAAGGACTTTTCCCTCACAAGTTCTAGATTTTGATCAAGGCCATGGAAATATCCGAACACCTCTGGACAGATTTAGAGTCTCACTTTTTTGAGGCTGCTAACTCCATTTATTCTTTTTACCCAGGGGCGGAGCTTGCGGACAGGCAAGACAAGGCAATTGCGTGTAGCCCCCGGCCACTAGGGGGGCCCTGGCCACTTACTTACAACAACGATTATTGATAGGCCTGGGCTTTTCAGGGACCTCTGTTGGTCCTTGGACCTCACTTTGAGAACCACTAATCAATTTTTTCAGTATTCATCTCAAATATCCTGGAAATTGTGCATTTATGTGTGCACTGTGTAGTGAATGTTTTTGTTTTCTTGGGGTGATTTTGTGTTCTCTTGTTATTCGGGGTTTGTAGTGTTTTGGTTTAGTTTGTTAAATAAACAGTTCGTCTTAACGGCTCCCTTGGTTCTCTGGCTGATTATCTGCCTCTTGGGTGTTACTAAAATACACTGATTTACAAATCATAACAGCTATTACCAGCAAAAGTGTCAAAAGTATTCAGTGTGCAGTAAAATGGTTCCTGTCAGTGTTTGACCATTATATCTGATGTTTCTGGATTAATATTAGGGCAGAATACATGTACAAGGCAGAAGACAGTTGCCTCCTTCAGTATGTAACACTTGGTAAAATTTAACAGGAAAGCACAATAAAGAGCAGACAAAGTTCATCGATCATTTCATGTCACATAGAGTAAAAAGATGGTTATATGATAAAGTGACATAATAATTGATCATTCACACTATAACTGAAATTATCAATGTAATTTTGTATTATAATAGGTGTATTTATTACAGCAAATGTAGTTATTGCCCTAGTATGAATGTAGTTATTGCAGTAGAAAGGCAGTCATCATATTGCACATGTGGGGTCATTCGGTGCTTGTTGGAGTTAAGTATCCTTATTGCTTTTGGAAATAAGCTGTTCTTCAGTCTGGTGGTTGGTGTTTTAATAGTCCAGTAGCAGGTGGCAGCCCATCATTTTCTGTGCAGTGATGATGATCCCTCTGAAGAGCTCTCCTGTCTGCTGCTGAGCAGCCGCCATACCACGCTGATATACAGTACATCAGTACACTCTCAATGGAGGAGCGGTGGAAGGCCACCAGCAGCTCTTCTTCCAGGAAACAACAAATAAACATGACTTAATTCATTTATTATTCACACAGTCTACCAATAGTGAGTCACAATAAATTCAAAGTCACTACTGTTGTATTCATTTACATTATACTTAGTAAAATACATATTTGTATTACATACACTCATACTAGTTTGTAAAATTGTATTAAGAACATTTTCACATGGATTCCATAAATCCCACTTCACAATACTGCATTCCAGTGTACTTATAGCATACTTTTTTGTAAAATGATCAAAATATGCTTAAACTTAGAGCACTTGTATACGTTGAGGCATTAAAAAGTAATACAGTTTTTAATGAGTACATTAAAGTTCAAGTATACAGGTACTGCATATTAATGTACTTAATATACGAGTATTTAAATACAACTTGAATTAAGTTGTATCTAAATACCCCTGGCCCACAGCTGCTGCTTGTATTTACAGTTGTCAGCATCTACAGTGTAGCTGCTGTTTGTGCCTCATATAAAAAAATCTCTCTGTACCTGAACTAATGTGAGCTAGCTGGTAATGTTATACAATTACCACAGCTACACTGAGTTAGCTAAAACCAGTAAGTAACTAAGCACAGCACAGCACAGCACACTTTGGAGGCTACTGTGATGAACCTGATCCTGAATCATGACCACTGGGTAAAATAAAGACGCTCCACTTTGTCTTCACCTCCTGGCTGAAGCCAGACGACTGTCCCTCTTTTTGTCTCCTGTTGTCATTTTTATGTGAAATGAAAATACATATTTTCAGAGTAAGTTATGCGTATAAGCAAATAGCTCTGTATATTTGTGGGTATGACTTTTAAACGACACATATTAAAAAAAAAAAATCATGTTTGTGGACAGTGAAATATTTGCTGATCATGGTCCACATTTGTGGATTGTCTTCTGTGGGTTACAACTATTAAAGTCCAATAAAAACTTCCATAGAAGCACTGAATGAAAAAGGTTAAGAATGATAATTACTTGTACATATCCATATAATATATAATGGATAATATCATGGTGCCATATTGCATACAACTGTAAAACACAGAAAGGACCAGATGTACAGTAGCAGACAGTATGTTCACTTTAGACAGTCTTTGTCTCCCCCTGCTGATTATCTTCAGAACTACAATGGTTTTCAGCTCTGATGAAAAGTGACAGATAAAAGGCCAAAGGTTTTCCCTCTCTTTATATTCAACATGAGGCCGATGTGAGGAAAGATAAATCAACTACCCACAATAAATGTCGAGAGGTGGATTCCTTGGCAGAGGAGCCTTCCTCATTACTACGTAGGTGGAGTTCTTGGGATCTCTGTTGTTCACCTGAAACACAGAAACAGAAAAATAACACATCTTAGTGTTTTCTTTTCTTAATCACGTGTAGCTCAAAGAGTAAAAACCAGTCTCCAATACTACTGGATATGTGTTTTTCCCAAAGTTCAATGTTGCAGACAACCAGTGCTTTTCTGTACCTCTGATTGTAGACAAAGTCAGGGAAGATTTCTAAAAAAGTTTAGTCACAAGCAATAAAAAGCTACTAATTCAAGCTGCCATAGTTGAAGCTTTCATTCATTTTCATTTCAGCAAACCACAGTGAAAGTGGCAGAGTTTAGAAATGACCTATGAACTTTTACTTTTAAATTAGCTACTCAAGTACTCAACTTTACTTCAAGGTCCTTGTACTTTACTCAAGTAAAGTACAAGTACCTTGAATTTAGACTTAAGTACAATACTTCAGTAAAAGTACGTAGTTATGTTGCATCACTGTCAAACAAGCAATAAAACAACAGAAAGTCACCCTCAGTCTGATGTAGAAGGAGGTGATGACACAGCCATACAGGAACATCAGAGCCAGCAGACCAATCAGAATCCACCTGAGCTGATGAGACTGAGGAGGAGGAGGAGGGGGAGGGATGCAAACTGCCTCCTTTTCACCTAATCAGAACATAGTAAGACTACTTCATTTTTGAACTACTTTGCACACAAATACAGTGTCACTGTCTGACCAACACAGCTTTAACTTTTGCACAAACTCAATCACAGTTCCCAGTTGGATTTCAACAACATCAGCAGTGAACTGAGAGAATTCTCAATTTCATATTATAGCCAGGAAGTGAATATTTAAGATAAACAACAAACAGATATTGAAGCCCCTGAAAATGTGGTTTCAAACTTTGAGAATTTTTGTGCCAGAGCATTAAACATGAAAAGTGAAATGTTTTTCAGTGATTTTAAGACACTAACTGTTTATAGAAAGTGAATATATATAACCACATTTCACATAAATCATATTGGCTTTATTTCTTTATTGACTAAGGCACTACAAATCTTCCAAAGGGTTAAACCTACCTGGCAGTAGTGTGGTTGGTGTTCCTGTCTCGGTGTAATCGAGATCATCTTTTTTCACTGTGAACTCACACTCATATTTCATGTTCAGGGCCTCTGGCCCAATGTTGAGTATGATGAAAAGGCACTTGTTGGGATTCTCTTGATGCATGATAATGTTCTTACAGTCTTTCATTCCTTTCTGGCAGAGCAGCTTTCGTCTAGGTTTGTCCGTTCTGAGATTGAACAAAGATGTGTTAGACAGTGTATGTCGACCAGCAAGGACCAAGTCTTTACTCCTCACTGGCTTAATGGATGAATAAAAGGCCAAATACAGTATTTTGGGAAATACAGTCCTTCACTTTCTGGCCAGAATACCACTAATACCCAGTGGTGGAATGGAACAATTTACTCTTGAGTACAATCTTGGCATACTTGTACTTGAGTATTTCTGCATTATGCTACTACTTCAAACTTCTATGTCATTAAACTTCAGAGGGAAATATTGCACTTTTAGCTAAACTACATTTATTTAAAACTTAAACTTACAAGTTACTTCTTACATAAAAAAACATATGAAATGCCAATATGCATTACTATACTACTAATCTACCCCAAAGTATAAAAAGTATCTAAAACTGGCTCCACATTACACTACACCATAACAAGGAGTCAATCTGCATAATGAATACTTTTGATATTTTTCATTTTTTATTTTGCTAATAGTACTTCTTTCTTTTTCATTAAGTAACATTTTGAATTCAGGACTTTTACTTTGTAATGGAATAGCTTTTAGACCAAAGGATTTCTACTTTTACTTAATTAAAAGTACCTTTTCCACCACTGCTGATACCACACCAGGCCAACAGGTTTAGCTAAGCATTGACAGGAGAGTGGCATCAATCTTCTGATCTCCATTCATTAATTAATTTAAAATTAACGTTTAGATGCTGCTAACACTGTATTGTTGATTACACAGCCACAGAGATGTTTTGTTTTGTTTTGATTTGTTTTGATTTGTTTTGTTTTGTTTTGTTTTGTTTTGTTTTGTTTTGTTTTGTTTTGTTTTGTTTTGTTTTGTTTTGTTTTGTGCTTGCACATGTTTGGTAATTCAGTTGGCTGAAGTCTGCTCATGCAGATAAGGTGGTGCAATACAAATCTGTTATTGGTTTTGGCAGCTGGTCAGAAAACCTCACAAATACAGGCATAAACATTTATCCCAATGGCCTCTCAATAGGACTGTTAAAGCATTTTATGCTGCAGTTGAGGACAGTAATAACTACTGTTCTTGTGATATGTT
Source organism: Chaetodon trifasciatus (assembly GCA_037975065.1). Classification (NCBI taxonomy): domain Eukaryota; kingdom Metazoa; phylum Chordata; class Actinopteri; order Chaetodontiformes; family Chaetodontidae; genus Chaetodon; species Chaetodon trifasciatus. Next base: position 2,179,406 of record JBBMOE010000041.1, read on the forward strand.
TATGCACAGAAAGACAAAACACTTATGCTTGAAGAAAGGAAGTACAGTGAAATGAGATGAGAATCACAGACAGTGGTACAAAAAAGTTCAAATTGCATAAATACAGTAACAAGCAGCATGCGCTTCAAATTGGAAAAGCATCAGCCCCCATCCTGCCGCCACACAGATACCACTACCTTAATGAAGCCAGGATACATACAGTGATATGCCAGTGAGCTGAACATCTTCAACAGAGGTGACATTTGCGGTGTGTTCACAGCTGATAGAAGCTAACCCATCTAAGCTCACAGTCCGATTCTGTGGCTGAATCACTTTAAAACCTGATGAATGAAAATGGTGTTAGCTAGTCATGGAAAACACTTCATCAATCTTAAGCAGTAACATCTAAGTTTTCTTTTGTGTATTCATTTTCATTAGAGAATCATTTCAGGTGTCATTTACGAAGTGAAATCAGCCTGTTTAAGAAATCAAAGAGAGGTCAGTGTCTTCAGTCTACAATTCTTTTCCCTTTTCTTTGAACAGGTTGAACAGTGTCAGGACTTCTACTTCATTCAGAATGTTAATATACTGAGTGTCACTGCCATGTGACTTCAAATTCTTTTTCCAACAACAAATGTGGAAACAGCTCAGCTTGTATAAAGAAACAGCAGTTTCATTGGATCATTAGGTGAATTATTGCTATTCATCATATTGTTATTGTTTTATTCTAATAGAGTTGAATAAAAAGTTGAAATGAAAAAAAAGGACAATGTGATGGTGAAATGTCCTACCATGGCTTGGGTGGAGGATGAAGCCCAGATAAATTGTAAAGATGATAAAGATGTCGAAGCTGACAGCTGTCATCTCAATGTTTCTGTTCTGTCTCGCACTGTGGTAAAAACTGGACTAGAAAACAAAGACAGCAGAGATAACCACCATCACAATCATGAACAGCTCATTCTGATGCACAGCAACAGGAAAGGGAGCTTTTGAGGTTGAGCTACATGCTGATCTAACCAAAATCTGTGTTTATATGGTGCCTGCACTTCATTGTGTCATGCCTCTATCTCCAGTTATCAACTGTCACTCAAACTGCTGTGTTTCTGCAGTGTGGGTGGCACATTTTCCTGTCATGCAATGCAGTGTATTTTCTTCTTTTATTACAAACCAAAAAGAAGTGTAAATGACACCACTTCCTGTACAGCTGGAAATATATTTGTTTCCTTCTATGGTAAGTTATTCAACTTTGGTTTGAATTTTTTTTCATCAGAGTACACCAAATTATATGTGGGTCTTTAGGGAAAAAAACTGAGTTGAATACCTATAATTAGCTCATCATTATAAAAGGCACCAACAATATCCAACACCATGAATCCTGAATTTCACCGTCGAATGTGATGAGACTACAGGGTATATTAGAACATCCTTGGACCAAAAAGCCAAGTACAATAATTAAAAAAGCAAAACAGTCTAGAGTTGCAACGATTATTCAGTTGATGGATTAAATGATCAAAAGAAATTGAACCTGCAAATATTTTAATAATCGATTCATCATGTAGGTAACATTGTAATAGGTCCAGTTTTCTTTGTCTTTGATTACTTTACATTCAGTATTTTGAGGTTGTGTCATGTAGTTTAGTCTAAAGAAGTGATCTGAAGATGCTACCTTGTGGTCTTGGAAAGTGTAAACGAAATGTTTCACTGTCTTCTGATGTTTTGTAAACAAAATGTTTAACTGAAAAAATAATCAGCAGTTTAATTGATAAGCAAAATGATTGTTAACTGCAGCCCTCATTAAGTGTAATATATTATTTTTACATCAGGCCCCTAAACCAGCAACCCTGTCTCCTAGAAATTATGTCTAAATATCACCAATTTTGCGACAGCAAATACAAATTGGAAGAAACATAATGCTCCCTCGATTATGTTTTCTATTAACATTAAGAGAATACTGTATATCAATACTGACAACAATTTCAATATTCTCTCTTGCAACACAATGTATGCCCATATCAGCTGAGTCAACATTTTTTCTGTTATATATATACACTTACAGAACTTGATCAAGGTTAGGGAAAGATTCTGTTCTTGGTTAAAAAACGTAATGGTCAGAAGTGACTTTTGTTATTCTGATTGTACATACTGTTTTCTGTATTATTCTGTACACATGACACCGATTGCACGTCTGTCCACATCCTGGGAGAAGGATTTGTGATATCGGGGTTGTGAGGGGCAGGCACGAACAGTCAAAGCTGGATTTTCGGAGCAGGTTTTATTTACCTAAAAGTGAAAAATTCAATGTCTGACACAAGAAACAAAGTTTTGGGCGCATAAAAGAGGTGAACCAAGCAGAATTTAACTCTACGCTAATTTAACATAAACTGAATACACAAGACTGACCTAAGTAACACAAAGAGTTTACATATATAATGACTGAGCAGAGCATTCTGGAAACACGCAGGGTACCACCTAAACTACAAACAAAACAAAACAAAACAGCACAATTGGTTTATTAGTATAAATGCAACAAGTAACCAAACCCAAAGCACCAAAACCTAATGGAGTCTGCCCATCCCCAGAGCACTGTGCAGTCTGATTGGCCAATTCCCGTATTTACTGTGTTTAACTGCTCTGATTTAGTAGGCAATAAATTAACTATTAAGGATAAATAAAACAGAAAGTTGAGGCGAGTGCATGAGGGTTACCAAAGCTCAAATCAGCAGTGAGGCAGCAGGTGCTACAGAAATACAATCATAAGGCTGTTGAAATCTAATATATAATATATAAGGTCATGGAAATGATACTGACTGGACTGAGACTTGGACAACAAGACATGATGTGTTTACTTTATTAACATTTAACCTTAATGAAACTATAAGCTTTCCCTAATCTTAACCAAAGTGATTTTTTTGCCTAAACTTAGGATGGAAATTGGGCTTCCAAAGTGCAGGACTTTAACATCTTCCATATAATTGTGTCACATGCATTACTGTATGATAGTTAAGATGGACTCCCTGCAGTGCCTATAAAAAGCCCTCACCTCCTTAGACTTTTTCATGTTTTGTTTTAGAAGATTACAAGTTTTACACTGTGGAAGTAATTGGAATGATTTAGAAAAAAGCCAGCCCTCACTAATTAGGCCTCTGTCTCAAATACAATAGGGGTAAATGGAACTGGTTGTCTGTTGGTCAAAGCAGTGAAAAGTGAAATCTGAAAAACTCTGCAGCAGTATGTCTTTTCAGAAACACTCTCCTGGTTGGGAGCCAGTGGTAGAAGAGGTATTCAGGTTCTCAAGTAAAGGTAACAATAGCACAATGTAAAACTCTAAGTTGCAAGTTGGTGCAGCTTTTTCACTCTCTAGCTGGCTACGATGGAGCTCATTTTAACTGAATTGAACATTTTAATGTGACACCTTATTCAACACGGTATCACGCTAAAGCTTGTAAAAGACCGTCTTCCATATTGTCACATTTTTCCTCACTTGTCATAAAAAGAACATTCTCATTCTGCAGTCAAGTTAGCAATAATAAATATGTAATGTCTGGTTAGCTGCTGGGATGAGAGTCAGCAACTCCAAGTCCGAGGCCATGGTTCTCAACCGGAAAAAGGTGGCTTGCTCCCTCCAGGCTGGGGGAGAGTTCAAGTGGAGGAGTTTAAATATCTTGGGATCTTGTTCACGAGTGAGGGAAGGATGAAGCGTGAGATTGACAGGCGGATCGGTGCAGCAGCAAACAGTAATGCGGTCGCTGTATCAGTCTGTCATGGTGAAGAAGGAGCTGAGCCGAAAGGCGAAGCTCATGATTTACCGGTCAACCTACGTTCCTACCCTCACCTATGGTCATGAACTTTGGGTCATGACCGAAAGAACGACGTCCCGGATACAAGCGGCTGAAATGTGTTTCCTCCGCAGGGTGGCAGGGCGCTCCCTTAGAGATAGGGTGAGGAGCTCTGTCACCCAGGAGGAGCTCAGAGTAGAGTCGCTGCTCCTCCACATCGAGAGGAGTCAGCTAAGGTGGCTCAGGCATCTCTATGGGATGCCCCCTGGACGCCTCCCGAGGGAGGTGTTCCAGGCATGCCCCACCGGGAGGAGGCCCCAGGGAAGACCCAGGACATGCTGGAGTGACTATGTCGCTCGGCTGGCCTGGGAACACCTCGGGATCCCCCCGGAAGAGCTAGAGGAAGTGTCTGGGGAGAGGGAAGTTTGGGCGTCCCTGCTCAGACTGCTGCCCTTGCGACCCGGCCCCGGATGAAGCGGGAGAAGATGGATGGATGGATGAATGGATGGATGTCTGGTTAGACTTTCCAAATTAAACTTGCTGAGAAACTTCTGAGGTGATGGATACAAAATTACTTGGTTAGGTTTAGGATTAAAATAACTACTTCCTTAACACTATCAACATTGACTATTAGTTTCAAACCGTGCTTTCCAGTGTGAAAGTCCTGTGTGTGATGCAGTGGCGGCTCCTGACAAATTTCTCAGGGGGGGCAACTGTTGCGATGATGGCTAAGATGTCCCGTTCAATGAGTAAAATAATAATAAATAAAAGTCAGATAGCTAACTTTACCGTGTTGTATTGTTTAATTTGGTTTTCCTGTTCAGCCTCTAGATGGCAACACCAGACATGAATTGTACATACTGTACAGTATTTTTGTATCGCTATATCAACTTAAATGTCTCAAATACAATAAATTAGGTTCCACGATAAAACACTCACACAGTGGCCATCAACAGATACATTGTCATCTACTAGTTTGCCCATGAAATCACTGTTAGCACAGTCTACAATTTATAGGCACCATGGATGCCATAGCAACAACCAAATCAAATCAAATTATACTATCATCAAAACTGTAATTAATCAAATCTTTCCAGATCATACTCAGTATATACAGAATTCGGCTGGCAATATGCAATCAATACAACTATTTACAATTCAACATTTGGAGAGTCCAACATAACACAACTCACCATTTAATAACACACTCACTCATCACTCAACGACTGAATGGTAATTCCCTTAATGAAATGATGGAGTTGCAATTGCCAGCCATGTTGATCTTGCAGTCTCCTGAGTCCCGACACGTGCGCGAGCTGTGAGTATCTTTTCTTTTTTTTTTTTTTTCGTGCGCTGTTCGTATAGTCCTAGCACGCATCAGTGCGTATGAGTAGTCAACAGCGAAATATAAATAAAGTTTGATTGATTGATTGAACAGCGAAATGTTTAAATCCAGACAGTCGGGTCCCAAATCCTTCACCCTTTTCTTGTCTACATCCGACTGAAGACAAAATGGAGTTTCATGTAGAGAAACAATCGAGTTTTCCCTCACCAGTCTCCATCCTTCCTTCACAGTCTCCACTAGCCATCTTTTCTCTTCTCTGAAGTAGTTACAGCTGTGGCGTGGGTGCTTGCTGATAGACGTGATTGATTCGATGAATTGTCCAATCACGCTAAGATTAAAAAATTGGAAAACAATGCCACTGGTCTGGGCGCACAGAGGTGTGAACTAAAAGCGAATTTTCATGCGCCAATACAAAGCTGTCTCTGCTCGTAAACAATAAAAAAGTTTGATAGCTCTCATAGACTCCAGTATTACCGGCACCTTTGACCTGGAGGAGGGCTTTATATCGAATGGCATATTGCAAGTCTAGCCTATATTCGGACATTTAATGGTTGCTGGCAGTGTGGCGGGTACCACTACACCATTGCACACGTAAAACCACAGTGTACTTTTGTTTATTTATTTCGTATTTGTTAGGTTTGATTGATCCATGGTTGATCTTGGTAGATATATAAAAGAGTCAATATTTCACGGGAGGGGCGGCGCCCTAGCGCCCTCTATTGACCAGCCACCACTGGTGTGATGTCCCACTCTACCCCAACCTCTCCTAACAGACTTTGTCACTATGCTATATTTGTCCTTCACTCCTGTCATTATCGCCCCCTGCTAGCATGCACCTTCATACACTGGTGTACTTTTCATGCCTAGTTAAAGCAAAACACTGATCATGCGATGGCGTGACCCTGGGCTGAATTATTATTCAAAGCAGAGTATACCTATATACCTTAGAATGTGTCTGGAAGGGATTTTAAAATATTTTATATACGGTTTATTAGGTTACTGCCATGCATCATATTTTTATATGATGATTATAGGTCTTTAAAACCAGCCCAACAATAATTAGTTATTGCTATTGTTTTTAAATAAATGGAATGCATTAACAAGTACAATATTTGTCTCTGAAGTGTGACGAGTATGTAGTATGTAGGCTACATACAGTCATTACAGATTAATTATAGCATAAAATAGAAATAATTAAGCAAAGACAGTCAGTTCTTGAGTACCTAGTTATCCTCCACACTGCTAAAGATTATCCTGACCACAATGACAACAGCTAACTAATGAATATCATTAGTAAGTGGGACAAGCAGGAAAATGTTGAAAATGTTTCTTTTGTATTTGTGGTTGTCTGTACTTTCTTTGAAGAAACTGAAGTGTGACAAGCTTTTAGAAAAGAAATCTTGATTTCATGTCATTTATGCAACCACTCACACTATGTGTGGTATAGCTCTATGCTTTTGTCCATTATCTTTATCAGCATAAAGTTTCTTTGAAAGAAAACAAACTCCCTGCAGTGTTACTTCACATCCTGTTTTTCAGAGGTTTTGCTTCTGTGAAATCTTGCGTAAGTGTTTGACAGAAGAAAAACCACAAAGTCAGCATTAGCCTGAATTTTGCTCTCTGATTGGTCAATCTGAGGTCTGCATCTGCTTTAAGATAAAATGAGATGAAGAACTTATCCACTGTCCCGCTGTCAAAAACACTGGGTTATTTTTTATTTTTACTTTTTTCAGTGTTGGGGCACAATTACTTTGTCAACTTTGTATCATACGGCAAGTCAAATAAAACAATTTCAGCATTGACCATATTATTATTATTAGCCCACAACACTTAGCAATGCTCAGGGACATAATCACTCATGGCTACTTTTTTCAGCATTGCTCATGGTGTGGCTCTATGGTGTCATCCACGAATCACAGCGTTGTCAGTTCAGTCCACAAGTCAAAGTGTCTTTGGGAAAGACACTGAACTCCACATTCCCCTTGATGGACTGACCTGCACCTTGCATGGTAGCTCACTGTGTGTGTGTGTGTGTGTGTGTGTGTGTGTGTGTGTGTGTGTGTGTGTGTGTGTGTGTGTGTGTGTGTGTGTGTGTGTGTGCATGCGTGTGAAAACGAGAGGCAGCTCTTTGGATAAAAGCACTGATGGGTGCATTATAAATGCAACCATTTGTAATGCACCCATTTATTTTAAGTACTAACTGGCAAATGTTAGCAAGTTAATGTTCCCAACTGAGATGAACATGCAAAACAGTGTAACTGCTGAACATCAGCATGTTAACATTGACACTGTGAGCATTTGAATGTTATCATTTAGTGCAAAGACTTTCAAAGCTGCTTTGAGCTAAAAAAATAAAATAAAATAAAATAAAATAAAATAAAATGAAATAAAAAATCATTTTTTACTGTGTCCTAGCAAGACATGCAGCAAAAACAGTGAGCTGCAGACAAACAACAGATAAGCAGATAAGCACACACACAGCCACACACACAGAACAAACATAAAATATAGCACAAAATCATGAGGGCTATTTCTACTGAAATTTCCCCACTGTGGGACTAATAAAGGTATATCTTATGTTATCTTCTTATCTTATATAATATATACAATTATAATCCTAGAAAGCTAGCAAGGCTCTGTTCTTCCCTGGTCTCTGACCTTGAAAAAAAATCAGATGCAGACATCTGAACATTTTAGAACTGTTATAGATTTAGGTTTCATTTTACTCTCGTCTGATGAGCTCAGTCCTAGAAACAAGCCGGTAAACTGTACAGAGGATTTTCATTTCTGGATATCCAGAATTTGTTTAACAGTTGAATCATGATAAACCTGCCAGTCTGCTTCTTCAGAAGTGCGTTTTGGATCGTCAGACCCCTCCTACCACATCTTTCCAACATGTGAATGGGGGAGCTTTGTCCAAACATTTCCTTTCTGAAGACAATCTGACATTCACACCCACTGAAGGAGAGATGGGAGCCAGGGTTTGAACTCTCTGTAGCTCTGTCATGTCATGCAAACAACTGACACTATGAATGTGTTTTCTGAGACTGTCTAAAATGTGCACCATTATATCCATGTTTAAACAATATCACATCTCTGTGAGAGACAGCTTTTCAAGTGTGGCTGTTTGTTCTAACTGAACACAACCTGACCCTAAGGTTGGCCTACTTGTGGTATGTCATAAAAACCAGAGACAGGAAATGCATTTACACAGAGAGACTCTCTGTGTAAATGCATGCTGTGACTGGAAATGCTGTGAGTGGAATAGAGCCAGCAAGTCAGTAACATAACTAGGGCAACTTTTATCAGCTGAAAAAATATATCAGGATTTAAATTATTTATATCTCAACAGCAGGGCGGCACGGTGGCGCAGCAGGTAGTGCGCGTGCCTCACAGCAAGAAGGTTGCTGGTTCGATCCCCGGGTCAGGCGGGGGCCTTTCTGTGTGAAGTTTGCATGTTCTTCCCGTGCATGCGTGGGTTCTCTCCGGGCACTCCGGCTTCCTCCCACAGACCAAAAACATGCTCATTAGGTTAATTGGTGACTCTAAATTGTCCCTAGGTGTGAATGTGAGAGTGAATGCTTGTGTGTGTGTATTGCCCTGCAGTCGGCTGGCGACTGGCTCAGGGTGTACCCTGCCTCTTGCCCGCTGACAGCTGGGATAGGCTCCAGCCCCCCCCCAACCCCAAAAGAGATAATAAGGGGTATAGAAGATGAATGAATGAATATCTCAACAGCCACACCCTCAGACCTACACAAACTAATTTGCCAATGAGCCATCACACTTTCTCTGGCTGTCTATGTTTGGTTGAGGGGTGCAGTTGTGACGAAGGCCTCGTCACATGACAAAGGTGGCGCATAGTGAAGCTGACACTCAGCCTTTCATACATTCCTGGTTCAGAAAACACATAGTTCCCCACTGTTTCTGTGGTGAGTGCACGCACCACATTGGACTAAAGGTTTAAACATCATACACACATTTCCTACAAAAGTGCAAAAGAATTACACTATACACCAGGTTAGTTATCTCCAGTTTCTTTTTTCAATCATGGGTTACCAGTGCTGCTGCTGCCATGCTGGTGCTCTCTTCCTCTTTGCCTGGGGTTGGAACCGGAACAGCTGAAGCAGCCGCCTTACATGGTGTTGAAATGGTGTTGGCTATACCATGTTCCTCTGAGTGGAGGGGAGATTTGGGGTCAGAAGGAATATCAAGATGTAAGTGGTCAAATAGAGTCAGGTACAAAGGGTTTTTTTTGCTGTGATGATTTGTGTGTTTTATATTGTGTTGGTGGGTTTAATATGGAACCTGTTTATGAATGTGAGGTGGCCAGAAATAGCAGTTTTGGGAGCAAATTGAAAATTGGTTGGGCTTGGGGAGGGGCTTAGTCCTTATAATGCTCTGGCCAACAAGGCACTCGAGAGAGAGGTGATGGGATGCCACACAGTGAACTGTGAATTGTGCTTCGGTGCCACATGGGTTAATTTTTCTTTTTTTTTTTTTTCACTGTAAATAAAAGCACGGCTCTTAACTCCTTGCGACTCCAGCCATCCTTTTGTTTATTCTGAGAATCCCATGTTTTTGTGACAGTAGTCTAGCTGTAGGTGAGGCTGTTTGGTGTCTACATCCAGAATGAGCAGTGCTGTTGTAATTTTTCCAGACAGCACAGGGAATGTGAATCAGCTGCTTGACAGCAGAATAGTGATTAAAGATACTTTTACCGGCCATGTCGTCACTAGTAAGTCCTGCTAAGAAGTCATTATTTCTAATTTGAGCCTGATCCTGAAATAAGCTTTTGAAGAAAGAGCTGGTGAGACATGGGCAGTTAGTGTCTCAGATAAAAATGATCCCCATCAGTTCTAAATCTCTGCATTTTAACTTGTCGTGTCTTTTAGATGGCAAGTTTTCACGGTTCTAAAAAAGAGCAACGAGGAGTTGAATGTGGTGTTGATTTTGATTATACTTTGCATGTGACCTCAGAAACAGTGAAGTGTTGCAGGTGTGGAGCTGAGCAGTATTTGATTCATTAATGCCTAAGAGAACCAGTGAGAGCTGGTGAGCTGTTTCTCTACTAGAACTGTTGCCTGCCAGAGCTGACACTGGAGCCTCTCCCCCAGTCGAATCACAGTGAGAGACACAGGATTTACAGGAGGAAAGCAGTGATGACAGTGACCAGGATAATGAAATCATGGAAGGTCTAGGTAGAAAACTACAACTCAGTTGGAAAATATTGGTCACACCACGACTTGTGTGGTGTAGTCAGTGATGTCTGATGAGGAAGTCATGATTGATGACAAAGTTTCCAATGTGACAATCAAAAGGAAAAATCAAGAAACCAAATCAAACAAGCTACAAAACTGTCAAAGACAAACCTGACATATTATTCTTCTCAAACAGAGGACAGTTTAATGAACACAAAAGAAAGTGAAAGTGATCTAACTGGAAACACACAGATGGATGTGGGGAGTGTTTAGTCCTTCAACAGAATCCGGTCATTTTTACAAGACTCAAAAGGCATGAGACTCGTTCAAGCTCAGGATTTCTTCCCAGATTAAAAGTTTTTCCTGGACTCGGTCAGACTTTTCATGAACAACACAGAGTGCACAGACCAACCAGCCTTTACTGAAGACAGACGTTGTCTCAAAAAACTGATGTAAAAAGTTGTCTGTAAATCTTGTTTATGTACAGTTTTATCATTAACATGTGTGATATAAAGCTGAGATCTTTAAACATTAAGGGGGCCGGTGAGGATGTTCGGAAATTAAATGTTATTTTTCCACAGGAAACACACAGCAAATCTGAGAATGAACCTGCATGGAGGAGGGAATGCAATGGAAAGGTTTTCTTGTCTTTTTTTTAAACCACTCCCTCAAATGTATTAAATTATTCAGCATAATTACAATTAAGCAAAAGAAGGGAAACATACAGTAAATACAATGCAGTATAGATTTCTGGATCATCAATAAACTCAGGTTCATGGTAATGATAACTGTTTATCTATGGCTAGTCTTGGTAGATTTTACTGTTCAAACATCAGACCAATGTACTATGAAGTTTATTACACCAAGAAGGAATACTCAGGAATTTCCTGTACAACTCTCTTATACAGTTTTCTGTTTTTGGTAAAAATGTATAATGCAGCACTGCCTATTGGTATTTCAGTGTGGCCCTGCTTTCTCTTAATGTTTTTGAAAATGCAAATTTTACAAATAGTCATACAAAGAATAAATGGAATACACTTCAGTGGTGGGTTAAAGGGAAGGGTTAAATAAAATAACTGTGCCAACAGTGCACTCAGGCTACGTTTACACGGAAATGACCTGAACATAAAACGCAAAAGTGGCGTTGCTTTCTCACTTTTTATTCCATGTTTAGACGAGCATTTTCTTGGGGGGGGGGAATCTCCATACAGTGACGCAAAAGTGCGTGGAATCTAAGGGACAGGCTCTGGCAGATTGGAGCACACTTTTGCATTTTTACCCTTTATACAGGAACGCGACGGTGGAGCGTTTTTAAGATTTCCACTCTGGAGGGGGGTTTCACTTTTTTGCATTTTTAAGCCCCAAAAACGCTATCGCCGTCTAAACAAAAGGTACATCCGATAAAATATTTAGTCGTTTTCACCCGCAAGCGTTGTCATGTAAACGGAGCCTCAGTGTGAGAGGAGAGAGCTGTGGGGAGAGAAATAGAGGAGCTGTAAAATTTAGCAGACTCCACGGGTAGAAAGGCCTCTGGTTTCCTCCGTGTTTCCAAAGGGTTCTCTTTCTTCCATTTTTTCTCCAGTCTCAAACAAAAACAAAAGGATAAAAAACAGTTGGATGCAATGACCTCCACCGATGAACTGCATGCAGCTTTGCAGAGCCAGGAGAGTGGTGACGCTCTGGGCACTGATGGCCTTCCTGCAGACTTCTGCATGGTTTTCTGGCCTGTGATTGGCAAGGATTTGCTGATTGTTCTCAGAGTCTTAATAATTGGCAGTTACCTTTGAGCTGCAGGAGAGTGATCCTCAGCCTTCTCCAAGAAAAACGCTGAAGAAATGGCTGCCAGTATGTTTTACCTCCTTGAATGCCTGCTGGCCAGGACTCAATTATTGGTGGATTTCTTCTGGGACCATCCCCACTGGGTTCCAGCATGCTGTTCCTGCCAAAAGAAGGAAGGAGGACAGGGCAGCAGCAACTCCAGTTCATCCAGAGCTTTGAAAACTATTTTATTACAATTGCATCAAATATCAGTCCAACAACCCTACTGGAACAACATCCCACCACTGAGCCCTGATGTCCAAATAACAATAAATTACATTTGTACAGACAGATTTTGCAGCCTGTGCAGACTACAGATTATTATAAATATACAACTGCCTTGCCTTGTGTCTCTCCGTGTTTTCCCTTTCCTCTTGTATCTTGTGAGTCCTCCCCCCGTTTGTGTGTGTGTATGTGTGTGTGTCTGGACTGGGCAGTTCCTCCTTTGCCACGACTCACCTACACCTGATCCTTCCTTCGCCTGATTCCTGCCAATCAGCCATCACATTGTTGTACTGGCCAGCCACATATCACGTCTTGGCCATGACAAGCTCTTAGTGCTTTGTTTCTTGCTCAAGTACTGGTGTGTGACTAATACTGTGCTCTCCTAGTGTGTCTGCCTGCTCAGGCCTGCCCAGCTACAGACCACCTGTACTCTACCTTTCCTCCAGCTGATTCTACTCACCTGTCTGCCCGCTCCATCGTGGATCTGTATGGATTGTCTCCCCAGTGAACAGTATTCCTTTTGTTACAATAAATCATTTTTAATCATATCCACCTGAAGCTGTGTCCTGCATTTGGAGTCCAGCTTTTTTCACTTTTTCTTAACATCCTCTGTATAACCTCACTGTTAACCAATTAACCAGTGAAAACTCAATTCAAATAGATCTATGGAAACTGTGGTGGGTGCGACAAACAATATTAAGCTGCAGAAATTTAATGACTGCCAGTTTAACATCAGAATAAAACACCATCACAGCAGACACAGATGCACAAACAATATAGATTCCACAAATTCATAAGCAATGTAGCAAACATGGGTATTTTAGCATTTATCCAGACCCGTCACCCACCAGCATCTTGGGTGTATTACATCAATAATTAATTCAGGTAAATGCAACTTTTTGAAAAACTATTTTAATGGTAGAACATAAAGGTTTGTAATATGTCAGTCCCTCACTGCAGGGAAGGATGGACAGTTAGCATTAAGACTGGTCATCAGCAATGATATGAATCTATTTGAAGAAACATAGGCTAATGGCTGACACACAGACAAGTTGATATGAGCTGACTTTTTCTTTTTTTCACTGAATGATAATGAGCCAAAAAGAAACATTGGTTCCAACTGAAATATTCATGCTTTCCCAAATAACATATTGGATTTGGATGCATCCCTACTGGTGAGTGTACAATACTCCTTCAAGAATTTGATGAGAGGTTTCAGGACCTGAGAAGTAAACAAAAGGAACTGAACATATTTGCTACGCAAAACAACAGATCCAGCCATCGCATTAGAGGTCAGTATCATATATATATATACGTGTTCAGCAATTTAGTTTAGCTCTGGAAGGTTGTTGTACAGAGAATAACAGGGGGGCAAAGATGGGGCCATGGGGAACACCACTCATTAGAGGGGCTACAGAGGAGGAGGCTTCACAAACCACTATTTAGAAGCTTATTTTTGGTAAGTAAGATTTGAACCAGTCTAGGCCAGTATCCCTGATGCTGACACACTTTTCAAGGTGATCCAATAGAATAAAATGTTAAACTGATTAACTGATTTAATCATGAGATGAAACCAAGAAGATTTTAAATCCAACAATCTCCAGAATCAACTCCAAGTAAAAGATTCTAAATCTAATCAGGGCAATTTTGGTGCTATGACAGAAGCCTGGTTAAAATTGTCTAAGACATTATGATTAATCATATCACAATTTAGAAATGGGTCTAATTTTTTTTTAAATCCTGAAGGTCAATGCTGGGATTTTTAATAGTATTTTTCATAGTAAAAGAGGGATCAAGTAGAACTGTTACTGGCTAATGGCACTGGGGTTTGACTTAACAGGTGACACTGGATAACATCACAGTTGAAAACTTTTGCTAATGTTTGTGGAAAATATTTGGGACCCTAATCTGCTTCCCCTTGTGCACAAGAAATTTACTAAGCACATTCATGTTCCCTAGACATGTTCCCTGGACAAACTTTACATTTTTTGCCACACTATTAGTATAGCAAAATGGTCAATTTGTTCAATTCATTTGTTTAATGCAGTACAACACTTCAGACTCTAGAGGCTCCTAGTCTTTTCAGAAGAGTCTTAAAATGCTACCTACAGGTGACCCACATTTCAAGTGAAAGCCCAATATAAACCCCAGAAATATAAACCACAGAAGGTGGCAGATGCATGCTAACAAATTGTGAGCCAGAGACAAATAGATAAGTTTTCACTTTGCTTTTGATTATTAGGCAGTTGGTTCTAGAGAACAGCACCAAAATGTGTGTTTGTGAGAGTTGCATTCTTTAATGAGCTGGAACCTTTCTATTTTTTGTCTGGGCTATCAAGCAAAGAGGATTGCAGTAGTTTCTAACCTGTTTGAGATAAAAGTATCCTTGTAGGCTACTCAGTTAATTAAGTAACAGGGACATGGATTTTTAAGTTGTGCCAACTGAATACACCTATATGTTGAGTTGAGGCAGAAATATCTGTTGAAAATCCATGCATTATTGAGTTAATTTTTTTAAATTTATTTTCAGTTAGACAAACTTATTAAATTAAGTTATCAACTCATTAGAATGTATAAACATAACAAACTTATTTTTTCATACAGAAAAAGCTGTTGATTTTGAGCTGTACCTACTAACTCCATGAATCATTTCATACCTGCAGCTGCCACCTCCACACACAAAGAGAACTTGAAAGAAGGGTACAAAAACAAGCCAAAAAAAGTTAGAAAACTCACACAATCCAAAACACTTATACTGCAATCACCCAGCATGCATTCAGAGAGAGAGAGGCGTGAAAAGTACAGTATGAGGATGTGTAAATATACTTCAAAATTAATTATGTTAAATCAATTTGATGCTTTGAAAGCACAACAATTGCATTGTCAATGAATATTAGGTTAGAAAATACTACTGACTCATATATATTTAAAGTGTAGATTGACAGATGGACAAATCTGCAAATTGTATGTTTCAATCAGTCTGTTTTGAGAAAATAGAACTTGGCTTCATTTGTTATCTGTGTATTATATCTTATCTTATATCTACTACTATTCCACAAGTGTAATAGAAATAAATGATAGAAACTGACTTTTATTCAGCTGACACAGTCAAATTTAAACCACTCTGTATATATTCATGTTGCGACTTTGTTCTATGAGCACTTTGCTGATTAGCTGGTGGAGAAAATTGAGAAAAGCACAGATAGCACAGATACTGGATTGGATTTTGGATTTTGATTCATTCCTGAGCTGATGTATTTATATATTTTAAAGATAATAATCAACAATAATACACACTTCAATTTAAAGTTAAGAAACTTTATTTTAAGGAAATATCCAACATGAATATTTGCTTAATATTGCAATGGCAACAAAATATACAAATATATAGTAACTTTCAATACACTTACAGGCAAATAACTTATAACCATAATGCAGCCAAATGACTGAAAGCACTGCATTTTCTTAGCTGGAGCATTTAGCCAAGGTAAACTTCAAGTGATTCAGTTTTTAATCAAACAAGTTTGTACACAGTATTTGCCGTTCAAGCCTTCCTAGCTGCAGTTAGGGCGAGCACTCATAGGTGCCTCCACAACTCAAGTCACGTCAAAATAAAAGCTTCAGCTTTTTATTATAATTTTTGTTTACAAGAATGTAAACATTATCTTTATACTTAATAAGTAAAATATGCACAGACACTCAATGTCATTTTGGTGTTTTTTATAGCTATGACAAAAATGAACCTCAGTCATAACAGAGGTGACATTTAACAAACATACTGATCCTCAAACTCCCATCAAAATCAATGGTTTTCTGATGCTTCTCAGCAGATAAAAGGCTGCTTTGGATATGATAGCCTAACAGTGACTATTCAGAGTCAGGTTGGGGAATAATGGTTGTGTGCTTTTCATGCAATGTTTTGACATGAAAATCCAGCAGCATCCACTTTGTGAAGCACACCAGGCACAGGTCTGACGATGTCCCTCCTCCCTCGTTCACACTGGAGAATCTGCAAATGGAAAACACATCGCTTTTAATGCAGTAAACAATTGAGGAAAATTTCCTTTTATTTAGTTTTCAGCACGGGTTGATGCAGGGGGGAGGGGGAGTAAAAGAAAACATTAGGAGAAAACCTGTGAGTTTATTATCTATTATTTATGATCTATAATGGAGGCATGAAAGCAGAAAGAAACCGTGCCAGCCAGACTGGATCATCAGTCTTATTGATTCTACTACTACCAATTATTAAAACAACAATCACCATCACATCATAACATGAATAAAAATAAGTTACCTGGAAGGTGATGATGATGACGAGGACAAACATAACCAGAATCGCCAGTACACCCACAGGAACACTGACTGGTCCCATATTCTCTTCGACCTCGTCATCCTCTTCTTCATCACCCTGGTGTCCAGTCATTCTGTAACCCTCCTGCACAGGACAGTCAGAGCTGTCTGTGGACAGAAAGATGTGTTACCTGTGAGCTCAGTGGGTAAACATGCACATGACTGTCTGTATGTCGTGTGGACATCTCACCTAAGACATGAATGAGTGTGCCGTTGCCAGTGAGCCGCAGGAAAGGTGGTGGGTAGAAGATCTCTATCTCACAGCGATACATATCTGTGTCTGTAACTTTCAGGCCTGACACTGTCACCTCCACAGCGCCCCCTCTCATCTCAGCAGAGCACTGCACCTATAAAACACACATTAAGCCTGAGTTTGATTCCAGCAGTTAGCAAATGGTCTTGTTAGTTTGGAACAGGTAGAAGACTACAGATGGGTTTTTATAGAAATGATTTCAAACAAAGCCAAAAATACCAATTTTTCAAAAGGGGAGATAAAGCCTCTGCATGTAAAAATAAGGTTTCATATGTCAAGTATTTGGTATATTCTTTAATAAATAAGGAACAATTATAGTTGAAGTTCAGGGGGAAACATCATTGTGTATTGTTTATTAACAGTTTAACACTAAAAGACTGCTTCATCGCATTTCATTAACAGTGGCCTGGCAGGAGAAGCAACCACCTAACATTCATCAGATTTTGATTCAAATGTTGCCAAATCCTGATTGGTGCACAGTGATGGGTAACCTCAAAGTTTCTCTTACTGAGCTTCGCCCACTTCAAAGACACCAAGTCCAAAAAATGGTATGTGCAAAATTGTTCTAACTTTGCAAAAAAAAAGGATGTCCCATCAGTTGTAGTAAAAAGTTGATGGAGGAAAATATGCATCCAAGCCCTTTAAAGTTATATTACATGACTTAAACTGCAAAAATATCCATCCATCTACAAACTTACCTGTCCCTCTTTCTCCACACCTGTCTCTCTCTCTCCTGTCAAGTTGAGGATGGACGAGCAGAGTGCCTGGGTGCCATAGAGACCTTTCAGCAGAATCACACGGAGCTCCTCAGGGTTTGGCAGGCTTTGGTCATAGTGGACTTGGGCCTGGTGGTCGGAAGGTTGGGGTTGGACGAAGCACTGGACTTGTGCTGTACCGTTGGTGCTCACCACTCTGTAGGGCTGGATCACCTTCACAGCTGGCAGAAAAAAAGAGAAGGATGGGCGGAAATGGTTAAGAGCAGTACATGTCCTGCCAGCTTTGACATTGTGATTACGTGGGCAACAGGCAAAGAGAAGAAAGACAATAAACAGCATTAGTACATTTGCTGCTGTCTGTGAAGGAGCATGAAACAAACCTTTATATCCACCTTTGAAGGCTGCAGGCAGACATGTAGAATGGAACATTTTCAACTGCTCAATCAACTCATCAATGTGTTTTGACACTTACTTGAAAAATATAACCAATCAATTATTGCATATTATAAAAATGTAATTACATGACTCTGCTAATTACAGCAGAAGTAATTCATTTAATTACTTGTGACATTACCTTTCATTACTCAACTCTGTAATAGGCAACTTACAATATCCTGAAACTCTCCACACCCAAACGTCACTTCCTCCGCATTTAACACATGGAGACAGTAAAAAAAAAACAAAAAAACACAGCTCTGCAGAAGTCCCGTCCTCACAGTGAAGCTGTGGGGTTCACACACATTCCCCAGTACAAGCCAATTGTAGGCTCATCAGTGGCTAACTAGCTAAGAAGCCAAGCAAACACTTTCTGGCCAGTCTTTCCACTCAATACACAGAGAAAAAACTGATATCAACCCTTCTATACAACTGCTAGTAAGACAGCAAGTGAGGCAATACCTCAAAATGCTGCAATTTCTAACCATAATGTACAGGTAATTACTGAATTTCAACTACTTGCCAGTGAAAAAGTTACCAACATTGAACACTGGTCTGAGATCAGTCCACCACAAGACAATCAATAATGAAAATTCTATTGTGAAATCTGAAACAGTGCTGGTGAAAAACAGCTTGGCAAGATAGAAAAGTTTCATACATAAGCACTTTTTACCATAATCTCTCCACCTGTAGTTTGACATTTTGGAAATTATGTTTATTTGTGTTCTTGCTGAGCGTTAGAAGATCGATACGACTCTCACATCTGTGCAGTAAATATAATAAAGCAGCCAGTTAGTTTATCATGAAGACTAGAGGAAAAAGTCTGTCACATAAACCCCTTTAAAACAGACACTTGCTTTTACACTTTGGTTTTTGTACCGATTAAACAGATAAAACATGTTAATTAGTGACCTTTAGAGCTGGTGAAAGTAGAGTTTGTTAGGCTTGCTGTTTCTCTCTGTTTCCAGTCTTTGTGCTAAGCTAAGCTGCTGGCTCCAACTACATATTTACTGTACATATATGAGAGTAATACTGATCCTCTCATCTAACTCTAAAACGTTACAATGTTTAACCAATGTACTGTATGAGTCTACTGTCTACATTCAGCTTTCATATTCTCTGCCTTCTGGATGGTATTTTATTCAGTACAAAATTAAAGCAGGTTTCTAATTGACTACACATCCATCTGCATTTTACACATAAAACTGGTTATAGAAAGGAGATTTCTGCCTTCATATAACTGGTCTGCTCCAACACAGAACACATGAGTGTGACAATAGTGTTTGTACAGTACTGTCACAGACTTGTTTCTCTAAAAATAGGAAAAATTAATCCTGTTGCCTCATATTATTTGTGAAATTTTATTAGAAATTAACCCCATTCAGTGTTCACAGAGTGACCTTGGGCTGAGGTCAGAGTTTTAGTTGCAGGAGTCTACACAGGTCCAGCTAACAGTTCATTGAACATGCATCATTTGTCACTTGATAGTGGAGTATTAACACTGTGTAAAAATGTTACCAATCCATGTACTGAACATCACTATCATCATATCAGCATAAGTCTGTTTATACTCACCACTCCACACAGGCAGACAGCAACTGAGGACTGTCAACACAATCCATTCCATCATACAGTGAGCCAGGAACATCCTACAGTGTCTGTCACAGTTACACAGAAAGCCACAAACACTTCGATTTCACGAAAAGCTGGTGAGCACACACCCTCACACTGAACAAATTTAATTAAAATACAGCAAAACCGTAGAACTTTCCTTTATAGTGTAGAGGTGTATTTCCCTCAGCTGTCATGGAAACCAGCACAGGAAATGATGCTGATTGCCAGTAAAGAGAGACGGCAAGTTTAAACAGCTGCGGTTCTGCAGGAAAGCTGAGAAGAAATTCAGAAATTTTAATAAGGTAGTTTAGTCTCAGGGTTAATGGCCTCTTTTTCATCTTTTGAAAACAACTACATCTACATACCTTTAAATTATGCATGATCCTCCCAAAGGCTCCACTGTGATGATTGTACCACAGCACACCAATTCATTCTTGCAGTTGTAGCAAATATAATAATATATATACTTAATTTCAGACAGAAAGTCAAAGTCAGGAGTCTCTCCTGCTAAACCTTAGCAGAAGCTGAGTTGTTGTTGTTGTTGCTTTGTTTTTTCAGGTTGTGTATGCACATCCCAGCCCTTTCTTGGACAGGACGGTCTCGAGGGAATTTCTTGCAATTTGGCACAAACATTCACTTGGAATGAACTGACAAAAATGTGGCAGTCAATGGTCACTGTGACCACACAAAACACACCTCAAGAATTCATACAATAATTGTGGTAAAATTTCACACAAATGTCTCATAAGATAAAGTGATGGCATTTTATATCCAAAAAGTTCAATTTCAACTTCCCTATGACATCATAATGTTCTGTTTTTCTGTCCCTTATTCAGAACCATAACTCGGGAACAGAGGGAGCATATTTCACATTTGGTCAGATACTGAATTGGTGACACTAATCTTGGGTGTCTACCTTGAAACTGTGGTGACTGTATAGATCTTCTGTTCTGCTGGGTTGAAGATGTGTGTGAAGTTTCCACATTTTACCATTTGTAGCTTCTTTGCAGAACCATCCATATTTGAAGCATTGTAGTCCAACACAAGCTGATTGGTTTTGCTGATACAGAGCTTCAGGTGATTATTGTTGCACATGTGATGAAGCTCTCCATCAGTCCTCTGTACTCTGTAAAAATAGTCTCTAAGTGAAGACAGCATGTTTCTGTTGAGATCTGAAGTCTCCCCTTCTTTTTCCCCTCTGTGCTCCAGTGTTTCCCCTTCCTGGTGTCTCCTGTTGGTCTCTTCTCTGTCTGCCTCACCTGTGTCTGTGTTGCTGCAGGGCATGGCCAGCAGGTTGAGACCAGCACCCTGAACACACCTGCATGCAATCATCAATTAAGACCCACTTGCTCACTCAGTATATAAGCACCTGGATTACAACCAGTATTCATTGTATCGCCTGCCTTGCTGCGTGGTAACAACCAGACCTGAAGATTGTATTCAGTGTTTTTGTCTTGCCTGCCTTTGGCACTCCTGTTTTTTTCCCTGATGTGCTCAGGTGCTTAGCCCACACCTGTTCTGTCCATGCCCTGTCGGTCTTCTCTCACGGAAGATCTTGAATCAGTCTGTCTACTCTCATGAGGAAATTGGATCTGCCAACACTCCAGCTTAGTACAATAGACTCTGCCTCCCCTGAACTCATTCATTGTTCATTGTTCATTAAAACTGTTTTAACTGCTTTCCGCCTCCTGCCCCATCTGTCTGAGTCCGGCACTTTGGGTGCTGTAAACTCTTCAAAATCCAGTTTCTCACTAGAAATCATTCGTTAGAATCATACATGTGAAAATAGTGATGTTTCATTTCACCAAAAATGCACTTAATACCTTTTATTAAATTCTTTACTACATATTTTCTATGAGTCTAGACAGAAATGGATGTAAATGTAATTTACATACAGCATACAACTTTGAGGCAGTAATGACCTAATACACAACTGAAGGGCAGCATTCACCACAATTGCAATAGAGCAGAATGAGATGGAAAGAAAAGCTGTGTATAGGAGAAGTGATTACACAATGCTTTGAGTGGGATGTACAGTAGAAACAGATGCCGCTATTTTAATACAGACACTGCCCACATTTCCACTCAGAAGTTTTAGCCTCAAGAACCACTTTTCAAGGAACTGAAAGGTTCCTTTAGTCCACTGGCGTCTGCATGTCCACTGCAGTTTAAAGGCCAGCAAAGGTCAGGTAAGACATTCTGCTGAAAATTTACAGTCCCAATTAATGTCAGCCTATCTGCTGCGTGTTTTCTTCTGTCTTCTGTATCTCCATGTTGATGTGTCGAAGCACAACAAACAAAAAACAAATGGGTTTGCAGCTGAAGCATTTTCAGTCCTCAAAGAAATGTTGCAAACTCCATCCTAAAACTTCATGCTGGATGCTGACTGAGCTCCTCGGAGTGAGTGTGACGCAATCAGAGCTAATTTCACACATTTGAATCTGATGGTACACAAGTTTTATATTGAACAGTTTCCATTATCTAATCACAGCTCTTCTTTGGAATCATTTTTGCTGTTCCATATTCTATGCACTTTGCTCAGCACACACACATTATTATGCAATGATAATTTGCAAGCAGTGGAAAATAGCTAATTCTGAAAATGCTGATGTTACGACATTTGGTGTCATCCTGACATCACATCTGTGTTTTGCCTGGAAACACTCTGTGGGGTTAAGCCCCATTCTCACAGAGTTTACGTACAGAAGTTGCAGTCAGCACTACAGTCTTCAGTCACCCGGAAAACAGTGGTTTGATTTTGCTGATGTCATTGTTTCAGTGTGGTTTCATATGAAGTGCAAAAAATATAATCAGAAGCTAGTCAGCAAGTCTGTCTGTACATGTGGAAAATTCATCACATGAGGCAGATCTCAGTGTCGTGTGCACAATATCCAATAAACACCAAGAATCTAATGGCCAATGCAAGTGCTTGTCTATTAACAGTGATTTAATGTGGATTAACATGGAGTAAAATAAAGATCAGTAACTCTGTCTGAACTCCAAAGTTTCATTGTTGTGAGCTGGATTAAATGCATATTAAGATAGATTTCACTCGTTCACAGCAAAGACGAAGTCAAGAAAGTCTGTGAGCCATAAGTAACTGTACATTAAGAAAGAGAGCATGCTTGATTGAATGCTGCTGGATTCCAAAAAGGTAAGAAATGAAATGGATATTTTATTGGAGACGTTACTTCTTTGTTTGATTGCATATGTGAGCCTTTCGACCACTAAGCAAGAAGAAAAATCATTGATCCAAAGGTTCAAAGATGGACGACACTTTTCCAATGTTTAGCAATAAGACACCTTGCATGTATTTGACAAAAGTTAATCAACTTACCTTCATGAGTTCTCAGAACCAAAGCTCAGGAAAAGGACCAAGAATACAAATTGCAGGGTGTACAGAGATTTCTTTGTAGATGATGTTGGAAAAACAGGGTTAATTTCTCAACTCTCTGTGATGTTAGGATTAAATTTATTGAGTTTTTGAGGAGTTACATATGTTCTCATGAGCAAATTATTTTGGATCAATTTAAATATACTATTAACAGATAACGTTTGCGCTTGATAACAAGCCGTTTCCCATTCCTGCTCTGTAACATCTCTCTGAATATCCTTTTGGTGTACTGTTTCCAGGCAACATTTCTGATATTTGTTTTCTTGTTTTCTTCTATATACCAATGAAATGTTTGTATATGTGTAGCTGCCTCCATTGTCATTAAAATAATACATAAACATCCAACTGAAAATGAATCCAGAAAGGGCTGTGAGACCTTACATTATCCCCAGATGAACTTTTCATATTCTGTGTTGTCATTCACATTATACTTTGTCTGTCACTGTCCAAATATTCAGCCACCCAGCATGCCATTATGAAAAAGGAACTCCTTCAACAAAAGACTCGTTATGAAAAGTGTTTATTTTGACATGGTAAAAACCAACACGAACAGCTTTCTTATTCTACTTCTCATGTGAATAAAGGAAGAGGCAAAAACTTTGCTTTCTATTTAACACACCTTGGAGACGTGCAGTGTGCATGGAGGAGTATCCATCACTAAAGTAAGTAAACAAAACAAGACAACAGATGTCGCTGTTGCCTCATTGTACACAGATCAAACGGTCGATAACGCACCAGCTGGAAATTTGGTGCGTCTCAAAATCTAGTATCATCATCTGCTAACAACAGCATATAACAGCACTCCCCTCTTACCACCTCGTGCCCCCCCCCAAACCCCCACCACCCTCCCATTGAAACTAACACCTCCTCTTACCACCTTATTGCCATCACTGAGGACCCAAGAGGCTACAAAGATGAACACTACAACTCAGCCCATGTCATACTGCACATATCACTTTATATTTTATATACACTATATTCCTCATCTGCTCTCTTATACATTTTACTTTTTTACTGCACTGCTACTTACTACCTGCTGCTCATGTCATCTGTTTACATACCATGTTGCACATGTTTTATGATTTCATAGAAATTACTTGCACGTACCTCATACTGTTTATACCTCAAGCCAATTGCACTACTTGCATGTATTTATATTTTGGATATTATGACTATTTGCACTTCTGGTTAGATGCTAAACCGCGTTTTGTTGTCTCTGTGCTGCACTCTGATGATGACAATAAAGTTGAATCTAATGTAATCTAATCTATTTGGGGTGTTCCTAAATGCTTCCAAAGGCAACTGGACTTGCTTGTGGTTCTAGAAGATGTTTCACCTCTCATCCAAAAGGCTTCTTCAGTTCTAACTGACTGATGGGAAGTCCCAGGCATTTATCCTCTTGCAGGATCATAGCTCCGCCCAGCACAGTGTTGAAGGTACAACAGGTACTGATGGGTAAGAATGAGTGGGTCGTTCACCCATCATGTGACTCAGTAGGGTCAAATGAGTCCTGGCGTGAATGGCTGTTAAGCTGCCTGGGAAGAGATCTCAGAACTGCATTGTAAGTGGCTGATAAGTGTTGTCTTCGACCACCTCCTGTGTTTAGTGATGGTCTTTCCAGTTTGACATGGATGGCTGCTTTCACTCTTTCAAACCATCAGTCTTCCCTGGCCAAGATATGTACATGATTATCCTCACATAAATGTCCATTGTCCTTGAGATGTAGGTGGACTGTTGAATCTTGACCTGAGGTGTTGGCTCTTCTGTGTTGTGCCATGCACTTGTGACGTGGTTGCTTTGTTTCCCCAGTGTGCAAGTCTGTGCATTCCTTGCTGCATTGGACTGCATACACTACACTGCTCAGCTTGTGTCTGGGTGTTTTGTCCATTGGGTGGCCTCAGGGTGTTACCGGGCTTGAAGTGAACAGAGATGTGGTGTTTGTTGAAAAGTTTGGGTTTGGGTAGCAACATGTCCTGAGTGCTTCCCTGATGTGCTTCTGCTCCTTATCCTTGCCTACTGTCCTCGTGAGCACGTTCTGAGCTCGATGTCGTAGGGTTCTAATTACCCCCAGCTTGTGCTCCAGAGGGTGGTGAGAATCAAAGGGCACATATTGATCTGTGTGCCTGGGTTTTCTGTATACATCAGTGTTGAGGTTCCTGTCATCTTTGATGTGCACTGCACAATCGAAAAAGGCCAGGCTGTCTCCTTTTACGTCCTCCTGAATGAACTTGCTGTTGCTGTCCACTGCATTGATGTGATTTGTGGAAACTTCTATTTCCTGTGTTCTAATTTGACCTAGGTGTCATCGACATACTTCTGGGGTACAGGAGGTAATACAGTGGTCGGTCAATGGCTTTGTCCTTTTCCAGTAGTTGTAAACAGTTGATTACCTTCTTCTTTTAGCGGCTGGTGAGATCTCGCTTCAGTGTCTCACAGGTGGCTGTGTCACTGAGTACACTGGTTCCCTTGGCATGGTAGTCAGCTGTGTTTAGCATTACGGTGCATCTTCCTTTATCGGCCGGCAAGATGGCGATGTTTCGGTCTCACTGTATCAATGTCAGTACCTACCTATTTGGGGTGTATATTAAAATATGGGGTGATTTATATTTGTGTTTTGGAACTTCATCAATAACATCAGTTTTACTTTCTTCTCCATGCACATTTAATCTGGCTCCTCCTTTCAAAGGGATGAGAGGACCTTGTGTTATTGACCATTAGCGTTACATGGCCTGATTCCACAAGCTGATTCTGTATTCCTCCTACTTATGAGCTGTTCAGCCTCTTTTCCACTTTGAGCTAAATCAGGTGAGGTGTTTTCACAAGAAGTGTCTTATTTTCATAAAAAAAAGGGAAGACAAGAGCTTTATGTAGCCACTGACAAGAAAGGTCAGCAATATTCATTCATTCATTCAGGTTTGTTTTTGCTGAGAGTCAAACTTGACATCTGTTCATTTCCTGCAGAGGCATGAGAGCAGTTACTTTGAATAGTAATAACTAGCATATTATCACACCCACTTTGCATTTCCATTATCAGCAATATTTCTTGATATCATTTCTGAGTAAATTTCCTCATGCGTGAGACATTTCTGAAGTATTCAAGGTGCAATTTAACTCAACATGAAGGAAAATTACTCATGTCTCCTCTAACCACATAAGCAGATGATGAGATCCATTTTCAGTACACCAACCAATAAGTACTCAAAATAATCGATTTTCTTCATGAATTTTAAAAATGATTGCAGTTACAGTGCTATAAAGTTTTACAGTAAGCTATTTTAATCTCTTTGTGCCAATCACAGGTGTTACTAAAGAGAACAAGATTTTCAAAAAGACATGTTTATAAATCTATTTTCCAACACAAAATATTTCAAATATCAAATTTTCGAAAATATCTGTACTACAATGTAGATACATTCTAACATTTTAATAGCTCTACACAATATCCTGATAATTAAAACACCAAGATAAGACAGCATATAACATCATTAACATTTCAACTTTACATACAGAACAAATAGATCTAGAAAAATACAGTCCAACTCACTGAAAGCAGATGTCAAACTATACTGCTTGTGGAAAGCCACATCAAAAACATCATCATCAGTTCTTGTTTAAAACTGTTACTTCCCGAGCTTTTTCAGTTTGCAACCCCAAAAGTTGAGACTAAAGTGATTAATACCAAAACACTGATGTCTGTCTAAGTTAGTCATCCCTTTGATACACTGTGTTCAGGGCAACAGAGCTGCGATTGACCCCAACAGAATAAGCAGGTATAAAAAGCACTTGTATGGATACTGATGTTTATTTTTCTTTTACAGAAAAAATGAACTGACTAACATTAAAAAACACTCAAAAATTCTTAATTCAGCAGAATGAAATGTATGTCTCATAAACATGTACATATTTTTTAAAGTTTCAGTCACTGGTAGATAGTGGTGCATGAAAAAAAATCTGTTAAAAAAATAATTATTATTAATTTTAATTAATTATTACCATCATCACCAGCTCTCTGGGTTTTATATATAATGACTACATTCACAATACATTAATAGCAGCAGTATTTCTTTATAATTGCTACAGGCTGGTTTTAAGCTTTGCAGGGTTTGTTGAACTCTCTGGGTCGGGTGTTGACATACACGTTTGTGTCCTCCTCATTTCTCTTCAGCTTCCTCTGAGGAATACAGCGCAGACAAGGAGAAAATTTTACTTACATATAAAGTATTTTACTTATAGTGACAAATAGTTTCCATAATGTGTGAAGCACAGGAGACTGAGCGAAGTCAATCTCTTACCAATATAACAATGATAATGCAGGTGATTGAAAGGCTGTAGACCAATAAAACACAACATCCCGCCCACATCACCGTGTCTGGGATGAATGGAGACCTGACTGGACAGTGCTGATTGGCAGCTGGGACAGTGTCATTCTTTGCTGGAAAAAACTGCTTTTCTATGAATTGGTCACAACAGAATTTCTATATTTTAATATAGGCGATTACACACTATACACAAAAAATATGTTATAATGACATATAATTGAGTGTAAATGTGAATTTTAGTCGTGCATTTTACCTGCCACTATGAGTTCAGTGGTGTGACAGTCCACACTGAATGGTGGAGGATAAATCACCTCCCTCTTGCAGATGTACACTCCACTAGTGTCGGCTGTGACTTCAAAGTGACCGGAGAACAAATTATATGCAGAATCCAAGTGCTAAATGAAGAGGGGTGGAGGGTGATAATTTAGACTGAGGGACATTCATTGCAGACAGCCTGTGCACAATTTGTTACATGGTACATCTGCTGAGACTTTCACGAGAATCAGACAACACCAGCACACTACACTGTACCCCACCTTCCTGCAGTGGTGGTGGCAGGTGATTGGATGAACCATCTGTCTGTCATAGGCTAACTGCCATACACATATGTTGTAGTATGATTCATGCTGAAGTGTGGTCTTTGCACAGCTGTGATGTCCTGATTTGATTTCCTGATATTACAGATTTTATTTAGTCTTCAGCTGTGGCAAAAGTAACCAACTTTAACTTTAAAAAAATAACTCTATGGCTTAAACATCAACATGCATCGATTTAATTTGGAAATATGTGTAGTAACCTTGCAGGTTTAGTCATCAGAATCAGAATTACTTTTTGTGTGTGTGTGTGTGTGTGTGTGTGTGTGTGTGTGTGTGTGTGTGTGTGTGTGTGTGTGTGTGTGTGTGTGTCTGTGTGTGTTGTCAAACTCATGCCTCTGTTGCTGACCAAACCTGAATCAAAGTAGGGCTAATTTTAAATTAGGACATCATAAAACATGGACAAGACAAGCTTTCAGTGTTGTGTAAAAATGTTTTCTTACACTGTGTGCTGATGCAATTATTAGTTGTTTCAAATACAACAAAGCAGAAATAGTCACTTTATTCACTAACTTAGCCTTAAGTTATATTCCATGCCAGCTCTGTTTCTCCCCCTCCTGTCTCTTTTGGCATGTGAGGTCTGGCAGCAAAACACAGCCTTGCACTCGGCTTTTAAGGATACTCACTAGATATACAAGTTGAACTAATTTAATACTTTTCTGTTGTTAAGCAAAGGCAGAAATGTTTATTAAAATTTGATATATTACTGAGTGAAGACAGTTTTCTTTATTTTCATTTTGACCAACTTGTTAAAATAAGTTAACTAACTAAAACACCTACATGTTACAACATGTTTTTCATGCAGAATAAAGCTCTTGTTTTGAAGCTATATTCCCTCAGCCCATAAATCATTTCTTAGAGTGTAACCTTTCAGTTACCAAAGCTCTTTACTTGCATGAACTTTCAGTGCAGTGCAGACCTGGAGCAGAGGTGAGATATTGTGGCTTCCTAATGTGGCAGAGCAATGCACATCATGTCACTTGTCAGTGAGACTCTGTCAAGTCTCTTTGGATAAAAGAAACTGATAAATCTTTCAGAAATGTACAGCAATGAACTGGGATGTAATAATTGTGGTTGTGCACAGTGGATGGGAAAGCCATTCTTTCACATTTGCTAAAAGCCACGAAGCAATGAACATGACATGAACTATGACATGTACAGCACAAGTACAGATGATACTTAAATGATACAAAGACAAATAAAGGTTTTTTTAAATTTCACGTGGTGTCATTTTTTCCTTGGAAAACTCTGCTAACCACTGAAACCCTCAGGCTGCAGACCTTTGTGATACATCACAAATAAAGACACATCTAGGCAGACATACAGACACAAACACACACTGACTGACCTCACTCAGACTTATTTGGCTGATGCAGCTGCCATTGAAGTGGAGCAGGTACTTGAGGTCTGAGCTGTTAGCCATGGATGGACAGGAGATGGATGCTTTACTGAGTTTTGGCACATTGATAATCACCCCAACTGACAGACAGACAGAAGAAGCACAAAGATAGATTAACAAAATTTAACAACAAAAGCACAAAGAAAAAGTCACAACTGTGAGTGAACTGGTGAAGTTTCACACTAAAACATTGTTATTTCTATGACTATCTGCTTTACCTGAAGAAAAATAACACTCATACAAAAGTTTAGCATCTGCAAGCCACGACACACTGGCCACCAGGTCTTCCTGTTTCTCGCATTTGATGTTCTTCGTTTAAAATGACATGGTGCACTGTAGTTCCAGACTACTGATTTCCATTTTGTTCTCAATAGCATGCCAGACAATTTGAAAACTGAAGCAAATTAATGGCATTAAAGGCTAATTCCATTTTATTACAAGTTAAATTGGGTCATAAGTTTAGAGTGTTGTCCTTCCTGTTTGTCACTTATGATAACATTATGCAAAGTCTGTCTGACGAAGTTCAACAAGGCAAGAACCACAAGCCTTCAGATAATCAAGAAGTGCCAAGAACAACCAACAGTTTAGCAACATTGTTCTAAATCACTTGGAGGAAACTGAGAGCACCTGAAAGGTCACTTACAGCCAACTGTGTATATATAACTAAAGTCAGCAGAGGATGTCAGACTTGACCAAGGTAATCTCAAGTGTGATAGATGTTTACAATGGACAGTTTGGGGAACAATTGTACCATTTACCTTTAATATCTCTTCCAGAGAGTATGATTGGCTAACCTGGGGTTTCTTTATAACCCATATGGTTTTGTTTCTTGCCCTGTCAAGATTTTAAAATCATACTAATTGGAGAAGAGGAGACCCTAACCTTAACTCTAACCCTGACTGTAGCCTAACTCTTCAGTGAGGACCCAGTCCCTCCCAGTTTACCAGTCAAACAAAACAATAAGATGCCCATTTGGGTGGAAAACTGCTACATTTTGCAACACTTTAAAAGAGGCAAAGAGAGTGACTGCAGCTCATGATTGTGTCAGTTGAAATGGTTCTGTGTGCTCAGTGGTAGCAGGAAAAACGGGCTGAAGACACATTCTGGTCTGCAGGGCTCCCTGATAGTCCTGATTTCCTTACTGGCCACTCATGGAGAAAGAATCAGTGTTATATATTGATAGTATATTGTTCATGCAAAGGCAAGAACATGCATTCTAATTCCGCACTACACCCTAAGTCTAACCAAGGTGTTCGTTGTGTGTTTGCTTAAAATTTATGAGTAGCATTTATTTTACCAAACTCCTTTCTCTTGATGTCAGGATCTGAGTCCAGATTTGACAGAGCACATGAAAGCCATCATAGTCATTCCGAAAGGTGAGATGTTGGTTCAAAATTCTGTGTCTCAACAGTTTCATTTTTAACAGAAATTCTGAAGCAATTTCACTAACCTTGTGTCATCTTACCTGAGCACCGTGTGACCTTTCCACTACTCAAACACACCATCACCATCACTATCACCAGGACCTCGGCTCTCATCTTGTCCTCCTGATTGCTTGGTGATGATTATCAGTGTTTGACTGTAGTGAGGAATGTTTTCTTCTCCTGCAAGATGCAAAGGGACCGTCACTATCCTCTCTGCAAAAGGTTAGTGGACAACAAAATACCATCTGTCTTCAATATCACAGCGATGTGAGCAAAGAGAAATAGAAACACTTCCTGTGTGAACCTGTGAAACCATGCCACAGACAATGTACCCACATGCATGCACACACACAAAAAAAAAACACATGCACACACAAATAAACACTTACATATCTATAAGTGAGTACAAACATACTGCATGCATAACAACACATTCAGAAACACGTGCATGCAAAGCTTGTAAATAGTCTTACACAATACAATAATTATAAACAACAATATCACTGACATTTAGGTGAAAGACGTTCAGTTCACACCTCTGTGTTCATCAAGAAAAGTATTCTCAGCCGAAAGACAAACTAAGAGTCAGAAGTTTACAATTACAGCTGAAAGGGGAACTGGCAGGGGGAGGATCACTGAGACTGTCCCAGGTTTTATATATATTGTGGGGGTAGTGTTTTCCATCCTTCCACTGAAAGTACAATGATGTAACAGAGTGAAAAGTCAGCAAAGTATTAAAAGAAAATGTTGACTTGAGACAGAAAGAGAGGACCATGAAAAGCAGATTATATCCAAACACTTTGTCTGACTTTGACAACTCCCAGTTTTAGAATCAGAAATGACAGACAGCACTGCACACTGAACCTGATGAAGAGACAATTTGGCCTTGAAATGTTTTACTGTTTCTCAGATTTTTAGAGGAAATGTTGACCAATATCACACTAACATTGTAACAGTTATCACAGCATTATCAGCATTATTAATATGTTACAGTGGTGATAAGTTGTAATGTTTCTCACAAAGACGTGGTAAAAAATCAACTGAAATGATTTTCTTTGTTTTAATTGAACAATATTCTGCAATTTTCCAAATGTTTTATATTTTATGTGTTCAAAGTATTTTAAAAGAGTTGTTTCAACCACATCACCCCAATTTGCATTATGGGGACCTGCATTTTGTCCCCACAAATATGGCGAGTCCCCACAATGTGACTGTGTAAACAGATTTATGTCCCCACAAAGTGAGTAATACATGGGCGCGTGCACACACGTACAACTTACTGTGTCAACAGTTACTTCAAACCAGGCTGACCAACCGACCGACAAACCCCAAACACACTCTCACGATGTTTCAGCCTGTCACACATATACAGAGTGCCACACACACACACACACACACACACACACACACACACGCACACACGCACACACACATATTTACCCACTTATCTATTGTGATTTTAGCCCTGAGTGTATATAGTTTTTCTTTTCAAGGCTCATCACACCAATGTCTGATCTCTGGTACAGATCTCTGATTTTGTTTATTTTATCACAATTTTATCACAAAACTCCTCATGTCCCAAAAACTTCCTCTAACCATGACCAGTTTTTATACCATCATCTGTACACACATACTTTCATCAAAATTTGGACAGATATTGATGGCCAGGCTGAACCAGGTCCTCCTTCCCAAATGGGAAACATCGCAGTGCATTCAGCAGCAGCTATCCTCTTACCTTTGCAGTGTTAAAACCAACACTAAACAAACAGTATAGAATAAGATATATCAGGTTTTGGATACTCAGACAATACTTGTTAGAAGGATCAATTCATTGTTGGTTTTGGTCTTAACATGGGACTTGTTGACAATAAAAAAAATCTAAAAGTTCACCAGCTATATCATTTAAAGAGTAACTTTGTAATTTAATATTAAACTAAAAAAGAGTATTTTCACTGACTTCTTCTGGTTGGAAGTTTCACTTCTACATCACTGCAGCAAGGTGACAATGTCCATCCCAAGAGGTCAGCAAAAACAAGATTTTAAGGTGCAGGGGCGTCGCTCTTCAAAGAGTTCAAAATAAACTCATTTTGATTACAGGTACAATGTTTGTACCTTCAACTGAACACAAGTGTTTTGCTCTTCAACCACATCCTGTAAGTGTCAAAGAGCATGTGTTAAAATCTCATCTAAAATCTGTCTGCCGTCTAGTGGCTGTTGCATGAACTGTTCACACCCTGTGCAGCTAAGCACAACTGTGAATAAGCTTGTGCAACAACGCACACAACGTTCTCATCACAGGTCGTCAAACACCGGTGCTGTGTTGTCACACTCCTCTGTGTCTTAGCCAGATGCACAACGTACGTGTCCATGTGCAACGCACAAGGACTTCCTGCCAGAAAGCCTTTCTATCAAGTGGTCAACATTGTGAAACACTGCAGCTGTGAAGCGTGTGGTTTGGTTGAGCTGAGACATCAGTGTAGACCAGGGGCTTCCAAGCCTTTTCAGCTCAAGACACAAAAGACACATTTGGTGTCTCCCTGGGACCCAAACTTACAATAAAACATCATGAATTGCCATAAGAAATACATTTCAAAACTGATAAAGAACACAACAAATCACAAAATGAAAATGTATATGACAGAGAGGATATGACCATTACAAATCATAACTTTACTTGTCATCACCACATTTGTCACACAAACACACACAAGGAGATTCTGACACTTGGGCAACAACTGACACACATACATGCTTAAC
The DNA here is from genome assembly GCA_037975065.1 of Chaetodon trifasciatus. NCBI lineage: Eukaryota > Metazoa > Chordata > Actinopteri > Chaetodontiformes > Chaetodontidae > Chaetodon > Chaetodon trifasciatus. The sequence goes on from JBBMOE010000041.1 coordinate 2,213,001, forward strand.
TAATACAAACATTACACACACACGCACACACACACACACACACACGACAAAACAATGTAATCAGTAATCACAGCTAACACTGACAAGTAATGTTAGCCAGAAACCACACAAGAAGATCAACACACAGAATAAACCATTCAAATGCTGCACAGAAACACGACTGAGTTACTTTTCTGTTGTCGTAACAGTTTCTCTAGAAAGTCTCTTCTTTGCACACAAAAAAGTCTTTTGACTTGTCCCCAGGCTGAGAATGCTTTGGCCGCAGATGACTGTCCAACGTGTTCATTTATAAGCTGTCATTACTGAGCACCTCCCCACAGAAAGCACCCTGATGTCTGCATTTCGCAGCGCTTTGGTGAAGCTAATGTGTAACTCTTCTTTTGCATTTTCATTTCGACTTTACACGTGATCAAGAGTGAGGGAGTCACAGAAGTCAGACTCAAACATTACTTCCGCAGAGAGTGTGAACACATTTTCTGATCCAGGTTCACGAGAAGTAAGAGAGGGGAAATTAGGCCCATGAATTCACCTATTATAGCATTTTTAGCATGCCAAGTGGTGCGCCCATAAAAACAGGTCTGTGAGCCTTCGTAGGTTGCAAACTTAAGTTTGGGAAAGGCTGTTCGCTTGGGCTGTCAAAGCACTGACACACATCATGCAGATAAAATGGTTTTTGTTTTTTTTTAACGATTCAGCGGTTTTCTGTTCAGCAGAGAACAACTGGGTGGAAAAGTTGAAGTCCTTGTTCCATCACATATCTTTTGTATGCCAACAGGGGATGTCCCAACTGACTGCTTGTCTCTCTGCATGTGATCTCTGCAGCTCCTCACACTTGATGTTGGGTTTTGAAATGATGGAAAAATGATGTTTTTGAGTTTTCCCCACCTACTCAGAGCAATACACAGTACACATGCACACACACACTCAGAAGTGAGGTGTTACTCTGTGGTTTATGGCTGCAGCTTAGATCACCTCCTCTTCCTTCCTCTCTGCTGTCTGCCTTACTCTACAGTAGGATATTGTTTATGTAGTCACATACATCTGTATAGTTTTTACACTGCTGGCATGGACAGAACATCATCAGTACAACAGTGACACAATAATGTGTAAATGAACAGATTTTTTATTCAAAGACAAGGCATTCGGTTTCATAGCTTTGGCACAGGCGATGAGCCCGTTTGTCCAACACTTTATTTGAATGTAGACTCAGAAAATGAGATATAAGTCCCCCTCCCCTTAAAAAATGTGTTTTGCTTATTGTTCCATTGTTTGGATGTCTGAGCTTCACTGTGCGGAATGACGTCACTGTAGAGACTAACGCTAGATGCTGCATAAGGGGCAAAGTTTTTTTGCGTCACCTTAAATGTCAATTTAACACACATACGTACGAGCAGGATTTTGTGACATCACAACTAACCATTTGTGGTTCAATGCATCTCACATGCGGGATGTGGAAGCTTGAAACTTTTAACAAAAATATAGTGACTTTTCAGTGAAGTATTACACATGTTGTGTCCTGCTGTAAAAGTACAAAATGAAAAAATGGGGAGAATGGGGAGACGCAGTACATGTAATGTAATACACATTTTTTTTTAATGGGCAATTTTTTTTAGCAGTTTTACATTATCAAAGTTGATTTTATGATTTTATAATCCCTGTGTTTTATCCTGTTAATGCTTCGATCTGAAGAGATCTTGCCTATGTGGCCCTTTATGTGTGCAGTATGCTGTTTTGCCACTAATTCACTGCTACCTACACAGGCAGTGTCAGACCACTAGAGGGCAGACTTTTGTATTAAAAGCATCTTAACAACTGAACAAGATGCTGAGAGAGAGAGAGAGACAGAGAGAGAGAGAGACAGAGAGAGAGAGAGAGAGAGAGAGAGAGAGAGAGAGAGAGACAGAGAGACAGAGAGAGAGAGAGACAGAGAGAGAGCTCATTTTAACTTTAATATAAGAACATAATACATAATGAGAGAATAAAGTATAAAATAAAGTAGAATAGAATAGAAATGCAGAATAACCTCATCAGGACTCATTGGTTCATGGTGGTTTTTGGGTTGGGCAGGACAGGAAGCAAGGCACCGGGAACGCGCGGGGTATGGATACGCGCACCCGCTGACTTTTTTGGGATCCGGTGTAGATCTTAGCGTGTGTGTCAAACGAGACTCTAACACCGGAAGTGAGGTAATGTCATCTTCACAATAAATAATTAACGGAACAACAAATTAAAAACCGTCATTTCCATTTGACTAGAGCCTGCTTGCTGTAATTACACTTCGTACAATTTTAGCAATAGCTGTTTCCCTAAAAGAGTTTGTTTTTTAATTAAATTATTGATTGTTCTATTTTGATAACGTAGGCCTGTGATTCTCAACGTAGTGCCCGGAACTCCCCAAGAGATTATTACATGAATATACGGGACTGTGAGACGATGACCAGGATAGGGAAGAAGACAAAGATATGTTTCCATTACAACAGATATGTTTAAAATGTTCTTTGGTTCTCGTGTTGTGAATTACATGATTATTCTTCAGGCATTTGAAATGACTGAAATAAAACAAAAGGAAAAAGATTTGCTTGTTTGCTGACTTGATTGCAAACTGTAGGCACATGAGGGGCTGCAGCTAGATTTGCAATGTTTTAAGGTTTCACAAGCCACAAGGTTTGGGAATCATTGTTTTAGGCTATGATTTCAGTTGGCTCCATTCAGCACTGTTCATCTGGGATTGCAAATGACAATTCAGGACTCAGCAGTACAGGTTAGATGAGTCAGTAAGGCTATTCAATCAATCAATGAATACCTGTAAAGATATCAGAAAAGGATGTTAATGAGAATTTGATGAAAAGAATGTGTTGCACAGAGACAAATGAAGTCAAGTACTTGATGGCAGACTACAAAACAACAGAAGCTGAGCTGGAGTACAGCAACATATAGCAACATAGTGTTAACAATATTAGAATTTGGTTAGATTATAAATGCACTATGCACATGATATGTATGTATATTATAAATGTTCAATAAAAATGAAATAAATAAAATAGATTTATTTGAATTTTATTTTGTATGCTTCATAGTACAGAGTGAGCGTTTGCTTGAAAAGCTTTTCTTTCTTTCTTTCTTTCTTTCTTTCTTTCTTTCTTTCTTTCTTTCTTTCTTTCTTTCTTTCTTTTGTCAAATAGCCGTTGTTGGTTAAATTCTGCAGCAAGGAGGGTTTATTGTGAAAGTCCCGTCCGGAAGTATTCCACTTTGCCTGCCTCTACCTTGACGCTAGTGGTGTCGGGATTCAGTGTGGCAGCAGGGGAAATCAGGGAAATCTGGGATATCTGGGAAAGGGGAGTCGGTAAAAACGGGGACTAAACCGGCAGAAATCCCGACGAGGCCTCGACCGACACACCGCGGGGTCCCCGGCGGACACCGCTCCTCTGTCCTCCCGCTGGTGGCTGCGTTTTTTCTCCCTCAAATCTCCCTGGATCCTCACAGTAAGTCGCTCAATTCCCCTTCACCTAAACGCATATCTATCCCACCACATTCACCCTGCTTTCTCCCCCTTCGCTGTTTTATCTGTGGGATTAAACTCGCGGCAGATAAAACACGACATTGGGTGTTTATTGTGTGGCAAACGGAGAGCGGAGCCGGTAATTAACATCCGCTGGAATAAAAGCCAATTAATCCCGTTAGTGGGTGCATGTGTGTGAAGAGAAAGGAGCAGGGGTGGGGGTGACAGAGAAAACGAGCAGCTTCACAGAAAAGGGCTTTTGCTTCACTTTAGCCTGTGAAATGGTCCTCAGTGGTGACTGCATGTGCACACTGTGGGCTGATTTCTGCCCGTGAGCGCCGTTATTCGTTGTGCATGTGTGTTTTCGGTGCTGAGTTAACGCCGCAGGGCCTGCAGAGCACAGACTCGGCCTGGATGCGCAGGTTCGCCGGGCAGCAGCAGCCGGCTGTCAGCGCCTTTCCAGCCGGAATACGTGCGTTGAGCGCTGCAGCTCGGAGGCCAGGCGTGCAGAGCTGACACCAGCAAGGCGTGGCATTCATATAGCATTACACAGCCATGGGCGTGTTCCCCGCAGCTGCCACACAGCCCACTTTAAAATGGGCACTTTATTCAGCATCCTTTTTTTAGGGTCGCACTGATGTGACCCTATAAATATGACTTCTGTGTGCGATCTTCCTATTCGTAATTGTTTTCTTTAATAAGCAGCCAGGCCTGAGCATTGCCCCAAGCCTCGTTTAAAAGTCATTTAAAATTCAGCATCATCAGACATGCAGGCCTGCCATCTGTCTGTCTGTCTGTCTGTCTCTCTCTCTCCTTGCAGGTCAGTCAGTCTCACCGTCTTGTCCTCCTGCAGGCTGTTTCACTGTCTGGCTGCTGTAAGTTGGACTTGACTTAATGTCATGTCTTCCTGCTGGTAGACCTGTCTCTGTCTCAAATGTGGACTTCCAACAGGGTTAATTATACAAATATTGTGATTAAATGCTAAATTGAACATTAGGATTTATTAGACCACTTTAGGCCTTGGAATGGATACATTAGGTGTAAAGTTGGACGGATCTATCTTAAAGCTAAGATTAAAGATGTCTGATTCATGGGACCACTGTGAAGATTTGAACCCATAAACTGTGATTATAGATTTTGGATTTAATGAGTCAACCCTAGCTGTTAAAGTGGATTTATAATTCTTCATGATGGAGTCATGCAGTCATGGGTCAGCAAGGAGTTTTATGTATTGATGGCACCAGAGCAGCAGTGGATGAGCTGCGCTGGTGAGGCAATGCAACACAAACCAAGACGTCCTGTTTGACCATTTGTTGGCCAGTAGATTTCGTTGTCAGACAGCGTCAGACTGCGCTTTGGCAAAAATTGAGACAGGATTGACTTTTCCCTGTGAATCTCATTGAAATGAATGAGGAGGTCATTTTTAATGCAGCCAGTCAGTCTGAATGTGGCATCACCCACTCAAGGGTGGCTTTGTTTAAAGTCTGTCAGCACTGGTGCCAGTGTGAAGCAGAATAAATGCTGCCATGTGAAAAAAAAAAAAAAAAAGATTTTTGCCCTTTCTGTTGAAAGTGGGCAGTGACCGTCCTTCCCTGCCTTTTGTACAGAGCAAACTGAGACCAGCTTCTACCTCACTACCGACTTCAGTGTGCAAAGACAGATACAGAACATAGACGGTTAAATGCCAAGACTTCTGGTGTTTTTCCACCAATGCATTGACATTAACACGTGAAATAATCGCATTGATGTCCGTCACACTGACATGCATGGCCATTTCAAGCATGATATTTAAAAAAAGCTCAAATTTTCAAACAGTATTTCTTCATATGTTTAATACATGATTTGAACCAAATTTACTTCCAATAACTCTTGAATGGACGTTCTGTCTCAGCGCTGTGATGTGTAACCCGGCCCGTCAGAGCTGAAGTGTAATCACTCGGACAGGCTTGAGGCAGCCCACCTCTATAACACACTTGCGTGCAGCTAAGTGGAGCAGAATTCAGTATCTCCCAGTCGTGTTGAGGGTTAACTGGAGTATAAAAATCCCTGCTGCCCTACTTCAACTAAAGGCTGCTCTGACTGTATCCAACCAGCCAGTCGGCCTGAGCTTTGCATCTGAGACCTGCAAGGTTGTGCATTTCTCATTCAGTATCCTTCACTGTTAGTTAGTGCTCATCCCATTGTGTTTCTGCTCTGACTGATGCATCAAATGCCAAAGTTTACATATAATATAACCAAGGTAGAAGACAAAGAAATAGAAGGGAAAAAAAGGACAGTTAACATCAGAAATACTAAAGATAACGTACAAAAATACTCACATTTACATATGCCGTCAAAATCCCCCCAACATTCCATCCATGTGTACATTTAAATTCATATCAATCACAGGTCCGTCTCACCTGTTCTCTCACTGACCTCCACCGAAAGCAGATCACACGATGATACAAGCTATGTAGAGGATCAGTATTGATTTCACAAGCATCATACAACTGACACAAATCACCGAAATAAATAGATAAACAGATACATGATAATAATGCTGAAACATAAAAAAAGAATAGGATGTGCTCCCCCTGTTTGGTCATTGACTCCTCCCAATATCTATTAATCCGACTGGCTGATAGAGTCCTGATTCTTTTCTCTCAGTATAAGGTATGATTTTTGTTAAACTTCACAAACAAACAAAAAGTTGGCTTTCTTAGAGCTGTTCTGTCATCTACAGTTTGCTTTAAAGCTCTGCAGCTGTGAGCAGCTCCTCCATTCCCTGTTTGCATGTGGGAAAACACTCAATAATCAAGTGTTTGTCAGTATGAATTCTGACATTTTTGAGCTGTTTTTGTCATTTTTTTTCAGCATGAACACTCCACATGATCACCTGCTGAGAGTCAGTACATAGTATGGAAGTCAGACACCTCGATAGTTTTTGTCGTTCTCCATCACCTTTGGGGCTTTTATATCCACCTTTACACAAGAAATATCAGAATGTAAGAGGCACATTGTCACCTTCATGCTTCCCAGAGGATGAATCCAATCCATGGGCTTTAGAATCCCACCACAGAGCAAGATGTCCGCTTTGCATCCGAGATACTAGCAATGTGTTACTGCTCAGACATACGTGAATGCATGTCCTTTGTGGGATTTGTACATCTGCATTTCCATTCAAAGGGCCGGTCTGCAAGCATTAAGAGGCCGTGTGGGTCTTGTGTGCTTCCTCTGGCTGCAGTCATCTTGTAAACATCAGACTCAGTGCGCTGGTTACATCTGTATCAGCTGCTCTGGTGCAGTTTGTCAGAATATTCTCACTGGTGGCTGCAAGAGGTCAGCCCAGGTCACCATCTGATGTTTTCTCCTCGCTCTTTGTCTGTCTTTCTGTGTGTCTCTCTCTCGCCAAGTGTATGGAAAAGTCATCCCTTCTTTTCTCAGGAAATTCCTCCTCGTCCCAGGGGTGAGACAGACAGAGACTGTGAAGGAGCAGCAGAGTGGATCTGCTGCAGAGGGACAATCCAGGCCTCACTTTCTTACTCACTGCAGTCTCTGTCGTTTAGTTACACTATCTTAGCATGTTAAAGCAGTTATGAGCAGGCATTGCTATGATGCTTTACATCCTTGGTGCATTCAAGAAAGCTCAGATGTTTGAGATTTAACATCAAAGCCACCAGACTGATGCAATTAACAGCCATCACTGTTAGAAATCAAGTGTTGAATTAACGTTTTCACGTATTTCACAGGTCCAGTGATGGAGTGGATGAGAAACAAGTGTCTCTGTGTGAACTTACCACATCATTCACGTCACAGTAAATAGCACTAACCTATAGTACAACGTTTGAAGCTGTTGAGTAGTGTATGGTGTAATGCAGCACTACTGTGTAGTAGTCTATAGTGTGGACTGTTTTGCTGTGTCAGTGCTAAACCTGCAGAGACACTATCACATCAAACAGCATCACAAGTGAGGCAGGAAACTGGAGATGGTGTGTGTGTGTGTGTGTGTGTGTGTGTGTGTGTGTGTGTGTGTGTGTGTGTGTGTGTGTGTGTGTGTGTGTGTGTGTGTGTGTGTGTGGAGTTCTTCATTCATGGCTTTGTCTGTTGGACCGCTGACTGGTTTGTCTGGTTGGCAGTGATGTAGAGTGCTTATCTGCTCATTCAGTGCAGTGATGAGGGTTGCATATGTGTGGCTTTATGGCTAACTGGCCTCAGGTAAGATGGCTAGCAGGGCTATTTTCAACATGGATGTTCAGTCACGCTAACAGGCTCATCTAAATGCTACACTTTTCCTCAGTATTTTGATGTGCATGGATGATGTCTGTCTTGGTGAATTTGACTGCATGTTACCTTCCCCTTTCTCACGAGTCTGACTCCATCCACATATGAGGTGCCACCAGTACAGATTGCTGTGCAAATAAACCCAGTTGCCAGTTTGCTAGGTGTACCTAGTTAAAGGTGGGTGAGTCCTTCTGGAGAAAGGTCGGTGATATTGCCACCTCCTCTTCTTCACAATGTAGTTACATGATTACACATCACTCGCCACTCCTCTCGCTCCCTCCATCTCCATCCTCTTCCTCTTGTCCTGTGCACGAATGCCACCTGTTGCTGATGGGCTGGAACAGTGTTGTGTGGCACGATCTGGCCACTCTGGCTGCTTTCTGCTCCTTTTGATGGCTGTTTGTGCTAATGCTGAATTGGACTTGTGTCATGTGTTCTTAATGCATTAAAAGATGTTTCTAATATGTTGCCCAACCATTTACAACCCATTGAGGGTCTACTCCACTGCAGAAGTTGGGGCTTTATGACCCAGTTCAAAGACCACTTTAGCGGCACTAATAATGGTAATTAATTTCCCAATATCCATTTATCCTGAAATGCAACCACTTGTCAGTGAAATTCTGGCATTTTTGATCGTTTAAGTGCTCAAGAGGGTTGTACTGCTGAGCCTTTTGTTGTGGCTCAGAGCTTCAGAGCCATCAGTGTGAGTGACACAGATAATAAAGCACCTTGATGGTGCTCACAAGCCTGAACCAGATGACCTGCCCAGGTAGATTAACAGCTATATTCAAATTTAAAATGGCCTAGTTTCATTGGTTGAGATTAGATATTAGATTAAATCTCAAAGGGAAGCTTGTGTCGAAGCTGAACTAAATCCTTGGTGTTTAAGTTTTTTTTTCATAAAGTCAAAAGCCGATACAGGAAATCTGAAAACTGTTATAAAAAAAATCAGATCAGCTAAAACATCGATCAGGACACCAGTGAAAGGTGTTTGGCTGTGTAGTAATGAAGCACAAAAGTTAACTTATTATTTAAAAAAAATGCTTAAGCACAAAATGCAGGTCCCCATAATCAGTTTCAATCATTAAATCTCAGGGTGTAGACGAGTTAAAGTTAGGGTTAGGCAAGTGGTTCTGATTAGGGTAAGTCTCCAGGAAATGAATGCAAGTCTATGTAATGTCCCCAGAAATATGTGTGTGTTGCAAATTTTGGCATTAAGAGTTGTGTCTGAATCTTGTGTTCCCTTCCATCTCATATTAAAGTTGAGCTGTGCGTGTGTGTGTGCGCACACGCATGCGCGCTCTGATAACAATAAATGGTTTTTCTGCTGTTTGTTGTTGAAACAGGCAGCTGGCAGCAGAATGCAGTGACTCAGCGTGTGTGTGTGTGTGTGTGTGTGTGTGTGTGTGTGTGTGTGTGTGTGAGTGAGAGTGTGTGTGAGGGAGCCAGACCCACACATAGCGACAAACACACTATTAATGGAGTATCCAGATGAGGTAACAGCACTCAACTTTCCTCTGTCTCCTCTTAGTTAACTGCTCTGTAAAGTGAACATCATGGACAAACAGCAGGACAGTCAAAGGGCCTGATGTGTGTTCAGTTTGGAGGTTCTTAAAATGTTTGCACATTTTCAAGAGACTGACTACATGATAGGATTTCACTGGTTCTGTGATTCTATTTTTGTGTAGGTGTACTGGGAAACCCTAAGAAAGCCCTCAGGGGTCAGAGGTCAGGGATGCCATTTTGAAAGCTGATGTTGGTCTGAAAGACATTCCTGCCATAGCTCCAGTGACGTGGTCAAAGAGCAAGGAGATCTGGGAAAATAAACCAAGGGTTGTGTTGTGCCGGTGGGTGCAGTCGTCACCATGACAAATCCAGTCAGCTGTTCATACAAGTAGCAAAAACACAGGCTCCTAACAAATTGATCCAAAGACTAAAAAGGGTTTATGCTCAGTAACTCAAACATTCCCTGTCTTACTTTTAGAAATGTAAACTTTCTGCCTTTTCTGCAGACTTTTATTTGTTTTTATTCAACAAAAGTAGTATTCAAAGCTGTTAGCTTCATATTTGACTGTGTTTGATGCTGTGGACACGTTTCAGCTGGTACCAAAAACTGATTTGGATTCGATGCCCAGCCTGAGTTTGAACGTTCACATGGATGCTCTGATGCCTCTGATCCCTGTCATTTAATTATCTTCAGGTAGAAAGTCCAGTTGTTTAATGCAATCTAATGTAGACAGGGTGTATTTGACAGTGGATAGTGCTGCATTGAGAAATATAGCTTCTAGATATAACACTCTCATGGCTTTACCTTGATTTCTGTACTTTCCTTTTAGTGTTTTAGTTGTGGATGTGTTGTGGCAGGAAGCTTTGGACAGGATTCTGTCCAGATTCCCTTCATCTCCAGCTTGAAGAAAACACTGAAGGTCAAATACAGTTTTCAACCAGCATCAGCACTGTCTGTCTCTCTTTAATTCCAGACAGATGTAGAGCCATTCTGGCTGCTGTTGCTGTGGTACTGCTCAGCCCTCCTTCTTGGAAAATTTAATCTCATTTCTTCTTCTCTGTTTTTTTTTCTATTCTTTTATTTTTCCCTTTCGTGTTTTTCCTCAGCTACATTGCTCTCGCCAAGGCCCTTTTTGCTCCTTCCCTCTCTCTCTTTGTCTTTCTGTGTCTATGTCCCTCGGCCCTCGTGGAGATCCAGGGGCAGGCTGTGCAGCTGGAAATCAGGACTGTCATTTTGACTGTGTTGAATGGAGGCTGACTCTGCTCTCCTTGTTTCTTAAGTGTATTCTTTCCAATAACTTTCCGCCTTCGAAGTGGAGGAGGAAGCATTCAAATTCTTTGCTGAAGATTCAAATTTAAGAAAATGTTATTGTCCATGGAAGTTTGTATTTGACGTGGCTCACAATCAAGATCGCAGAATGCACACAGAGTGGAAACATACATATGGCAGTTCAAATAATGGCACAATGTCCATTCATCCATTACAAGTAGAGTTCTGGTATTCAGACTTTTTCAGTATTATTAAGAAGTGTAACAAGTATTCGTGATGGTAGAATTGCTGCATGTTGTTATTACAAATGTGAAAGAAGAAGAATTTTAATACTGTAAGTGGTTGAAGTGGAGCTAATTTTTATCCTGTTGAAAAGTTTAATTGCTTATTAGCTCATTAGCAGATATACTGATATTGGTGCATACATCTGCCAATGAGTAATAAGAAGTTACAGCATTACTATGTCTTTCCAGTAACAGTTTTATCTTACTCATTCCCTCAAAAGTAATGAATCCTAATTTTAAAAAGTTTATTTAGTATGTTGATGTAAAAAGAAATAAAATGTTGGCCAATATATATCAGTTCATTTCAGTGGAATCACTGCAGCTAGTGGAGTCACTCTTGTGGGTAAAGCCATTTATTAATTTCTTTAATTTAAATTTAAGATTTTCAAAGTTATTTTTGGTGAACTTTGACAGGTGAATTTGCATTGTTGAAGACTAAAAAACTGATTTTTTTCACTGCGCTGACCTCAGAGCAGGTAAGCAGGAGTCCAAATGGAGGTAGCTTATTAGCTGTGTCGCAGCATCCACGTTTATTTAACTTCCTCTGCTGGAAGAGAAACTGCTCCATAAAAGAAACATGGTTTGTAGACAGTAATATTACAGGTGTTGATGGTACAAATACATGTGAATAAACTGTATACTTATTGTCCAGTTAGCTAACAGCTAACCAGCTTGCTGCTAGTAAATGTTAGGAAGCTAGCTCAGAGAGCTAATGCAGCATGAGTAGCATGTTGTGTCAGCTCTTGCTGCTAGTCGATTATCTATTTTGCTGTAGTTTATTTACATATATTTATTTCATGGTTTGCTTTTGTTGTGTTTTTATTAACAAAGCATAAACAAATACTATCTCTACAACAGCTCTCAATTATCCATATTGGCATCTGCCTAAAAACTAAAGTCTGTGTGGTTCTTAAAAAGACATGTCAATAATAGACTCTGTAAAAAAGGCAGCAAAAAGAAGAGGTAAACATAACCATGTCCATATATCCACAGTTGACCTGAGTAGAGACGGAAAGGACAATGTCAGTTAAGTTTGTTAGCCTGTTAGCTGTACATTTACACAAAGCAGTAAAACAAGCCACAGCAGCAGTGCTAGTTAAACCACATAACTGCCACATAACCTTTAGTGTGTGTGTCAATGGCGTTTCTATGAAGTGTGTGTGTGTGTGTGTGTGTGTGTGTGTGTGTGTGTGTGTGTGTGTGTGTGTGTGTGTGTGTGTGTGTGTGTGTGTGTGTGTGTGTGGCACTCTGTATATGTGTGACAGGCTGAAACATAGTGAGAGTGTGTTTGGGGTTTGTCGGTCGGTTGGTCAGCCTGGTTTGAAGTAACTGTTGACACAGTAAGTTGTACGTGTGTGTATGTGTGGGTGTGCGCTGGCTTTAAGAAGCTGTTGATACTGTAAGCCTGTCTGTTTTCCATTGCTCATACGAAGAGAGAAAAGTACAGGCATTGAACCTGTGTGTGTGTGTGTGTGTGTGTGTGTGTGTGTGTGTGTGTGTGTGTGTGTGTGTGTGTGTGTGTGTGTGTGTGTGTGTGGTTGGAAGTGTGTGTGGTTGGATGTGTGTGTTAATGTTATGGCTTGGAGTACGCCTGGAACAGCTACTGTTTTTCTGTGCTGGCTCTTTCATTCGTGAAAACACACTCACTCGTGAAGCGGGTCCAGACCAAACCACAGCTACCTCCTATATCCAGACAACGCTCCAGAAGAGATGGAAAGTATGCGAGCCCTCTTTCTGTCTGCCGACTTCTGTCTCAGTGTGAATCAAAAACAGTGTGGATGTGGATTTATACTGTGCGCCTCTCTATCTGCTGTCTGAGTGGAGATGAAGGATCGGGATCAGCTGTGACAGAGGTCACGGTTCAGACTTGCACCTCTCGTGGCCGAATCTGCTCTGAAGCCCACTGAGATACTGAAAAAATGAATTCACGTATTCGACTTGTCATTGGGGAAATTGCACAAGAGTTAAGTGTGATCGGTTTGTGATTGACTGGTTTGGAAAAATGTGGGGATGGAAAGTCAAGATGCTCACCTACTTCAGCAGTTACTGCGTAGGTGTCTTTCAGCAGGGAACAGGCTGTCCAAGAACTCCTCAGCTTTCTTAAAAGACAGATGTACTGAATTCATACCCTGCTTAGTAATTAAGTGTATGTTTCTGCTTCCTTTTTTAAGTGTATTGGGCTGATGATGTTACTCCACATCCACATATTTCCAGCAGCTGAAACAGAATTGAACATGTTTTTCTGTGGGTTTGCTATCTCAGTGATAGCTCATTTGCTACATATTGGGAGTTTCTTGTAAGAACTCAAAGTTTGGAGCAGTGTGATCATCAGAATGATTTTTTTCAATTCACCCATTAAGTTCTAATTGGCTCGGACTTTTTGAGAAAGAAGAAAATCAGATGTGGGCCCCAGCTCAGGAGTCTGGAACCAGGCCATGAACCGTAAGGTTGGTGCTTCGATCCCCAGCTCCTTCTGTTCCTGTCCAAGTATTCTTGAACGATCACTGAACCGTGAAGTTGCTCCCAATATGTGTTTGTAGGAAGGAAATTCAATTTGTTTTGCACCAAAGCAACTGCCTTATTAAACACACTGTAATCTTATGTTAAGCAAGCTGTGATGTCTTTTCTCCAGCTGACCCATCAGTAGACACATTGACACTTCTGGTCAGGTTTATAATCCTTTGGATGCATGCATTGAATGACAAGCCTGCTAAGGAGTGAAGCATTCTCCATGTGTTACAATAAACTCCCACTGCCAGCAAACAGAGTGGTGGTGTTGCTGTGTAAGAGGCGTAAGCAAAGATTCTTAAGTGCAAGTGTTGACACTTGAATTCTCTATAGCAGTGAGGTGAAGCCGGGCCTGGAACAGTCTTAGCTCAGGACTTGTTAGAACTGGAGCAGGTCTGATGGTTTTTAGCTGAGTCAGACTCAGTCGCTCATTCTCTGCTCTGTCATTATATGATTAGCTCTATAACTCTGCACAGGTGTGTGTCATTTCTATCTCTGGCTGTATGTGTCTGAGCAGGTTTTTACATTACTCATCTATTCCTCCCTGACTCGCACTACTAGCAAAGCTCAGAGGAGATCACTCACTGAACGTGGCAGCGTGTGTCCTTCTGTGGGGCTTCCAAAAGGAACAAAAAGTCAACATAGTGAACACAACATTCCCACACAAATTCAGACATGTTCATGAAAAAATACACAAATACTCCCCCAGAACACACTCTCTGACATTATTTGTTAACTCTTTTCCTGTTTCTGTGTCCTGCTGAAAAGATTGTTGTTGGTTGCTACTGCAGATGTTGTTTCTGGCAGGAACCAGTTCAAGCGAGGACAGACAGAAGTGGAAAGTTTTGCTTTTTTATACCATGAGGCATTTAGTTTGGGTGTCACTGTGTGTATGTTGAAGGAAAATTCTACGCTGT
>JBBMOE010000041.1:2227253-2242159 GCA_037975065.1 Chaetodon trifasciatus
GTGTGTGTGTGTGTGTGTGTGTGTGTGTGTGTGTGTGTGTGTGTGTGTCAGAGCAGCAAAGCAGAGTACTGTGATTCTTCCTGACAGCTCTGCAGTGCGACCGAATCCACTGCAGCAACACCAGACCTGTGTGTGTGTGTGTGTGTGTGTGTGTGTGTGTGTGTGTGTGTGTGTGTGTGTGTGTGTGTGTGTGTGTGTGTGTGTGTGTGTGTGTTCTTCCATTCATGTCTGCAGTGTCTGAATGGTGATTATGAGGAAACCTCTTAACGCCAGTCTGGGGTTTGAAGGGTTCTGTGTGGTCTCATGTCATGTTGGCCATTCTGAAACCAGACAGTTTTTCTCTGTTGGCGCTGCGCGACTCAAAAACGTTTTCACCATCAGAGGCCACCCATCAGATTTCAGTGTGAAGATGCACACCGAGGTGGTGTAGCATGCTTCCTACTGTGTCAGCATTGTCACAGCAGGGGGTAGCCACACTGATATTAAGGCATTGCTGAGGACAATGGATAAAGCATAAAGTTCCCTGCCCTTACCCAGGCTAGGGTTACAATTATTATTAACTGTTATTATTAACTATGAACTATTATCTCAATGAATCTTTTAGTCTATAACATGTTGATCACAGTCCCAGTCAATTATTCAGATATTCAATTGCTTGTTTTGTCTGACCAACAGTCACAGACCAACCAAACCAACAGATGTTCACATTATTTGAAGCAGGAACCAGTGAAGCTTTTGGCAGTTTTCCTTTAAAAACAGGAACTTGAGTGATTTAATTCATTATTGAAATTGTTGCCAATCAATTTTCAGTAATCGACTCATAAATTAAGCAATCTCTGTTGGGTCATATATTCAATATTTTAGTTAATTTATATTAAACAATTTATTCATGGCTTCCTTGTCAACCAATGGAGAGATGAACCTTTTGCACACGGACTATAACATTAACTGAGGAAATATTGTGCACAAATTTGGTGTCAGCAAAAGGTCCAGGAACCCGCTGTGCCAGACTGGATACAAAGGAAATGTGACAGCACGTTAACCTAGTGGCTTGCAACGTGAACGCTAACTTGCTTCCTGAAAAGCTGATGTTTTGGAGATGTTTTCATGCCCAGCAGTTACAAAATCGATCTTGTGAAACTGTACTGACATCTAAAATCCAGCTCAGTCAGTAGCTAGTCTCATTCTTTACATTCTTTTTTTTTTTGGGGGGGGGGATTTTCAAATTCTAATTTACAACATTGTCTCTGAACTTCACACTGCAGTGCCAACAGACCAGTATCAGCTCTTTGTGCTGTTATTCCTGCCCTCCAGCGCTGGCAACTTGTGTACCATTTGAATAAAAAAAGAGGGAAAGAAAAGCAGGCTGCAGATTTAACCCGAGGGTGTGTGTCTGTCAGTGCACTAAGTAGTTCTGTGTTTGGTGGGTTGTGAGTACGTGTGTGAGCTGGTTACCAGGCAGATCAGTGTATAATTACTTCTCGCAGCTCAGCAGCAAGGCACTGACTCTGACAGGGTTGAGGGTTTGATTCCCTCTGGACCTGTTAAACACTGGCAGTGAAGAAGAGTTCATTTTAGTTGCTGCAGTAACAACATCTGATGTTTTGAATGCTATTAATCAGACAAGCTTTTTTAAATTGGTGTGTTGGGGGTTTGTGTACCACCCCTATGCCTTACACTTCTCAGCTGTAAATCTCTCTCTCTCTCTCTCTCTCTCTCTCTCTCTCGCACACACTCACACTTTTGGGTACATTACATAGACTTAGATTCATCTCTTAATACACTCCTAATCCTAATTCTATATCTTAATCTTAAAAACCAGGTCATTGTCTTTAAATAGTTCTAGAAAATAATGAGTTACATCTAAAATGTCCTCACAATGCAAAAATGTCCCGAAGACAGTGGTCCTCACAAAAATACCACTACAAGCCCACACACACACACACACACACACACACACACACACACACACACACACACACACACACACACACACACACACATATCATCCAGGCTGAAATGAGCTCATATTTATTATGTGGTATTCAGTGAACAGTCACAGGATTTTTTTTTTATATATATATACACACACACACACACACACACACACACACATATATATATATAAATTACTATGTTTAAAACCACATTTACTGCTGAGTTGAACACACAACTTGTATGTTTTGATTTTTGCGTAACACTACATGATAAACTGTGTAAATGAACTTCAGATCTGAAGTGTGATAGCCAACAGAACAACAGTCCTCATTACACTGTGGGTAATTGTTGTTGTAAACCAAGTCTGTTCTGGTGTGATTCTTACTTCATGTGCTGAATCTCTACTGTTTTTAACCCAAAACGACTACCTGTCGCTACAACACTAAATACAGTATCTACATAGTCTTAGTCAACCTCTAACTGACACGCTGTAGTCACATAATAAGATGTTGCGTAGTGTTACTGAACTATCACCATAAAATGAGACCTGGGTGGATCTAAGATGGTTAATAAATGATGTATGTGTGTGCTGCCATCAGGATTATTTGTCTTGATGCTTTGAAGAATCAAAATGATTAAGCAATGCATTAGAAATGTTGTAACAGCGTCTTTATTGTTTCAATTAAATGCTTCCCAGTTTGCCAATTATTCTGATAATTTATTGTGGAAACTATAATCATGACATTATACACACTATTAACTGTGCAGCCCTTCTAAATCAGATTTCCAAGTCTCATTATGAGTGAAATAATGGAGAGGTAAAGCTATTGTTTTCAATCCGAGATTTTAAAGCCCCTGTTTTGGCAGGCCATGTTGTTTCATAATACCCTTTAATGCGGCCTGTTGGGCAACAGACGAGTCATAAATCTGCAGAGAAGGAGAACCAGAGCTTCAACATCACGAAGCCTCAGTGTTCATATTACAAACATATTCGTATTTACGAGAAGATGACCTCAAAAGTAAAAAGATATTTACCAAAATAAGAAAACCAACTCAAGATGCTTAATTCTGTAAGTTGAAGGTAACTTACTTGGCTAATAGAAAGGATATTAATAAAAATAGGTTTTAAATCTGAAATATTTCACATGACATAGTGGGAAACTGAAATCTGAATAAATGTACCATGAAAGGCTGGCTGTTTAAGTTTAGAGATTAGAACTGCAGCAATTAGTCAATCGATTGATTAGTCGATTGACAGTAAAAGAATCGCCAGCAATTTCAATACTTAATTCTATACAGTTTTTTTATGTAAAAATTTAACAAATGTCCTCTGGTTCCAGTACAGAGCTAATTTCCTGCCAAATATAGGAAACAAACAGGACATGTTTTACAAATGGCTTCCTCATTTGTTTAACATGATTTAGAACATGTCAGTCATGCCTTTATTTTCTCCCTACCTGACTTCTGCAGTGCGCTTTTCACTTGCCGTAGTTAAACCTGCACATCTTCGGCTTGTACAAAATGCAGCAGCCGGCTCTTAAGTAGAACAGACTGTAGATCTCTCTCACTTCTGCACTGTCTGCCAGTGAAGTTCTGGATTGATTTTAAGATTCTTAAGAATCACTTAAAATCGCTGCATGGCTTAGCTCCTAATTCCTTCACTACTGAGCGGCCACTCAGACTCAGATTTTTTTGCCTTTGGAGATGTTCACCGTATCAGATCTAAAGATCACAGTGCCAGAAACTGTTGCCGTGTCTCGGTCGGGTGACTGGCAAGACTACACGTACAACCCAACCAAGCAGCACGTCTTGTTCCATGATCACACATGAGTTCAGATGTCTGGCAAGACCTCTCTTCCTCCCTCGGGGAAACGTTAGATAGGCAGGGGTACTGTTTCTACAGCTCAGTGGACTTTTCCTCTCTTTTATTGTCCCACCTGACAGCAGCAACCTCAGCATCCCTCCTTCTCCTCCTCTATGCCATGGTTACCTGACTGCACTCTGGAGAGAGTACCCAATTGGTCAACGCTCAGGAACATGTCATGGGAGATGTCACACTAGATGTGCCGAGACAAGGTCGTTTAGCACGTCACATTACATGAGTGTAGACGCCCGATTGTTGTTCATGATCGTCCATGACGCTGGTAATTGCTCGGCCACAACAAAATTGTCCCAAAATTGGGCTAGTCTCATTCAGGTATTAGTTTATCCAACCAAAACCTGTTGACTTTACCACATGGTAAACATAATATGCCAAACGTGAAAGCAAGCACAAGAATCATTCTGTGGAGTTTTCAAGGAATCTTTATGAACATGGCCCCTGGTCTTGACTGTGAGTGAAGGTTTGAGACTGGGAAGACTGTACTCCCAAGCATTGCTTTCAGAGTTGGCCGGTAAAAAGTCAAGCAATGTATTGGGTGAAAGCCATAAGGTGGAATCTTCAGTTGCCATTAGTTTTCAGTAGTTCTGAGTTTTCAATTGGTCTTTTTGGGCTTCTTAAATACCAACAAAGTGGTAAAATTACATAGCTGTTAGCCCTCTGGATGACAAGACAATGAACACTCCAAACTAAGAGGCCAAAAAAAAATATTTGCAGGAAAGAAGATCCACAAAGGGAAATTCTGAGTAAATGAAATTGAGAGACAAACCGCAAGAGAATGATATTTATAGCATTAACCCACAATCAAAGACATTAAGCACACCAATCCCTTCAGAGTTATTTATAGAAGGCAGATGGGCAACCACGAGCGGTGTCGAAACAATTCTTCCAAATACTTTTATGTGAAGAAAGCAATTGCAAAACAGTGGGTTGAGGAACTATTTTTAAATCAGTTTTTAATTCCTGGAATGAGATGGAAGTGTTAAGTTGTATGCCACAACCACATCAGTCCAACTGAACTTAACCACTTCAAGGAGGAATACATTAAGTTCAGCAGATCATTCTGCTTTCAGCCCCTCCTGACACAGAACCAAAGCAGTTTCATTCTGACTTCCAGTGTTTTGTCACATCAGATCTGGACCATCATCTGTAGACACCCCATTTCTTACAGCTATTTTGTGACACTTTCTTTAGTTTTATGTTTAATATGTTTTTTCTGGTATCAGTTTTGTGCAAACTAAGCCATAACATTAGGCGGTGTCTGAGTCTAATGTTGTTAATGCAACGCTCTAGATAGCTATTCATTCACTCTGCTATCATCTGTTGGACTCTTGTGGGTGTATACCGGTTCACACCGAATACCGGTGTATATTTTTGTTATGATATGAATTTTTAATATGTATGTATGTATGTGATTACATAATGTTCGGAACGCTGCGCCGCGCGACACTGTTTCAGACGGGACCGTTTTCAATGCTGCGCTTCCAAACACGAATGGTGCAGCGCGTGGTGAGGGTAAACTGTGGTGCTCTGGTGTTCTGTTACGGTGAAGATGGATGGGATAGACGTTGAAAGTTCTGAAATTGAAGCCTAGAACTAGTAGAACATGATGACACAGAAGAACTTGTGCCAAAAAGAGGAGCTGTGTCTGTTTTGTTTTTTGTTTTTTTTTAAAAAAGAGCAAGTGTTGTTGGGAAGTTGTCGCTGGAGGCGGAAACACAAGCAATTTGCTCCACCACCTTAGCCGCAAGCATGTCTTGGAATATCAAGGATGTATGAAGTTAAGATCAGCGCCCTCCACATCAGCAGGTAACATGGGAAAAAAAGGAAAAACCGAGGCAAATGTCACTTCAAGGCGCGTTTGCAAGAGGGACTCCCTACGACAGAAAAAGCAAACGGTGGATCGAGATTACAAACTCTGTCACTATCCACCTAGCCAATGATATGGTCCCACTTAACACTGTAACTCTTCAGGCAGATGATCAAGACATTAAATCCCTGGTATGAAATACCAAGCAGAAAATACTTCAGCCAAGTTGCAATCCCCAACTTGTACCAGCTGTTCAATACGAGCGCCGCCTGTACTGGGGGCAGCGTGAGATGTGCACAGTTCAGATGATCAATGCTCACGCTAGGAAGCACCAATCCTAACTGGTAGCACATCAGAATTACGGGGAGAGACTCAGCTAAAAGCCTCTACCAAGCATTGCCACCCAAATGAAACATAATTCATACAGCAAAAAATTATATGCGCAAGTAACAAAAAGATGAAAAAAGCGTATGTCCACCACTAGAGCGTCTGCTCATTTCACCACTTTGTACAAATGACACAAGCCTGGTATCATATGAAAGCAGAGTGTCTGATAATCACGAAGATGTCTGCCTCCTCACTGTGTGACGGAAACTCGGCAAGCTAGCAGCCAAGCAGTAGCAGAAAAAAACTTAGCTTAATCATAAAGTATGTCTTACCTTTGCTGTTTTGTGGTCAAAAGTTATGTTCCAGCCCGAAAAAATGGTGCTAATGTCTCCTCCTGTGACTCTGTGTTAGTTTGAGTCTGTGTTAAATCATCTGTCTTCCAAATGAAAGAAAAAAAATTCCGTCATATACCATGAAATGAAATATACCATGTATACATTTTTAGTCATACCGCCCAGCACTAGTGGGTGTTATATATTTACTGAACTAATTACTGTATTATATTTCCCATGGGCACTTCATGCTGCTCTTTCACTGATGATCCATTTGTCTGTACTTTTATGAGTCCAGTTTTTTGTTACTTTGCTAGTTCATTTTCTACAATACCTTTTCTTATTCTTGTTCGTGTTATCACATCTTTTTTTGATTTGTTGTCATTATTGTCAGATTGGTTGTGTTTTATCCAATACTGCTT
Organism: Chaetodon trifasciatus; assembly: GCA_037975065.1. Classification (NCBI taxonomy): domain Eukaryota; kingdom Metazoa; phylum Chordata; class Actinopteri; order Chaetodontiformes; family Chaetodontidae; genus Chaetodon; species Chaetodon trifasciatus. The sequence continues at coordinate 2,233,962 of JBBMOE010000041.1, forward strand.
TCTCTGTTGCTTCCTGGAGGCCTAAAACCTTCAACAGTCAACCCCTGTCTTCAGTCTTCGGTTGAAGTGTGTTTGGCTTGCATGTCTGTGCACTTAGACGTATTGTGAAGGCAGAAGAGCCATTCTTTGTATCTATGCATGATCTTTTCATTACCTAGGAAAGGCCTTCAGGCTGAGTACTGGACACTTTATGTTATGTAATAGTTTGTGGACAACAATGAAGGTCTATGGCCATAAGCTACTTCAGGTCTTTGTATGAGATTTGCTTGCAATAAGAACTTGTTAAATAAGGCCAGAATTGTTTCTAAAATAGGGATGCATGTTGCAGTCAGCTGTCCATGTTCTGAATGTTGGCTTGTCACTGGACAGGTGTTGGTTTGAATCCCCAGACAGGTTTAGATGATCTGCGCTGGGAGGTTCAATTGACTAACGTTGATGTTCTGATGTACCCATGAGCAGCACACTGGTAGAGGGCAGATAACTGCGTGTTTGTCCCAACAACAGTGTTCTTGTTGTTTCTGCCATCAGCTACTGATCATATGAGAGCTGCTAATGATCTTATGCAAGCAAGGATTGTGAGGAGTGTGTGCGTATGTGTGTCTGCAACAGTGTCATTTTCTTGTGTGCATGTGATGTCTTGACATTATTCTGTATTTGTATTGCACGGCTAGTTTATGGAAGGAGGACAGATGAATACTTGCAGAAATCCATGTGACAGATGAAATCATGCACACTGCAGCTTCCAAAAGACTCAGTCAGACGCAAACATATTAAACTTTTACACACACACACACACACACACACACACACACACACACACACACACACACACACACTTTCTTCACTCACTGTGTTTGTGTATGAATTCCCGAAAAAGGTCAGACATGATTTCAGCATGATTGAATCTGACTCCATGAAGTTCTAATAATGCCTGTGATGATTTAGTCAAATGTCACCAATTTCGGCTGAGTCAGCATATGCAGACCAAGAGAGACTCACTGAAGGAATTTGAGCAAGGAAATCAAAATGGAGCGAAAGGCAAAGGGCGCGGAGTGGCTGGAAAGGAAAGCAGTGGGTCAAGAGGGGCGCAGACACATTGGCATAGAGAGAGAGAGACTGCTGCAGTGTATTTAAATGTTGTTGCCTGTCAGTTATTTTTAGGTCACACACATCCAGCCTGCTCAGCATGATAGAAACACACACACTGGTGCCACCTGCTGACATTACACTTGGTGTGTAGACAGCTGCCAGGTGTGTGTGTGTGTGTGTGTGTGTGTGTGTGTGTGTGTGTGTGTGTGTGTGTGTGTGTGTNTGTGTGTGTGTGTGTGTGTGTGTGTGTGTGTGTGTGTGTGTGTGTGTGTGTGTGTGTGTGTGTGTTCAGAGTTGTTGGAAATTTTCACCTTTCACCTTTGATAAAACTAGCCAATGGACGGATCTCAGTAGCCACAAAGGTGGAACATTTACTGACACGTGTACTTCAAAAAGGACAAAGGGGTCCTGGCTACCTACAATCCCAAAATATTGAGACATCATCTGAACCAAGACCAATTGGACCAATTGTCAGAAGCCCAGTGTGGTTTTCATGTAGTGCTGTCAGCAGGAAGGAAGACCGCGTGTCTGCTGCTTCCACGTCCATCCAAAGGAAATACAATCATCTATAATAGAACATTTTCTGTCTCTGTGTGTCTGCAGGCTGATTGAATTCATCCACTCTGTGCTGTGTTGGAGCTGGACTGAGCAGTGTTCGCAGACCAAAGGTAAACAGCATTAAAGCACTCTTATCATTCATATCTCACTGTCACGTGGAAAGTTCTGGTCTGTGCTTCATTCCTTGATAGTGTTCACTTTACAGAGTCGTGCACTTTGTACATGCCCTCACATTTTTTCTGTCTCACCATTTGCCCAAAAGTATGTGGACATTTTGGGTACTTCTTGTCTGGGGCTGTTTGAGTTGGCTCCTCACTTCCAGTGAAGAAAAATCTTTATGATACAACACAGAATTATATTTTAGACAATGGTGCTCTTGGTTTGAATAACTCTCTTTCCTGTTTCAACATGATAATGTCCCTGTGCACAAAGCCAGGTTCCCAGTTTGTTGTGGAAGACCTTGACTGGCCTGCACAGAGCCCTGACATGAACCCCATCCAACACCTTTGACACGAACTGGAAGGCAGACTAAAGCCAGGCTTTATCACGCTGCATGAGTCACTGACCTTGCTAATGTTCTGGTTGCTGAATGGGAGCAAATCCCTGCAGCACAATTCCAGCATCATATGGAAAGCCTGAAACCAGTGAAGACTGTTATAAAAGAGTTTTTCCCATATTTTGTAATGAGATGTTCAACAGTCTTGTAAAGTATGGGCATAATGTCTTGGCTATGATGCTATTTAAACCGGTCTGCTGACATCTGGTTGGGGCACACTGTGCAGCATTTGTTATTGTCCCACTGTGTTCATACTTGAGCCATATCCAAAGTACAGCATGTGATATTTTTCTGTTCATGTCCCGTATGTCACTTATTCTCTTTTAGTCCATAAATATCAAACCAGTTGTAAAAAACCATCAAGCCAGCATTCAACCGATGGTTTGAAGGCTGTGTCAAGGTTTCCAAAGTAAATGTTCTTGTTGTGAATGTTACAATCAATCACCCTCAGCTTCTGCATTCTTTACGCTTGTGTTTCATCCCTGTTGAGCTTTGTGGGAACCTGAATGTCTCTGCGGTAAGAGGCTCCCACATTTACCAGCTGCCAACTCATGAGTGTCAGAATTCTAAATCTGTGGTCAGTGCAAACTAATTCCTGGATGCTTGTGAGAGAAGCCACGTCATTTTCTGCTACAGCCTGCGGGGGGTTGGTATGCAGAGCGGAAAGTGACATGATACCTTTTATGTGATGGAATTTTATTTTCCTTTTTCTTAACACTGAAGTTTTTGGAGACATTTTCCAAAGAGAAATGCTATTGAAACAGTCAGTCAGGCAGTCACAGTTACACACATACATATATATATATGTGTGTGTGTGTGTGTGTGTGTGTGTGTGTGAGAAAAAGAATGAAATAGTGATGGAATTATTGCTTTGAATGTAAAGTTCATTGTGGCTTTATTTATGCAGATTTTTGCGCAGCGTTTTCCCTCCAACACAACCTGTGGGGCGGCTGTGGCTCAGGAGTTAGAGCAGCTCCTCCCTCCTGTCTGCATGTCGAGGTGTCCTTCAGCAAGATACTGAACTCCAAACTGCTCCTGATGCCTGTGCTGTCGGTGTGTGAGTGTGTGAGTGTTAATGGGTGAATGTGGCATGTGTTGTAAAGCGCATCAAGTGGTAGGCTAGAAAAGTGCTCTATACTGTAAATGCAGTCCATTTACTGTTTGATGTAACTGCAGACAAGGTATAGTGAAGAAAACATCAGTAATAATGGCAAGTGTGTTGTATATAAAATGAAAAATCTACAGAGCACAACTAGGAACTTCAAACAAATGAAATTTCAAATCAAAGTAAAATGCAGAAATCAAGTTTTACTCTACCCAAACCCAGAGCCAGCATTCAGGCACAAATCTGTCTTACTACTGTGTCCAAGGTCATGAATGAACTTCTGAGATCAACAAAAATCTCCATTTGTTTTGGCTTGGAGGTGGTTTAGGAACACTTAGGAATGTTGATTGTTGAGATGTTGAGATCAGACAGTTTGTTCAGAAACTTAAAGGAAGAGTGTGTGTGTGTGTGTGTGTGTGTGTGTGTGTGTGTGTGTGTGTGTGTGTGTGTGTGNGTGTGTGTGTGTGTGTGTGTGTGTGTGTGTGTGTGTGTGTGTGTGTGCGCGCGTGCGCGCGCATGTGTGAGAGGGCGTATATCTGTGGGATGCTGCCCTGTTATCAGTCAGTTTTGAAGGGAGTTAAGCTGCATGCAAAGCTGCATTTACTGCACCGCTTATACTGTGCCTGATGATCATATCAACGTGGTGCACGTATGAATATACACACTACAGTATATGCTGTATAGTGTACATACAGTGTATGGTGTATGGTGTACGCATTTGTGAAAGAGTAGCTTATGTTCTGACATTTATTATTGGGGCTATATGTTAATTATAAACATATAGCTAAGTAAAAATATAGAGAATAATGTCTATCATAGTAAAAACTGAATGTGATTGAAGCTGAGGGCATTAGCGGAACACCACACATAAATGTTTTTTTTAAGAACAATACTCATTACAGTATTTTTAGTCATGCTGCAGTAGTACAGCTGCTTCAAGGACTGCAATGTTAGTGCAGAGTGAGATGTTTCAGCAACTTCATGGTGGATTACCATGAAGTTTGGTACAGCCATTGTCTCCAGGGATGAGGATACCCTGATATTTCCTGTAATGGCAACATAATGTCACACTTATAATGAAACAGAGGGGTCCAATGTATTTTTATTTGGTCCCTCTTTTGCCTTTGTTCTTTGCACTAACCTTAAGCCATGGTCACACCAGAAAACGACAGAGTTCATCTATGGGTCCTTTGGTGCTGGTGTTCGAAACTTTATGATGTTGTTCGTGTCTTACCAGGCTACTGACTTAATGCAAACACACTTGCAAACCAGGAACAATTGTGTCAGAAGCTGTCCAAGCTTGCTACCATGGTAACTTTCTGTCAGCAAGTCCATAAGCTAATGTAGAATAAGATCACAGCTTATAGACACGTTGACAGTTGTGTACGATTGATTCCTGTCTGATGGCTGTTGAAACCCTCTTTTTTGTGGTGGTTTACTCTCACATGCACAGCTGATAAGCTAAAGTAGCCTCCTGCATTTTGGAATCTCCAGCTCTTTGTCCCCTCATAGGTCAGACAGTTTGCCATTTGCCAATGGCGAAGCAGACTGACTTCACTCCTGTGAGCAAATGCACATATGATGGCCGCTTCATTGAAATGAGGCCTTTAGGCTAAGAAATAAGGGCAACTGTCATGTAAATCTCTGATCATTTCTTGCTAACCACATAATAAACTCTTTTGATCATCCTCTGGCAGCACCAGTTGTGCCTCCTCTTTCCATTATGTGGGGCAGCTCGTGAAGTTGTTGTGTCACCTCATCTTCCAGTCTGCTTGTGTATGGGGCCACCCCTTGGGGCCAATTTGCTCCTGTTTGAGGCCACAGGAGCAATTTGGCAGCAAGGGTGACTCTCCCACACCACATCCATGGTAAATCCATTCAGCTACAGTGGAATCAACTTCCTGCTGCCTCTTGTTTGTTTCTTCTGAAGCAAAAATAGAACTCATTTGTTCTGTCCCCAAATCTGGAACACACCACTGTGTGTGTGTGTGTGTGTGTGTGTGTGTGTGTGTGTGTGTGTGTGTGTGTGTGTGTGTGTGTGTGTGTGTTTAACCCTATCCCTGTGTGTATTAATTCAGTGGGTTAGTTGCACTCCTCTGTCAGCTGTGGAAGTTGGAAAAGAAGAGAAACACACTGTGGCAAACAGTGCAGGTCAGCAGGCAGGTTGCAGTAGTGTGAAGTATTTAGAGTAAAAGATGGGCCGAGTGCAGCTGAGCAGAGTAAACTCAGAGCACCACAGAACACACAGTCTGTCTCTACCTCCCACTCCTTCTCTGTATTAATCTCCCTTCCCCGTATTGAGAGACAGAGGCAGATGTCGATATGAGGCAGGGAAACAAAAAGGAAATGATGTAATCCCTCCTGTTGGTCTCAGGGGAAGTGATTTCATTGTTGCTGTGCTGGATCAGCAGGCAGCTCCTCGCTTGTCCTCTGCTTCCTCTGCCTCTCTCCTTTCTTCTTCCTGTGTGATGCCAGTGAAATGTTTCTGTTCTGTTTCGCCATGTTCAGTCACAAATTACTGTAACAGACAAAGTCTGTGAATAAAAAAACATAGTGGTGGTTTTGCGTATTTTACCTAATTACTGAATCTTTCACCATTAGTAAGTGGGCAACCGGGCTTTTCAGTATGACTAGCTTGTGTGTTAGCAATAGCTTGTGCGGCATTCATGTGCTCCTTACTTTTTTCATATTTATCAAATAATAGCTGATTGAAATCCTCTCAGCCTGTGTAAAATGCACCTGTTCTGTCTGTTAGATGTGGATGTGAACAACTAATTTTGCACCATGTTTCAGTGCCCTCATCGTTAGCTTCAAGAATCGGAACATCTTGGAGCCACTTTGCAGATAAAAGTTCTTCCTTCTTGTAGCGATTTCACAGTTCAAACTATTAACAGTGTCCATCCAAAGTGATCCCATTCATATGTAGACCCGGTTCAGTTGCTGCCTGGTGCGCAAAGGCATGTTTCGAAACATGTTTCAAAGTTAGAGGTGTGCAGCCTGACGCCTGCAGCTCTTCATCGAGCAGCTCACTGTTGCTGCTCCTTCATGTTCCATCACTACCTGCAATATTTCAGACTGAGCTGCTGCTAAAAAATGACTGTTTGTCTTTTTTTGTAGATACATTTTTATTGAACAGTAGTGGTCAGTATCAATCTCACTGACAAACACATTGCATTTCCTGTCACTCCTTCATGATCAACTCTGAGCCCCAAGTTGTGTTTTTTGCCTGCACCTCTTTGGAAATAGCACAATCATTGTTAGAAGTAGGATGAACTGAAAAATGTCTTTTGTGCAGTATAGCAGGTATAAAGATATAAATCTTTAAAAAAAAGAAAAAAAGAAAAATGCAAGTTGCATTTCTGTGATGATTTCTCAAAAAACAAAAAATGTGCCCACTAGTGTTACCAATATTGGAAAAAAAAATGGGGGTCCATATGCTCTGCGTATTGAGAGTCTTTTTATAACCTGTAGAAACACTCTGCCTTGTTCTTCCCATTAACCAAACATTTACTTTTGTCTTCTTTCTACTTATATAGTCAGCAAGTCACATACTGTAATTTTTACCAACTTTCCAAGTTGTCCACATGAATTTTCTCGGTCAGGAACTAATTTTTCTGATTATTCCAACACCACATGGATGCACTCAATTGTGCGATCTCATTCGCTGATAGATAGTGACTTAACAGACATTTGTTAAAAGGAAAATCTTCGACATTTATACTTAAAGAAAGATAGATGTTCGAAAGAAAGCATTGTAATGTTTTGTTTGTTTGTTTGTTTGTTTGTTTGTTTGTTTGTTTGTTTGTTTTTGCAATACTATTACATTACTTTTACTGAAAGGAAGTCAGGCTGCACCAGTCAGTGATAATCAAATGCTATTCAAAACAATAACCCTCCCTGAAAACTGTCACATGACAGAGCTTGTGAGAACTTGTGTTAGAGACATGCAGTACTCACTGTTCCTCAAAGCATGCTCAAAGTGTGGTTACTGTTGTTCTTATGTTGGATCAGATAGATGAAGTCCGGGTCTTGACTTCTGATTTTGCAGCATCTTGATTGTCCTCTCTGTTCTCCAGGTTGCTACACACTCAGTGTCTTAGCTGACTACCAGTCTATGACATGAGCCAAGCAGGGTTTCCCTGCAGAATCACTGCCTGACCTGGCAGCCTTTAGGCCTCACACACACACACACACACACACACACACACACACACACAGACTAGCTCCTGTAATTGATGTCACAGTGTGAATCCTGGGGCTTATTATGTACCCTGGTGAGACGCTGGCGCACACACATGTACAGGCTCTGTGTGTGTTTTAGTTACAGCGTGGAGTTGAGCATGAAGGATGACATTAAAGCTTAAAGTCTGCAAGGAAATGAAAGAAAACATTTCTTCTACTTGGGTTTTTCTTTAATGTCAAATTTGATTTCCTTTATTGTCAGCAAGGGAAAGAAAAAGAAAAATGAATACAAAACGTGGAAAACACCCCAAAAATAAAATAGATGAAAGAAGTGAACTGTTTATGTAACAAAATCAGCTTCTGACTGTTAAGATAAGGAAGGACATGTTTTCTCGTAAGTTCAGAAAGTGGTCAATTCTTTTCACAGGCAGTCCTTTAGAGCGTGTGTGTATGTGTGTGTGTGTGTGTGTGTGTGTGTGTGAGAGAGAGAGGGAGAGAAAGAGACACATCTCAACTTACTGTCTAGATTTACTCATTACTTTTTTTCTCTGAATCTGATTTATAGCTTCACTTCACAAAAACCTAACAACCAGGCCTAAAAATACCAGTGTGTATGTGTGTGTGTGTGTGTGTGTGTGTGTGTGTGTGTGTGTGTGTGTGTGTGTGTGTGTGTGTGTGTGTGTGTGTGTGTGTGTGTGTGTGTGTGTG